>RQTK01000103.1:256706-329481 GCA_003991915.1 Elysia chlorotica | reverse complement strand
ACTACTACTACTACTACTACTACTACTACTACTACTACTACTACTACTACTACTAATAACAAAGATACTACTACTACTACTACTACTACTACTATTAAAAAATTAATGAAATATATAATAATATTTTTTTTAATAATAATAATAATAATAATAATAATAATAATAACAAAGATACTACTACTACTACTACTACTACTACTACTACTACTACTACTACTACTACTACTACTACTACTACTACTACTACTACTACTACTACTACTACTACTACTACTACTACTACTACTACTACTACTATACTATACACTATCCTTTAAGAGAGAGAGAGAGAGAGAGAAAGAGAGAGAGGGAGACAGAGAGAGCACAGTGGAAAATAACTAAATTGGTGATTATAGTCACCGACATTTATGTTGCAATTTAACTAAGGTTGAAATTCACTATTGTTTTGTTTTTTTTTACCGTATACACTAGTTAACTAGGATTTAAAATACATGCACACTGTAAAAATAACAGTGGAAAGTTATTGCTTCCACCAGTGGCGTCGTCTGACTTGAAGCATGGGGCTTTAGCTCCAACCTGTTACTCAGGCGATCTATTGATTCATATTTAATGCAACAGTTTAAAAAAGATGGATATTATTTCCAACGCAAGTGTAATAAACTATAGCTTATGGTTTCATTGATAAGTAATCAAAATAAACGATCATCTTCCATAACAACGCTGGTATTGGTTCCAATTACTTATATACGCTCACGTTGTAACCACGAAGCGCTCTTATAAAGTTAGCTTGTTTTTTTATTTGTCCATCCCTAATTTATTCCCAAAAATTTAATAAAGTTAGCTTGTTTTTTTATTTGTCCATCCCTAATTTATTCCCAAAAATTTAATATTCTTGCAAATTGGCTTCGATCAGTTTTCATTGTGGTTTGTGATGATCTTTTTTCTCACACTTGTTTAGACATCTGATAACCATGGCAATATATTGCTGATTTAATAATATAGATCCATCGACACGCCTTATTAAATATTTCGTCACCTCACTTGTAAAATATTCAATATCTCATTTCTAAAACACTCTAAAATGAGAAGACTTATTTGATAGATCATCGCATTTCATTTGTGAACTTGTAATGCTTATACACTAGAGCTCTTACGGACACAATTATTCTTGTGTTTAAATAATAAATATAGTGTTCACTTCAAAACCGCTTTAACACGTAATCACACGACGCAAGTGGTTCCATGCCTATGCTAGATTGAAAGCAGAAAAGATGTTTTAATCCAAATTGGTTTACGAGATTTAAAAAGTCTACATTCTAAACATACTTTGTTCGTTATATGAAATTTATACTCCTTTTACAATGTATCAAAAATTTAATTAAAGTCCATTCTAAAACTATGATTTAACTTGAATCCCAAACTCTAAGAGGCTACAAACATTTTGTCCTTGAAAAGTTAGTACAGTCCGCGATATAGGTCATTTCACTGAGGCCAAGGACTATGAGATGTTAAACCAGGAGTGGAGAGAGTGTTGCTTTTTCCGAAATAATCAAATTTGTACATGAACAACTCTCAAATTGAGATGTCTTGGAAAAGTTAATAATGTCTACATTACATGTCGGCATTACTTTACTTGAAATAGAGAGCAAAAGAGGTTGACAGGCATAGAACAAAAGCTCATGGGATTCTAATATCACAGTGCATCACAAAAGGGTGCATCAAATCAAGTTAATTAGGTCAGTGTAATAGTTATTCTTTTTACTTATAAGATATGACGAGTAAGCTTACAGAATGGAAACCAATTACATGTATGTAGTTCAACTGCTTTGCATCTTGTTTTGATTTATTTCGGTATGATGTCACAAGATACAAGATATGACTAAGAGTAGCTGCTCCTTTGAACAATGTATCTTATAAAAAAAAATTAAAACACGAGAACCAAAGCTTAACCTTGCTCTACCATTCGTTGTAGATTTCATCCTGGCAGTTCACCCCTTCCCCCACCCCCCTGATCAGTACAGCGACCACCATTGTTTTCAGTGAATCATACTCTATAGGTTTATACCAATACTCATTTATTTTTATATTTGATTACTAATAATGTTATTAAGAAATCATTGGCTTTTATGATCATTTCAATAACTAATCAAACTCTTATAATATAATATAAAACTTTTTTTGTTTATTCCCTTTTCCTTTGGAATCATCATTTTTTTAAGTTGCAGTATTTTTGACTATTTTCAAAATATCTTTTTGTGATCCTTGCGAGAGCGATTCATTAGCTCTTTTGTCTTTTTGTTTTGTTATGTGTTAGGCTATCAAAGTAAATATGGGTAATACAGTGTATACCAACAGGATATACCATTTTTTATGGATAGGTAAACGCAAACCAAGTATCGGAGTATCGGACAATAAATCTGACAAATTTTACATAGCATTTTATTTCTTAAAACTCAAAACTCATCGGGTTCGTGTGAAAAGTGACACTTCAAACATCATGACTTAGATGCAAACCTACAAGTACAAGATAGATTGAAAATTAACATGGATAAATAAAGATCATCACCACAGCTGAAATTAGCATAAATATAGCATACATATAATAATATACGTGATTGAAAACATTTGACGATGTCAAGAGATTCCAATAGCTAAAGAAAGGTTCAGATTCACTTCACAGCAAAAAGCAATTTAGTCAAATACGCAGTAGCTAAATAAAGGGTCATTGGATGAAGATTAATTCTGCACTTTTTCTGTCCATCACACATACAATAAATATCACTTAAAATTAACGCTAATATAAACTACGGCTTTATATAAACTACTTCTGAGGAACCAATTCCCTTTTTTCAAAAAACATAAATGGGGTTGGATAGGCCACACACTTTGAAAGCCTGTATACAACATCACAAGGCAAGCCCTGGAGTGGAATCCCCAAGGAAAAAGAAAGGTCGGCCGTCCAAAGCAGACTTGGCGGAGAAGCACCGACGCAGAGATAAAAGCTGCCGGTACCACATGGGCCGAGCTGAAGAGGACCAGCCAAAATCGAGTCAGGTGGAGGGTAGTTGCTGCGGCCCTATGTTCCACAAGGAATCAAGAGGCTTAAACTAACTAAACTAGTTCTCTTTTTATTACTTAACTGTTCAATATGAACTTTGGATAAACTTAACATTTAGGCTGTCCCCAAGAGGTTTTTACTAAGCAGATTCCACTGTACTCCTGATTGGTTTTACATCGCCTATGTATCTAGAACAAAATTTTATGGATACCAGGGCATAAGCTGAGATTCATTTGAACCTTGTACCTGTACCTCCTGTTCAACAGTCTGAAGCATTACCTACTGGGCTACCAGATACCGTAGTCTACTTAGATGTCTGTTTGCAAGAA
This sequence comes from Elysia chlorotica, assembly GCA_003991915.1. Taxonomy (NCBI): domain Eukaryota; kingdom Metazoa; phylum Mollusca; class Gastropoda; family Plakobranchidae; genus Elysia; species Elysia chlorotica. The sequence continues at coordinate 326,094 of RQTK01000103.1, read as the reverse complement.
GTGCCTAGAAATGCATTGCCAGTTAAAAATTGGCAGCTACCGTATGATAACTATGATGATGAGATTTTGTTCCTATCTAATTTTAGGAAGGTAAATAACAAATATTTAGGCTTTACAGAATTAGCTATTCTATGTTTTCAATTCAAGTTATATTCACAAAATAAACTGCAGAGATAGCAGATGAAAAAAATGGTTTGATGTTGCCTGACACAGTTATTCCTGTTAGATATAATTGGTTAGTTCCCCCCCTCCCAGACCCTAAAAAAAATGTCAGCTGCTCAAGACCAGTAGTTCTTGGACTTGCCAAGGACCCTGCCTTAAAGTTAAAGCTCGTCATCTTGCTCCTCCAAAAGGAACATGAGAACTACTTTGTAGCACACACAAATGTAAAAGCGAAAAACATTGATAATATGTTGTTTTAAAACATCTAGTTCTTAAATTTGCATGAACAAGGGTTTAAAAAATATAGAACATATTTACACAGTTTGTGTATGTACGTCACACAAAATCGAGAAAAGAGAAACATTTCTAAAATGTGATAGGAATTCTTGGCAAATGTACAAGTCTTAAAAAGTAGGTATTAAAATTACTTTAAATTATGCTAAACTTGTATAAACAATGACTAAATGGATTTTAAGGTGCAAAATAAGTTAATGAAGTTTTAATGAAAGTATTTTTTTTTAATGAATAATGAGTTAATACTTCCATCTAGTTAAACAAAAAAAAAAAACAACATAATATTACATTTCGAAATTATTGCTACCAGTCCATCAGATATATTTCCAATGAAATTATAATGACATCCATTGCAATATTCATAAAATGAAGATTGATTGACCAATTGAGGTTGTGCCATTATGCCTTTCGTACTGAGATCATAGCTTACTATATTAACAGCCTCCTCATCGTGCAGACCATTTAAAAATGTGGAGGCGGTGATTACTTCTCTCTGTTGAAGCCGGCTAAAGTCCAGACTAGAAGCCAAAATTATTTTTTTCTAAAGACCAAACGTCTTTTACCACTTTCAAGTCCCATGAAATGTTTTTTTAAATATTTTTAAAAGTTATTAATATTAATTCAACATTTTGAAAAATAAAACAAAACATTTTTCAGTAAGATTACATGAATCTAGTTTACTTAGAAAACTTTTACAAATATTTTTGGAATTTAACTTGGGATGGTGCAAACAAGGCAAAGTTGAATATTTCCAAGATGGTAGCCTCCTTAGCTTTCGATTAGTATCAAATTTTTGAGGATTTATATCTTTTATTGACAGCAATGTTGTTTTTTGCTGAACCTAAAAGGTGAGAATATCTTATTTAGAAAACTTTCTCCACTTAGATCTAGTGACTGCAATGTATGATACACAATCCTTAAAAATAATTACTAGATCTAGATCTAGATCTAGACCTCTAGATTCTAGATCTAAAATTCAGTCTAGTTCTTTATCTAAATCTAGTCTAGATCTTCACTGTGGGAGTTAACGAGTGTTTACTTTGTGAACTCATAAGCCTACTGTAGTTTGTAGTCCAAGTCATAGATCTAGTTATACTGAAGTGTATTGAATAGGGCATTGTAATATTGAGGAAGTTTTGGATCGTCCGCTTTAAAGTCTTATGTAGTGTTTTATTATAGCCTATTAATTTCTCTTTTTCTTTATAGGTATTTTTTTTTAGATTATTAATGTTAATGACAATATTACTGTCTATTTTCGATCACCAAGGGATTTAGTAGTAGAAGAAAAATGAATGAAAGCAAATGGTATGCAAGAGGACAATGTGGATGGGACAGCAAATTTTATTTCTAAAGTGATTGAATTTTGGGAGATAATGAATGTAAAATCTATTTTTGAAGTCAAACAACTTTGAGACCCTCTGTGTGAAGCCATTTATTCTCAAGATGATGCTCGATTAAACAAGATAAAGGAGTTTTCTGTCTTTGCATTATATTTACAAGGAGAACAAGGTAAAAGAGTGAAGAAATTAACCTGTGATACCTCTCTAGCAATCCAGCATCTATAAATGCAATGGCATCAATGATCTTGTTAAATTTTTGTTGGAATCTTCCGACTATGTTTTACTTTTAAAGTTCACTACAGATCCCATTGAAAGGGCCTTCAGAAAAGTAAGACAGGGCAGTGGTGGAACATACTTTATGAATGTCCAACAAATACTAGAAAAAGTTAATATATTTCAAACAAAAGTATTGCTGCGATTACTTGCTGATATATGAGTTTTCTACAGACTCTGGTCATACTTGTCATAAATGTCAATTTTCAATGTGCAGAGGATGTTTGTGGGTTGGTAGAAAAGTTGCCAGGGTTGGAATATTCATTGAAAGATGAGATAAAGCACAGTTTAGTTTATATTGCTGGTTATGTGACACAGAAGGATGATGTTTGTAAGAACCAGAACATAGATATTTTGAAAAGTTTGGAGTTTATTTAAAGTTTATATAATAATTCAACATTTTGAAAAAAAAAAACAAACATTTTTCAGTAAGATTACATGAATCTAGTTTACTTAGAAAAGGTTTACAAATATTTTAGAACTTAACTTGGGATGGTGCAAACAAGGCAAAGTTAAATATTTCCAAGATGGAAGCCTCCTTAGCTTTCGATTAGGATCAATGTTTTGAAGATTTATCTCTTTTATTGACAGCAATGTTGTTTTTTGCTGAACCTAAAAGGTGAGAATATCTTATTTAGAAAACTTTCTCCACTTAGATATAGTGACTGAAATGTATGATACGCAATCCTTAAAAATAATTACTACATCTAGAATCTAGATCTAGACCTCTGGAATTCCTGTCTAGATCTAGATATAAATCTAGTCTAGATCTGCACTGTGGGAGTTAACGAGTGTTTACTTTGTAAACTCATAAGCCTGCTGTGGTTTGTAGTCCAAGTCATAGATCTAGTAATACTGAAGTGTAGTGAATAGGGCATTGTAATATTGAGGAAGTCTTGGGTCGTCCGCTTATGTAGTGGTATAGCCTATTAATTTCTCTTTTCCTATAGGTAATTCTTTTTAGATTATAAATGATAATGACAAGATTACTGTCTATCGATCACCAAGGGATTTAGTAGAAGAAGAAAAATGAATGAAAGCAAATGGTATGCAAGAGGACAATGTGGATGGGACAGCAAATTTTATTTCTAAAGTGATTGAATTTTGGGAGATAATGAATGTAAAATCTATTTTTGAAGTCAAACATCTTTGAGACCCTCTGTGTGAAGCCATTTATTCTCAAGATGATGCTCGATTAAACAAGATAAAGGAGTTTTCTGTCTTTGCATTAGATTTACAAGGAGAACAAGGTAAAAGAGTGAAGAAATTAACCTGTGATACCTCTCTAGCAATCCAGCATCTATAGATGCAATGGCATCAATGATCTTGTTAAATTTTTGTTGGAATCTTCCGACTATGTTTTACTTTTAAAGTTCACTACAGATCCCATTGAAAGGGCCTTCAGAAAAGTAAGACAGGGCAGTGGTGGAACATACTTTTTAATGTCCAACAAATACTAGAAAAAGTTAATATATTTCAAACAAAAGTATTGCTGCGATTACTTGTTGATATTGATGAGTTTTCTACAGACTCTGGTCATACTTGTCATAAATGTCAATTTTCAATGTGCAGAGGATGTTTGTGGGTTGGTAGAAAAGTTGCCAGAGTTGGAATATTCATTGAAAGATGAGATAAAGCACAGTTTAGTTTATATTGCTGGTTATGTGACACAGAAGGATGATGTTTGTGAAGAACGCGAGGACACATATAGTTATTTTGAAAAGTTTGGAGTTTATTTCAAGTTTAGACATAGGTGGTTTGAAGAAAGCTAATGATTCAACCTGTCAGTGGACAAGTCTTTTCCTCCATCGTCAACCATGTGTGCAGAAATTCTCTAAGTGATACACTGCTCAAGATCTCAGAAGCATTTGATTTTAAAATAAAGCATTACCATTGCTTCACATTGAGCAATATATTTTTCAACAATTTTTGTAAGATAACAAACCTGCCATCTGAGAAGGAGCCAAAACAAAAGATATTGAAGCTATCCTAGGTTGGAGCTATTTTTGTCTTTTAATTAAATTTCAATTTTATAGTCCTTTCAATTTAAAAAATTTTTTTCCATTTATTTGATCCCACTAATGTTATTTAATTTGTTGACAACCTTTCTTTGACACAATAAACCTATAAAGTGCTTCATAGGCTGGCAATTTTATCATATGCCCTGCAAAGCTCTTTTTTTTTCTTTTTAATTTGACCGGAACACTTATAAATAGACAATATATGAAACAATAGTGTTTTAAGGATAAAAAGCCTACTGTGTACTATTTATATATGTGTAAGCCTGCAATTTATTTCTTTATTCTTCTTTTATAATCCTAAATCATTCTTTTATGCCTTTCAAGCATTTTTGTAATATAAAACACGAAGTTGTTAGGAATAATGACATCCATTGCAATATTCATAAAATGAAGATTGATTGACCAATTGAGGTTGTGCCAGTACAGTTTCAATCCCTCCCTCCCACATTAGCTACATAGTATAGTCATGTATCTAGAGACTATCTAGGAATTTTCAAGTTTATTGTCCATTTTTCCCACAGGTGACTACTGATACCAGAGGCTGTAGATATAGTGAAATGTTTCAGAAAAAGAGCTCACAATGCTATTAATACAGGATGCTAGATTGACTTATGCTCACTCTATTTGTTTATTGAAATTAAGAAGGGAGCTACCTCCTTAATTATCCCGACCCACATATGCAAAATCATCCCCATGAAACCTTTCACTATTTCACACTTTCTGATTGATACTTTTGTCAGTGCAAGTCTGTCTTCAGCTGGAATTTCCATCTATTTGACATTTACTAACTGATGCAGCACTCTAGAGCGCTGTCTGCTGTTCGCGGCAGGTTGAGAATGTTGGCCAGAGCTCGGCACATGTAGGCCATCGATCCAAACCGTCCACTTGGAGCAACATCGTAGAGAAACAGGCAGATATCAGCTGCAGCCCGCATATTTTCAACTACATCTGGGGACAGATTCTAGGGAAAAAAAAACAAACGAACATAAATATAAATAAAAACAAATTAAAATATGTTCAATATATAAGATGTAGACTCTATCCCATACTAGAGGGTGGAAAGAAAGTGGTGATGGATAGTCATTCTGTTATGAAGCAGGAAATGGGGGAAAGGGTGGAAAGAAAAGGTCCCTCCTACAGAATTTAAAATAAAGTCTACCATTGAAACTATCTAAATTTGATCAAAAACAATTTAAAATATGTTCAATATATAAGATGAAGACTATATCCCATACTAGAGGGTGGAAAGAAAGTGGTGATGGATAGTCTTATTCTGTTATGAAGCAGGAAATGGGGGAAAGGGTGGAAAGAAAAGGTCCCTCCTACAGAATTTAAAATAAAGTCTACCATTGAAACTATCTAAATTTGATCCATTGTAAAAAGAAAAAGAATTGTTCACAAACTTCTTTAAATGACAGATATAAAAAAATCTTAGACCTATGCCAAATGCCAGAAGGCGAAAAAAGGCCTCAAGCATTTTTTAACTTTTTAAAGTAGGACCCACCAAATCTTTGATAAGGAGATTGTTTGCCTCCTGGACGATGTTGTCAACCTCGATCTCCACGTGGCTGAGGTCCAGGACTGGTGTGCTGCCCTCGCTCTGCGCCAGAAAGGTCAGAACCATCATGGCCTCCACCATGAGCTGCCGGTACTCAGGCTGCGGGATGCGGTTCAGAACCATCTCCACTTGCAGGGCAAACTTGAACTCGCCTTTAGTCATCTAGGGGAGATCAGAAACATAATTGTTACAGCAATTAGCCAGTTTTTTAAATTTTTCTTAGTCTGTCTGTCTCTATCCCACTCTCTCCCCTTTCCTCTCATGAAATTTAGAGCATACAATTGGTCAATAGAAAAACTAATTTGATCACAATATTTACAGCTGAACTTACCTCTCTGGTGAGAGAGCTGGAGAGTGCATGGCCCTTGATTGTCAAACCACGACACTGAAAGAAAAAAAGTAAAGGTTGAAGTGAAAACTGCCAATGATTCCAAAAGAATGCCATTTAAGAGATGTCATGTATTGCTCCATTTGTTCCCCTCTGGGACAGTGCCGGATTTAGGTTGCAGGAGACCCTTGACCCAGCTGAAGTGGGGGCCCCTCACTCCTTTATTATTGTCCAAGGATGCATTATTTTACAAAGCGTATTAAAGAGGGATTGCTTCTGTGGGGGGGCCCAGAGCCCGGGCCCTACCTTAAATCCGGCACTGCTCTGGGATAATGTATACCATGTACATTGTAATTTGTTTCATATTCAGATTCCCTTATTCGTGGAGGTTATATAACATACAAGGTAAATTGATGTACATTGCATTCTCTGAGGTTTTAGAATATGCGGTTGACTGTTTTAATGTTTCCTTAATGTTTATCTGATGTGACACTATACAAGGTAAATTATTTTACATTGCATTCTTTGAGGTTTTAGAATAAGCGGTTGATTGTTTAATGTTTCCTTAATATCTATCTGAGGTGACAGCATACAAGGTAAATTGCTCATTCAGTCTCTCTATGTGGTTATACTTAAATAACAGTGATTTAGACTATGCATCTGACATACAAAAAACATTGCGAATAAAGTATTTGTGTCAGTATCATTGACAATGTGTTTTGCAGTGTGCACTTTGATTTATTTGAACTCTAACAAAAACTGTTTCATCGCTAAAATCACTCTAAGTACACACCCTGCGCAAGAGCTTCCACAAAAAGGGATAGAACTCTTTTCGTACTTTAAGTACACACCTTGCACAAGAGCTCCCACGACAAGCAATACAACTCTTTCCGCATCCAAGTACACACCTTGCGCAAGAGTTTCCAAAACAAGGGATAGAATCCGCACTCTAAGTACACACCTTGCGCAAGAGCTCCCACAACAAGGGATATAGAACTCTCTCCGCACTCTAAGTACAAACCTTGCGCAAGAGCTCCCACAACAAGGGATAGAACTCTTTCCGCACTCTAAGTACACACCTTGCGCAAGAGCTCCCACAACAAGGGATAGAACTCTTTCCGCACTCTAAGTACACACCTTGCGCAAGAGCTCCCACAACAAGGGATAGAACTCTTTCCGCACTCTAAGTACACACCTTGCGCAAGAGCTCCCACAACAAGGGATAGAACTCTTTCCGCACTCTAAGTACACACCTTGCGCAAGAGCTCCCACAACAAGGGATAGAACTCTTTCCGCACTCTAAGTACACACCTTGCGCAAGAGCTCCCACAACAAGGGGTAGAACTCTTTCGGCACCCGGTTCAGAGAGCCATCAAGCCTGCGCCTTCTGAGCCACTGGCCCTGGCGATCGTTGAGCTCCTCCTCTTGCTCTTGCTCCTTAGAAATCACTTTAGGTGCCCCCAGTGGCAGCTCTGTCACAGCCTGAGGACCGTCAAAGAGACAGTATTAGGAAAGAGATATGAGCAGCAAGAGGAGATACAGACATCAAGGTATGCAGGAATTTGTATACTGATAAATATTTTATACAACAAGGTGGGGCGATTTTAATTTAGATAAAAATATCAGGCCCTCCAGACTGCAGCAATTTGTATATAGATATTATATGAAAAAAGGTGGAGTGATTTTAATTTGGGTTAAAAGAAAACAACAAATAGGCCCAATGAAGTCAAGATTGTTTTAATATGATGGGCAAAAAAAGGAGGTTTACATATAATTAACCATTTGGGAGCGAAAATGAATTAATTAAAAATTATTTATTTCATAAAACGGAACTTTAAATAATTAGAATAAAATACCTGAGAAAATAGTGGTTAAATGTAATGAAAATGGACATGGTACAAACAGAAATCATTTTTCTTTTTAATACTAGAGAATAGGTTAAATGATATTACTTTTAATCCAGGCAAGATTATTTACAGTGTGTTTCAAGTTACATTAATCAGTGTGTTCATTTACAAAAATTTTACACTTTAAAATCTTTTTTTACGTAATAAACAGTTTGGATCAACTCTTGTTTCATAAATAATGTTTTGAAGGTCCAAATAATAGGCCTTTACTATAAATTATTTTGCAAGGGAATTGTCTTCAATTTAATGAGCAGGATGAAATAGCTTTGTTCAAGAAATAAATAACAAATTATTAGTCTTTACTAATTCTTCATTATGGATTGAAATCAATCTTTAGAGGGAGAATTGAGAAAAGCATGAAAACTTTAAAACAACAAAACAGTAGCCAAAAGAACCTACAACAATACAGAAAAGAAAGTCATCTATTTAAGAGAAGAATGTTGGTTTTTGCATTTTAGTTTTCCTAGAAGACAAGGTTGAAAGCACGAAGCAATCTACATTACTATGTTACCTGTTGCAGCATTCCTGATATTTACTTTAAAAGATCTAGCATTACTCATAAATTACTTCAGCAGCTGTGGCAATCCTAAAAACATTAATTATTTTAAGAGCTCGATTATTCCTTTAACTAATGACACCAAACAATCTGTAGACTTACTCATAATTACCCAAAGAGCTGTATCATTTCGCAAAATTGCTTTTAAACCTGTAACATTTCCATAATTTAAAAAAAACAAACAAAACCTGCAGCATTTTTCATGATTGCCAAAAGAACTGTAGCATTCATCATTAATACTTTAAGAATTGGAGAATTTATCATTAATTAGTATAGAACAATGCGATGTTTCTGATTCTTGCAGCCTTTAAGAAAAAAAAATCTTTAATAATTCTTCACACAAAAAATTGTGTCAAACCAGCCAATTCCAAATTAAAAGTATTGCTTCAATTTGGAACAAACTCTGCAAGTATGATTACTTTAATGACTTTTTTGTTTCTTTGCAGATAAGATCACTACAAATCCTGGTTTCAGCTGTAATGATGAACCAATTTACGCAATTGGAAAAAGAAAAGACAAAATAAGAAGTGTGGTACTCTCTTGGTTTAACTGACCAAGAAATACATTTCAGAACAAGTTTTACATTCATGATAAAAATTTGCTTTTCTATTCTTTCATATGATCTTATTTTAACATAAAGTACAGAAATATCAATATTTAAAATACAACACTATTTTAAAAATAAAATGCTCAGGTTGAAGTCTACATCTCTTCTCATTCCTACTTTACAGTTTAATCGGAGAACTGTTAAAGCATCTCTTTAAAAAATCTCCTAAAACAGCAGCATTTAGAGATTTAGCTCTTCCAATACTTCTTTAATGTGACAGAACAAAAAACAGCACCAATATTTAGAGCCTATGGCTGAACCAAGGGCAACTGAACAGCAAAGGAACGCAAGGTGCAAAACAAAGTTCCCTATTACTTACGCGTGCAGTCCTATCTAAATTGATGATTTTTTTGCGCATCTTAATCATCAACTGATAGGAAAGAGAGTTGAATGCTTTGATAATCAATATAATATAAACAGCCTAGGAGCTTAAAATAAATTGATGTAGAAAAAGAAAAAAAAAACACCAAGAAATTATTTTGATCAGAGTTGGAAATCAGCAGCAGGGTAGGAGGGAAAAGAATATTTGTGGGGATGTTGATTGAATACATTGCATTCATTTTTATCTGCACAATCACTATTTCCCAACTTATGTGAATAAAGCCCCTTTTAAAAAGAAAAAAAAAGATTCTGGTGGTTCAGTAATTATTAAATGGATCAAACAATCCACAAAAATGTAATTGAACTGAATCGTACCCTTTTTAAGTCAATGTATAAGTTTTACATTATGTCCAATCATATGGAAAAAAATCTATATTAAATTTACCATTTCTATTTCTATCTGGCAATTCTATTTTTACATTACCTTTTCAAAATGGAAAACACAGAACTGATGTAAAGAGATATGCAGAGTTGGGGTGGAAAAGCTAAGGTACAGAACGTGTAGCTTGACTTCAATGAAAGCAATACAAATTGCCTGCTTCAGTTCACAGTTATATCAATACATACTTTCATAGAGGCCTCGATAAAGAGAAAAACTAGAAACTGTAAAGTACTAGATTCATGACTAATACTAAAGGTACCTCTTAAGGTACTGAGAACTGAATTTAATGTTATAATGACTATGGAGGAGCAAATGACACATGAAAGTGGATAGAATGCAGGCTGCACTAAATAAAAACTATTGAGCATGCTTCATTGCCATGCATTAAAAAAGGCCAAGCAATCATGCTGTCCAAAATTCCATCCTCAACGAAGCCTCCCCAAAGCTAACTGAGTGAATCAAGACCTCAATCAAAATAATTTTCCAAAATACAGTAGTCCCCATTTTTAACGTCTCAAATAATGAGAACTGTTGGAATAACATTTTTTGTTTCTATTTTGTGCCCTATATTTATTCTGGAAAATAACAAGAGCCTAAATCAGATAACCCTGCTAATAATGAGAAGTTTGAAAATAAATTTGCTCTAAACCCATTCCCTGCATAGAATGGAAAAAAATGGATAAAGGTGCTGAATACTAAACATCTCACTCTGGCACCTCAAACTTGCACACATGTCATGTGATAATCCACCAGTGCCCCAGCCCAGTCACTCTCCCCGCACCTTTCCCTGATGTCACTGACTAAAGTGACATTAACGATAACCCCACCTTCCCCTACAGGCACCTAGCTCTTGCTCTATTATCAAAGTAAACAAAGCTGCATAGTGCAATGCTAGACTGCGGAACATCCCTAGTACTAGAAGTAGTAATGCTTTATAATCACTAATTCGCTTTACATAAGGATCTGTACAATAAAACCATTAAATTTTATCCCCTTGCACCACCCTCTAACAACACTCATAAAGTTCATTAAGGTAGTATGTATGTAACTTGCTCTTCTAGTAAATAGTAAAACAAACAGGAACAAGAAGACACATGGTATGTATACATTTAGATCTAGATCTAGATAGAGTCTGCCGCTTACACCCCAACACCGATGTTGTTTTAAAAGAAAAAAAAAAGGGGGGAGGGAGAAGGGGTCTTGAAAAACCGTGATATGGGCACATTTTTCCTCTTCCAATTAAATCCTCTTGAGTCTTTTTGGGGGGCAATAACAAGAACCCTTGCTATAACGAGAGATATTAATTTAGAAAAACAAGAAATCTAGTTATTACTGATTTTACTGTATTTTTAAAGAGATAAATATAACCTTATCAACTCTGAGCCCAAATAATCAGAAAACTAAAAAAAAATACCTTAACAAAAAAAAATCGTATCATATAGATATGTCTAACCATAAAAATATATTGATTTCTCAGAAGAAGAAATAAACTAGACGAGTATCTCTAAAAATACAACCTGCACAGGTTTTAAACAAATAACCGATATCAGTTTGGAATTTTGGAGCAAGTTCTACAAAACATCAGATAAGAAACACATTTATAATTCACAACATATAAAAACAAGTACATTTCTCAAAATTTCACAATTTCACTTCAGTCCACACATGCTGGTAAATAATAGGATGCAAGTCTAGGGAAGAGATTTGCATAAGAAACAAAAAGCAGGTTAGACAAACTTAAGCTTTATGGAAAAAAATGGTTAAAAAATGAAAGCTTACCACAATCTGTTGTGGGTTTGGAAAAAAGACACAAAGTTTTCTTGTAAAGCAGCAACAAAAGAACAGAAAAATAAGCACACAACTTTAGTCTCTAGGGTAAGAAATAAAAAAAAAATAGGAATAAATATTTTAGAAAGGAGAAGCCCGCATGAACTGTCATTCCTGCGTTTACAAGTTTAAAAATTAATGTGAAACATAAGATACTTACACACACATAAAAACACAACAACAGAGACATTTAAAAAAGTTCCTGTAACTTATGCCATAAGACGTCTGCATAAAGAAATTAAATAGAGACCCAGGCAAAGCCCTGTATCTCATGTAATTAAGTTTGTGCATCAAGGTTGTTGTTGTTGTTGCTTAGCATCCAACTCAGCACTTTATAGGCTATATTGTGGATGAGCACCAAGACTAACGTCTGACAAGTTCACATGCTGCCACACTGAGACAGTGCGGGTCTGTGCATCAAGGAAACCAGCTTGATAGCTCAACACTGTCCTGTATCTTAGGTCATTAAATTTCTGCAATGATCTGCATCTCCTAACATTAGACTGCTGCATCAAGAGAAGACGTCAAAAAGCTGGTCAAAGTCTTTATCTTCTCATAAAAAGTTTGGTTGAGTGTAATATAAAAATGTAAATTGTCACACTTCATAAAACCTATCATTCAGATTAGTGGTTTACACTGCTTCCTACAGTTGCATGCAATGATGAATATACTTAGGGCTATACTGACAGGTATACAGTGTTAATTATGTCTGCCTACAAAGAGAAACATATTAGAGGAAACCAATGTTAAATTTACAAAGCATCTGCTTTGCGTAGGGTGACAATGCCCATGTTAACTGTGTTTGGAGAAGGGAATATTTACATCTCTTGCAGGAATGGTGAAAATATGGGGCATGGTGTGACATGCAAGTTCTATAACACATACTAAACTTTTAATAACACGCTTAACATATAGAGCAACGTTCCCTGACAGACAATGAAATTAACTCTGATGCACTGATTCTTGAAGAGAAAAAAAAGAAAGTCAAACCTTGCTACGCACGCTCCTAGCGAATCTGTTGGTCTCTTGCTTGGGGTGTAGACTTATCACAGAAAGCTTTGACTCCGACACTTCACAGGGAACTGCATGCATGCAAGAAAAAAAAAACATTGATGGAAAATCACTACTAAGCCATGAGTGCTAGTTCATGATTTTGATTATGAAGATATAACAAGGATATATTATGTTCCTTTGATAGATTTGTAATGGAGACCCTGATCATAGATGTTGCTACCATCATACAGAGTCTTTGAAAAAATAAAGGCTTAACATATTGAACTGCAGGAGAGAAGCATTTTATAAATAATAGAATAACATAACATTTTGACTCAATATAATGACAACAGCTGCACTGTTTAAAGAGAAGGCATAAAAGAAAACCCAATAAATGTACATGGCAGCGAGACCAGCCTTTGTGGGTGAAGATCAAATAAATCAATATTTACAAAAATCAACTACTTGGGCTGACTCAAAGTAGAAAAAAAAAGTTTGTAAAAGCTATACCATAATGCCCTCCCCTTAAGTGTAGGGGCAGAGTTTGAAGGTCTTTAAATGAGTGAAAAAGGACAGGAAAGCATGTCTTGCAAAAGGTCCTTAGCAAGCTTTATGGTGACACAGTGGTGTATGTCACTCACGTGTAACTACTTTTGTTTTCCTAGGCTGAGTATCCTATTGTTAAACGGTAGATCAAAATAAACATTTTTTCTCACAACTGATCATTGCATTGTTGACTTACAGGTGCATTATCTTGAATCAGATCTGTCTGAGAAACTCTTTTTCTTACCTCCCATGGGGCAAATTCTTTGGCAAAACCTTCTGGACGTATAGCTGTGTAAATGTTAGATAATCCTCTCAATTTTGCTAAAAACCCTCTGAACATATATGTGTGCACGCACACACGCACATGTGTATATAAAGGTTGGTTCATAGCTGTGTAAATGTTGGCTCATTGTCTCTAAATGTAATGAACAAAAAACCATTATAAAATTAAAAAAAAAATTGTGAAGATTCAAGATCTAGAAACTGTTGGCTCACATAAAGTAAAGCCCTTACGATGAACTTATATAGGGCCACTAGCAGCATAAAAAGGCCCTGTCTTTCTTTCTTTATCGTTCTTATTAATGCTTTCCCTTTACCATACATTACACCCTCTCTTACCAGGTGATGATAATTTTTAGGACTCACCGCTATTGATGACAAACTCTTTCCCACTTAAAATGTGGTGCAGCAAAGTTTTCATCTCAAATGGACTCAGATTCAACAGGTGATCTGATGCTTCTTCTCCTGCACAAACGGTTAAAAACAAATATATAAAATTATAAAACTGCCAACATCAGATTATAACATAGGAACAGAAAGAGGCAATAAAATGAATGAAGAATGGATATAATTCGTGCATGCAATTTTTCAACCAAAGTAATCAAAATATTGTTTTTTATGTATAACTAACCACAACCCATAAAGGCAAACCATTTTTAACACCAAAAAGCAAATATTTACATTTGGGGGTTTATCCTGACCTTAACCCTTCATTTACCAGCCAGCACAAATTTGACCGTACATGGAGAAGAGCTGATAAATGTTCATGCTGACCTGAACACTGCAGAGTCCTCGCCAGCTCGGAGGCCATGACTTGCACGATGAGACCCACGCGCAGACGCAGCATCTCGTTGAACAGGTGCGGCTCCGTGCGGATAAACATAGCCAGGTAGACGAGCAGTTCCTGGGGGTTAAACAAAATATTGGAGACTTTGTTATTAAAAATGACAAATTATGATATACTATGCATTTGGCCAGCATGACAAGAATGCGTTGTTATGTTTATTGTTGGTGCAAGGCCCTTTTCTCTAAGTTCTTGGGTTTCATAGTAGGCGTCTATGCATGGCTCGATTTAGATATTTATTTGGTCATAAGGAATCCTACTTCACTTACTTTCAATAAAATTGGTAGATAAAGATTGTATAAAGCCAACAAATTGTTTCTCATTGCAAAGCATACAAAAATTTTACAGTGCAAAAATCCAATCATTTGTTTTCTTTTTGATGATGGCAACTTAAAAAAACAACAACAAAAAAACAACTGACAAAACATAACATAGGGAAAAAAACTGCCATGTTCTGATTAAGCAACTTACTTGTGTAAGAGATGCTGTACTGTGATCCTCACCACAGGAATCATAGATAATGGCTGCAAGCTCATCTGGTGGGAGGGGACTGCATTCACAAAGGAAAAAAAAATTACTACTTGTAAAAAAAACAACCCCAAGAATGCTTGTTAACTGATGGAAACAAAATTTCTGTATTTTGACTCGATGGAAAAAGTGCTGAAATTTATAACAAAAAAGTAAAAGAAAATAGTTGCAAAAAACATGCAGGACAGTGATTCTCTCAATCAACATAAAATATGTCATTGTACATTTTTCTCCACTCAAAATATGTGTGCAGTTTTCCTCTGTCTCTTTCTACATGGTCTATATTTGGAAAGGTTTCTTATCTCGCTTCATAATATAGATATTACAGCGGCTTTAAACTCTATAAGCTCTCTGTCTGTCTTCTGTTTGTCTATCTTCATAGGATCTACATTTGTGCCGCTTTCTGCTCTCTCAATAATTTATATTTGTGCAGTTTTCTTATCTCTCTTCATATAGATATTACAGTGGCTTTAAACTCTATAAGCTCTCTGTCCGTCTTCTATTTGTCTATCTTCATAGGATCTACATTTGTATAGTATTGGAGCCCATCCACAATATAGTAATATAGTGCTGACGTTAGATGTTAAGTAACAAGCAAACACATTCGGTCCTACTTTGAAGCAAAATTAGTTGGTAGGATTTCCTCATCTACTAGTCAAGTCGTTGTCAGTGCAATGTGATTGTCTAAGACAGGAGTTCTGGTATACTCGCAGGGTGGCCGACGTTGTATATTGCAAAACCCCATTGAAATTCTTCCTCCTTCGCGTTTGACCAAATTTGTGGAGCATAAGGCCCATACCAGTGTGAATCTCACCTTGTTATTATGGTCTCATGCTCTGGTGGGAGGCCCACAGACAACTGCTTCTGTCTGACCAGGAGATCGGTCGCCGCCTGGAGAGAAGAGGGTATGAGGGTTCGAACTTGAGACTTGACAAGTTTGTCAAGACCACAACACTGGCAGTCAGTTACAGCTGTAACACTAAGTAGAGAAGTTTTCAGACAGCAGAGACAGAGGTCAAACTTAAGCAGTTAGCCCCCCCCCCCTTCCCCCTGTTTCTCTTGTCCTTTTGCTTTAAAAAAAAAGTTATACTATTTCTTACTATTCATTTCTTGAAATCAAGTTACATTGCTATTGTTTCCTTAAGTTGTTGAAGTTGTACTTTTACTTCGTTCTTGCTTGTGGCAGAGCGTTGGTATCTCAATTGGGGGGTCTCCTGTTCAAAACCTAAGACAGGTAAAAAATGTATTTGTCCAATTTTGTCCCTTACTGGTTGGGTCAGTGTCAGTATAATATGACTGACCGAGACAGGATTTCAGGTATCCTTGCACTGTCTCTGTGTGGCAGCAAATTGCCAGACATTAATCTTTGAATCTGTCCACAATATAGCCTTTATAGTGCTGAGGTTGGACATTAAGCAAACAACCCAACTTGAGATCAAATACTAGACATATAACAAATGTAAAACCAAAAGTTGTACTGCTTCTTTATTCTTGTTATGTCCTCCTTGAAGTCAAGTAAAAAAAAGAAATACAAAAATGTCAACCCAAACAGTGGGGCAACTTCTTTGTTCTTGCTTTTTCCTCCTTGAGATCAAGTAACATTGGCTTACCAATGTTTATTAGTGTAAATATAAATATTGCTGTACTGGACGAGAGTGGTGGAATTGTCTGTATGAGTAAACTTTAGCGATGCACTTTTTTATATTTTGTAAAGCGCTTTGAGCTACCTTTAGGGACAGCGCTATATTACTACTTGTTACTTGTATCTGTCGCCGTGTTCGTCGATAGGATCTCCAGCAGACATCACAACAGCAAGCCATTTGTTCCTGTCCCTACTCCGCAGACTTATTTAGTGCTATATAAATGAACATATTATTATCAATGTTACTAGAAATACAAAAAGGTCAACCAAAACAGTGTGGTTACCAGGGCGAGATCCTCCACTCTCTTGCGCAGCATCCCCGCTGTGTGTCTCACAAGCCACCACTGCTTCCAATGGCCTCCCTGCAGACAAACAATTCAGACCAGATGTGAGGGACTCATAAAAAGCACTTTTTCAGCTTCTTCATCTTCATGTTGCTGAATATTAAATTTGATTAAGGATCTAAATAAAAATAACTGATACATATGAAAGATAAAAATAAGTTGATTATTAGTCCACTAGGCATATTTTGAATGTTCTTAAAGGTGGATTTTACTGTAGCTTGCTATCGTCAGAGTAAAAGTGGTGCAGATTAAACCATAAGAACAAATAATTTCATACAATTGTTGAGAATTACATCAAGAACAGAACTGGCCCATACCCAAGACAACTAAATCAAGACATAAATAACTTGATACAATGCTTTCACTTTATACAGATGGTGATCATCCTGATAGGTAGTAAAGGAACCATTTGAAGACTGTACCCTTTATTCCTGATGTCTCAGATAGGTGGTTTCAAAGGATTTTATGATTAATTGTATCTAAATACTACCAAATTCAACTGCATCATCTTTTGCATATATCTAAATACTACCAAATTCAACTGCATCTTTTGCATAAAGATTTCAGAATTTACCTTGATACGGGCAGTTTTGCTGCCGTGTTTCCTTCTACAGGACCATTTGACAGGTATGTTAGATCTTTTTTACAAAATGTGATTCCACCTTACCTAGAACGAACAATCTCTAAAATTTTCGAGAGAAAAAGTAGTTTAGACCAGGGCCCTATTTTTGTAGGGTATTTTGATTAAGGCAAGATTTCTTTAAACCATGTTGCTACTAGCTAGACTAAAATTTGTTATAATATTTTCACTCAAGATTCTTCGTTTAGTTTTTTGTTGTTGTTTTTTTTAAACCTTTTAATACATATTTAAGAGAACCTTAGAAAGACATGTTTGTTTAAAGTTGGTTGATTTCTGAAAATTCAAAGTCAGCACCTAGGCTATCTTGAGGATGAGTCACGAGACCTAAGTCTGATAATTTAAGTGTCATTGTACAGACAGCAACTGAAAACATAATTGAAAGGTAATCTGACTGGGATTAAAGTCCTGAGTTTCCACATTTGGAGTCACATGCCCAATCAACTCAGCTATGTCTCCATTGAGTCTCATAGTCATAGACTTAAATTATGATTCCTATTCCAATAAAAGTATTGGCACCATCTACCTTCTCATAGAGTTCCACTAGCAGCTCCTTCACAGGAACTCAGATCTTGCTTACAGCCGTTGGAAAGTTCACGTACATGTAATCGGTTGGAGTATATTTACAATGCTACTTTAAGCCATTGTTTCAAACACCATGACACTCAAGTAAACTTTTCATTGGATTGGGTCTTGACCTTCTTTCAGGCCAAACCTTATGTTCCCACAGATACAATTAACACTGCAACGTGTCGGTCTTGCTTATCCTACAGCAGTGCCTAGTGTTGTTAAAATCAAGATTTTTAGACTGCTTTGGGGCTTAAGCCCTGGAATTAGTTCCCGTCTATATTGTACCATTGGGCGCAGGGCCTTATCCAGTGGCCTGAAAAAGATTTCACTGTGGATCCTCTAGCCTGTTAGAGTGCCAATGAAATAATATACATCAACACGTTTTACACCTACAAGTGTATTTGCTTGACAGCAAAAGCTTTATTTTGCCAATTTGTGATGGACTGTACATTTTAAAGGAAAAGGCATATTGAAATTAATTTCACGATGAATAGGTTTGATTATTTACTTCAAAACTACATTGGTATTAAATTGTCTTATTCCGTAAGGAAGTTGGCATCCTGTTAGTCAGCGCCATTGGATCTTTTCATTCTGTATAACTCTTAAAGAGAAAAATTTCTTTTAATCTATTTGGTTTAACAGTAAACTTTGAAGAGGGGATCAATATTGTTTATACACCAGACATTCATTGATTTATCACAGAATCACTAGTGTTGTGTACAAAATTTAATTCAAAAGTCTTTGTCAAAAGCGAACACAAACACGGTAAATCTGCTGCACAGCCTTCTTGAGTGTATTTGATACCCATTAATATTGCCACACAAATCAGCTCAGGCTATCACATGACCACAAGGTTGTCCACTATGGAAATCTAATCAATAGTCGAATAAGGCAAAATCATTGAAACTATCAAATTACATATAATGAAAGGGCTTACTTTATGTTGTCATGGTGAGAGGAGAAATATTGCTCGGATGGTTCAGTTTGCTATGTTTAAGTTGGAAAAGACAGATTTGTTTTGTTTTTTTAAAGACGGCTCATCAATCATAATATGAATTATACACTAAAACAATGTATTTTGATGGGATTTTTACATTTGTCGACAAATGTAAACAATTGCATTATATGTGTTGCTTGGAAGTCGTCCTTATGCTTAGATATTTGGCTTAATACTTGGACAGGTTGGCTATGTCAGAAAGTTTGATGGCAATGGACACTGGTCAGCCCCATGAATTTTCCAACCCACATGACGCTCCAGGTAACTATAAATAAGTATCAATGATTTTCTTTTTAATAAACGTAATAAATGTTCTTACTAAAAAAAAAAAAAGATCAGAAATTAGATCTAGACCTTGATGACTGGAGACACTTGCAGTCAGCAGCTGACAGCTTAAACAAGATACAGGAAACTTCACAGCTAGCATTCAAAATGTTTTTACCACTTTCGTCCACAAAGTAGGCATTTTAATATCAAGAACTACTCATAAATTGTTTATGCTTCCTATTTGCAGATTCAATCGTCATTTTCAAAATGATTCAAGTGCATCAATTCAGTCAATTTTTACAAGAATGTCAATTAGTTCTTTGACTTGATAAGTGCACTAGCTGAGATTGCATTTTTGCCACTGATTTGAGTGTTTGGGGAACTAGATCCCTGGTTTGAATCTTGCGGGTATATTTGAAAAAAATTCAGGGAACTTAGTAGACCTTATGTTCAGCAGAGATTAGTATTATGTAACGGCTGATCACTTGTTTGTGGACTCACAGGCTCATTTTCTTCTTTTCCCATTAGAACCCAAACCACCAGAGTTTATTTTTCTCGTCTCCTGAGGAGCCCATTCATAGGTGGAATCGAAACTATTTTCAGAACTGAAGTAGTATGATACCTGTGCCATCAACCACTTAAGTATATACTATTTAAACTGTCACTGACTTGTGTAGGTAGAGATAGTGTATGATGTCCGCCTGTTCCTGCAGGTTGGTCGACTGTTTGAGCTGCTCCACAAGCTCGGTCACATCCGTCTCCTCATTCTCCATCTCCAGAGATCTCCGCAGCGAATTCGGTGATGCCTTTGCGCTGCCGGGCTCGTCTTGGGCCATGTCTGTTACTCCATCCTTCAGGTGATGCGGCGTTTGTCGTTGCTGGACTGTTGGTTAGATGGAGGGCAAGGGAGAGAGGTATTATCAGGTAGGTGGCGAAGAGAGCTGGGGGTTGTAGGTGTGACATTCACATATGAATTCGGTTGGATGGAGGAATTAAAAGCATGAAAAGTAGAGATCGGGCTGTGAGTGAACATATACGGATGACAGAAAAGCGCATAAAATAAGTAATTTAGATTTGTAGGGCATATTGTTAGCTACGATGAAAGCTTTCAGAAACTCTGATTAAATTGATGCTATAGGGAGATGGCTAATATTCAATAGTATACTGTTGGGAACAAAATATGGAAAAGACAATGCTTATACGGATGATATTAACATTAAATATAATAATTATTATTATTGTTAATGTTGATGTTATTATTTTTGTTATTATTATAATTGTTATTAGTATTATTATTATNNTATTATTATTATTATTATTATTATTATTATTATTATCATCATCATCATCATCATCATCATCATCATCTAACTGGTACTGTCGTCTTAAATATTACAGAGGAGGAGAATGATGGCAAATTAAAGTATTTCATCTAAAATTTCACAAAGAGAAATCTAAAGGGTTGTGCCATATGTGTATATTTTAGTCTCTTATTTTTATGCAAACCTTCAAAACATATCATATCATATATTCTTGATAATCATCAATTCTTGAGATATGCTTTATAATAAAGTCAAAGGGCAAGGTTTATAGCAGTTATGAGTAATAAAGCTTGTACCATTAAATTAAGAAGATTTTAAAACAATTATTAACAGAGGAGAAAACAAAAATTATCAAACACAAATACGTTACTGAAAGATTAACTCTCAGAAGGACAAATACTTCTTTTTTTTAAATTTTAAATCTTGACATCTGTTTAACATTCCTTAAGAAATTTGCCCCTTCTACTCCACAATCACCAACCACCAACCTATTGTCACTCTTGTTCTTTACTTTGAACAGTTTCAATTGCACTTTTTAGCATTAAGTTTAGGATGATTTTTTTTTACACAGTGAGTTCAGTCGTTTTAAAGATGTATTACTGTTTGAAGATAATCAAGATCTCCTGCCACAGAAATAATAGCTTTTCTTAATTATCTTTGGCCAACTTTACCTTAAATTAGTCAATACAAAAAAAAAAACAACTACCCCAAAACCAACCAACAAGCATTTAACAAGTTTTAAAAAATAAAATAAAAAAAATATATAACATTTAAAAGTGTTAAAAGAAAAAGAGCATAACAAAACAGCCCAGAATGCAAACTTCATTAAAGAAAATAAGTAAAATGTGGAAGCAAAAAGCACAAAAAGTGCAATTAGTGAAATAACAAAGATGTTAATGATTACACACCTATATAATGTCATGAGAGGTCTCAGCATTACTTTCAAAAACATATTTGTTAGCAGGGAATGTTATACATGTGATAATATATAACAAAATGAAAGTATTTTGCTTTTCCGGTTTTCTTCACATTTTCTCCAATCAAAACTGACATGAAACAAGCCTGGATATTTTCTTCGCCTGCACAATAATAACATAATTAAGTGCCTGATGCCTATAGCATAGCTGACGATTTTTTTTGTGAAGGAAAAAGTTAAAACTGCAAAAAACCTGAATCCTTTTTTTTTTCCACATATACCCTGTGCACAAAATAACATGAGTGTCTGAAGGTATGCTTGGTATATATATATGCTGGTTTTTCTTTTTAAGGGGGGAAAATTATGTCTAGGGTTCAAATGGATTTGCATCCCATGAAATAAAGCTGTTGACATGTACTCCAAGACTGGGAAATTAAGCCGAAGATTAAAATTTACCAATACATATATGCTTAGAGACAAATCACAGCAGAATTTAAACACAAGTGGGGAGATATAGAATATTATATAGATGATAATAAGTGTTCAAGATTCATAACACTGAAGCTGTGCCAGAAAGGTAGCAACTTTGGAACCGCATTTGTCCTCAACATCAGGGTGCGGTTCAATTCAAAGTAAACTCATTCTTATGAGACTTTGCGACCCCTAAATGGGGATTTATGCTTACAAAAGGCTGACTTTGAATTCTATGAAATGTAACAAAATTTGTATGAGTGGAAGAACAATTCGTTAAATGAAAAGGAAAGAACCAATATGGATTGCATGAAAAGCATAGAAAAAAGGTTGCAGAGATGGTAAGTATATATGAGCCCATGGCATGCATGAAGATATCAGAAAAGAAGAAAAAAAGCATTATGCAAACCAAGTACCCATGTCGCTAAGAATAATTTTGGTGGCCGTATTCAGGTCTGGGGATAGAAGGCTGTCGCTGTCCATGGATTCTGTAGGACGTGGGGGAAAGGATTCAAACGCAGCATTGTCATGGTGCTCTCTAAAAAAAATAAATATCATCATGCTGCTAACATAATGGTCTATGTCAAAATTAGTCGTTTTTAGAAAAATGAAACTTAAAAAATAATTGTCCCAGCTGATTTTTCTCGCTATAAAACAGATAGATGGGGAATTATTCAAAGATTCTTATGGTGGTTCATTGTTATTTTGGTCTATCTGTAAGATAAAAAAAAATGTAAAAAAAAAATAAAAAAAAATACATATATATATGTTTTATCTTACAGATATATGAACCATATCCAGAAATTCACTAAAAAATTATCGCAAGTGCAACGCCTTATTTCTACATGGTCCTGTTTTTTATCATTAATGCACTGTCAACAGAGATTGTTTACCATACCTTTTTGGAGAAAAACAAAATTAATGTCGCAAAAAATAAAAGCCAGTCACCATAAGCAAAACAAGCAACTCACAACCATAGACAGAGAAACAAAGCGAATAAAGAAGGAGATCAAGTATGGCTGTATTATTGTAGCGGAATGCGATAAAACTGTAGGGAAAGAAGCTTAAAAAAACAATGTTACGCAGAGTTCTGTGGCATAATTTAATCATCATTTTTCAAGAGACAAAAAGGGAAAGTTGGTGGCGGCTTGATAACTCTCATAATTTTTGCCCACAGTGATCATATTTTACTTGATAAAAAATGACATGGTCGGCTTAGGAATTCTAAATCAATCCAACAGAACTTTATGAAGTTGCACTTGCATTTACTGAATCAAAGATCCCAGTGAGCACTGGATCTGCCGCAGGGAGCTAAGCATAAAGTACGAGGAGCACTTTCCTCCGTGGGAACTCCATAAATATCAAGCATGACAACATAATTCATTTTACTTAATCAATAGTGTCTCATTTTCTTCAAATCGGGAAAAAAAATTTAGAAATTTCATAACGTTATTTTCTAAAACCGGAAAAAAAATATTCCAGAAATTTTGCAACATCTAATCTTCAAAACCCGCAAAAAAAATAATCTAGAAATTTGCTCAACTGCATATTTTGCAAGAAAAGCAAGTGTTACAGGGTGGTAAGGAGAAAAAGGGCTGTAAGAAGTCACAAGTTACCATGGTCGTAACTGAAGGAGCCTGCAGGTCCAGGACTGGTGGGAGACGAGCTCTGAGGAGTGTTGTGGCTACTCTGGCGATTGTAGACCTGGCCAGAACCTTCAGTGAGAACAGATGTCCGCGGTAGAGGTTAACAATGGTGTGGTATGGGTTGCAGTCAAGGGGGAGGACACATCAGATAGAAACAAGGTTGAGGAATTTAAAAGAATCTTCAAATGATCTAAAAATGATATTTTGAAATCATCTTCGTACCACATAAGACTTTGGATCTGGCAACTGTGGCTTTGGCTAGAATCTTCAGTTAAAACAGATACCCACCTCAAGAAAATAACTAAGGTGTGGTATGCAGTCATGTAGTACACGTGCGGAAACAAGGTTTTTAATGCCTTCATACCACATTAGACTTCGGATCGGGCCACCATAGCTCTAGCCAGAGCCTTCATTGAGAGCAGAGGTAAAATGTTTCAATGCTGTGATTTGCAGTGACAGTCATGGAATACACAAGGTAGGGAAACAAGGTTGAGGAACTTTAATACTTCATACCACATCAGACTTTGGAACACAGAAAACAAGTCTTTCTCCGACTCTTACCCCCTTCCTCTCCACTTTCTTCAAACAGTTTGTTGTGATACTAAACCACTTGACAATGCCATGAAATACATAATCTTCATACACCAACACAAAGCTGAGGCTCTAGCTACCTTGCTGATATGTTTGCTTCTAATCAAGGCTGAGGCAATGCAGATAAGGCTAGAGGCAAAACATGGCAGCAGTTGTTAGAAAGGAAACAGAAAAGAGATTCTTTAAACTTTTAGAATCAAAAGTAAAAGAACTTCTTACATGACTCTTTGTTCAAATATTGTTCAGTATATTATACTTGCAAATTTTCATTTTAGGGTTTATAATTTTGTAGAAATGTTACCTCTTCCACCACTTAAACTGGTACAGTCTTTTCTTTTTACCTATCTGCCAACCTTCATGATATAGAGCAAGATTGCAATGTGAAATCATTAACTAAACAACTCAAAGCCAACAAAATCAAAACAAGTAAAGAAAAACTAAATCCTAACATAATAAAAAAAAGGAAAGGTGTTTTGAACAATTGTCACATACGGGTAAGGGTACTGGTACTGCTAGAAGACCTTGAGGTAAGAAAGCGAACTGAAAGGAGTACAAGTTAAAGTACACAAACAAATAAGTACTTTCACAGTCCCGTGTGTAATCACCAACCTTTATATTAAAAAACATATAACCCACAACTTCACACCTAATTTTAGGGCTAACCATCTTTCAAACCTGCAACCCTTACAACTGCAAACATGAATGTATATATATATACCACCTCACCAACGGTCACAAATAACACCAGAACTTTTACCAATCTTCCCCACCACCAACCCTCAAGAATACAAACCACTGGAGCACATTACAAGAAATTGCTTTACAAGCAGGGTTTTCAAATCTCTTGTAGACAGAATATTAATATAGATGTCAACATTTTGGCTTTTGTTACTGAAAATGGAAGATTTACAAATACAAAGCATGAACGTAAAGAAACATTGCATGTATATATATATGTTTCAGAATGGTATAGCTTTTGCATCAGGTATATTTATTCCCTTTGACCTTCTACTAATGAAAAAAGGATATCTACAGTTAATGGACTCAAGAGGTAATGAAAAATTATACTAACTGCAAACAAAACAAAACAAAAATAAAAAACTAAACCAACCAAAACAAAACAATAGGAAAAAAAAAATCTAAGAAGCTACCTCATAGGTCAAATAAAAGAAATCCATTTCTATTAACAATCGGCAAATCAATTGGAACAGAATTCCACATTTCCTTACCATTAATGGTTTACAGAGATAAGGAACCTGTTGAGATCTAAACTTTTAACGCCTGCTTGCTAGTCAAGAGCACTAAATGAACAAGCTACTGGTGCTCCATGTGATTCAAGACACGTCCTGTTTCTTTCTTTCTTTCTTTTTTTTCTTCTTTTTTTTTCTGACCGAACAACATTTTTGTTTGAGCAATGTCTACAAATTCTACAGAATATACAAAAAAGGATGGAAAGATATGACAAAACCCAAATGCTGGTTGGTTGGAGTTAAGTTCTAAAGAAGAGGAATGGAGGAAGGAAATGAAAAACCGTTCACAGAATATATACATGGAATCAGGAGAGGGCTATGAAGGAAGAATATTAAAATTTTTTTAAAAAGGAAAAGAGCTTTAATTCATGCGTGTGTGGTCAACCGAAAGTGTTACCTGAGGACAGGGCTGGCTAGTACTACGGAGTAAATATTGGAGTCTGTGAAGGAGTCTTTGTGGAGTGTGCGATAAAGGTGTTAAATCATAAGGGCAGTTTGTTCGGTTTGATATACATGCATTAATGCTTCTTGAGTTTTGACTGTTTGCCGGTATACCTGTATTGAAAAAAGAAAAAAAAAAGAAATAAGTAAAAAGAAAAAACTGCACACACTTTCAGTTATAAGTCTACCAGCTACAGATATCTATCTGTAAAGGCAAAGCTGAATAAAATACAAACACACACAAAAGTTAATGGATTGCCACTGAGTGCTGTGCAGAGATGATTCTGTGACCAGGAAAACGCTTTGAATTTCCAAAGCTTATTGACAAAGATTTGAGATAAAAACTTTTTTATTTATGTTTAGTTTCGTTGAAATTTTGATCTAACCA
Organism: Elysia chlorotica; assembly: GCA_003991915.1. NCBI lineage: Eukaryota > Metazoa > Mollusca > Gastropoda > Plakobranchidae > Elysia > Elysia chlorotica. The sequence goes on along the minus strand of RQTK01000103.1, from coordinate 299,786 downwards.
ATCTCACATGTCACGTTAAGCAAATATTTGATAAAATAAAGAAAACTTTAATAGACCTGATATTTCTAATATGCAGCTGTGAGATTTTCCTGGCAGCTCCAAGGGTATTGAGCTAACAAAGCTACAATGATTTTAAACAAACTGTTTTGAAGTAAAGAAAATGTTAAACTTTTCAAAAAGAAATAACACAGAACTAACCTTTGCACATGTCCCAAAGATATTGGAAAAACTTTCCATTCACGAAAAAAGTGTCACTAAAATATATTCAATGCAAACTAAATGTATAATAAAAACTCTGAAAAGTAAAAAAACCAACAACAACTAATATTTATAAGGGGAAAAATGATGTATTGAACAAAAGATGTGCTTTGACGGAGCTAAGTTAAAGGGTGAGATTGTCAGAGACAAGAGACAAAAAAAGCGCACACAAAAAATGTGTAAGATTTAGTAAGAAGAAAGAAAAGGATCGAGAAAAAGGGAGTTGATTCAATTTTATTTTCCTTTATTCTATTGGTGTTAAGACAGGGGAACATGCTCCCTGGTGCTATAAAGAACTCTTAAAGCCTGAACTTTTGTAAAAACCAGTGTGTAAAAAAACTGAGGAGTCTCTGCCAACCTGAAGTTTTGGCTACAGTGAGGGAGATAGGGAGAAAATTAGAAAGAGAGAGAGAGAGAGAGAGAGAGAGAGAGAGACAGATAGATAGAGAATATGGTTATATATATAACAAACTGCAGGAGTGAGATAAAGAAGAGAGTGAGTGGGAGTGATAGACATATAGGGAGATAATAAAAAAAAAAGAAATGCAACTGAAAGCTTGCAGAATATGTAACATACCTGAAGGGCGACGCATTCGATCAGGATCATTCAAAAAGGAAATGATTTCTTGATGGGGTTGGAGTGTACAAAAATCAATTAATAATACTCGCAGCCACAGGACTTAGACAAATCAAAGTAATATGAACGGTAGGGACGCTGACAAGATGGTAGCGGTAGTTAATTTGTAAAAATACTTACAAATGAAAAATTAGAATCTGAGACACAAAAAAAAAAAATCCTGAGCAAATCTACATCTACACAGATAAAATCTTTCTTTTTTTTTTTATCTGACCACACACGATTCAAAAACTGTAAGAATTCAATGAGAAATGACGGGTAACTCCTGAGTCATGCATGACTGCATAAAAAACTAAGTTATTAGTGTCAATGAACAACAGCATAAGTAACCCTGAGTGAAGATTCCTGTTAATGGGTTGCTTTACATGTACTATGAGCTACTTTATCATATTAAAAAAGAAATATGGAAATCTGAGTGTATTTTTCAAAACATAATACACATCCATCACTCCCACACTTTCTATACCAAAAAGAGATTCGGAGAGGTAAAAATTAACCCTAGGAAAAAAATGGGGGACGTTTGATATTACAAAGAATTAGTTCATATAAAATGTTTTTCATACACATCACCAAAAGATTTAGAGACCAAAACCAAAAAAAAAAAGAAGAAGGCAACTTCTCATACTGTCATGTCTGTCACAATTGATGATTATTAAATTTTCCTACCTGATTGAAAAAACACCACTCTCCCCTCCCCCAACTCCCAGAAAACACAAATGAACAAACACAATGTATTGATCTGTGACATTTATACATGTATATGCTTCAAAAAGATGCCTTCTCCTTTAAACCCAACACATTTCTACCATATTTACATAAAAAAAAATTAAAACAAAACAAAACGAAAAAACCAAACCAAAGAAAAACAACCCATAAAAAAAACCAAAGAAACATTCACATCAGCAAAGATGAAAAATCTCTTCAAAACCAAAGTTTCACATTGTCTACAAGAAACAAACATCCACAGTTCCACGAGCCTGCCATAGATAAACACCTCAAGCATTTGTTAATGCAGGCAGTGCATCATGCAATGTTAAGAGATGCCCCTCCACCCTGCTCTTTTGTCTCTCTGTATAGATCTCTCCAACTCCTCTCTACCTCTTTGTGTGTCTCTCTTTCCCTCTCTGTCTGTCTGTCCTGTTGTCTGTCTGTCTCTCTCTCTCTATATATACATATAACAGTTTTGTAAGTATGTCACGTGCCCTAAAGTTTGATCAATAGATCATGCAACATTGAAAGCTGCCTCTGCCTCTACTGACAACCAAAAGCCAATATTATAAGAATGCCTTATGTTACAAGCTTTGACTTTCGTAAGTCTCCTTAGCTTTGTGATAATCATGCTGTTTTTTTCTCTTCTTCCTCATCATGAACCAGCGGAATTAAAAATAGAATTTCATGTAAAAGGACTTTTGAACTCCTGCAAACATTATGTGTGTCAATCAGTCCATCATCTACAAAGAACAGGCAATCAACCTTTCTTCTTTACAGTTACAACGATGCCCAAGATTTAGATAAAGTTCACAGATCACATCTGTCATAAACGATACCTATGTGATCGCTTTAACCTTTTCACAACATTGATATTAACTCGGAAAACCACCCCCTTACACAAGTTGAAATAGTGCGTCCATAGAGGTATACATATAGTATATTTTAGGGAAACACTTCCTGAACCGTAAATTAAAGTATTCCTGGTATACAGGGATTCAATAGCATGTGGTCCCCTTTTTTTCAGATACTAATTTTTAGATCTGACGAAATGTTAACACCACTTGTAATCACCTTTCATTAGGTACCTATGTGTTTTCCTATTTTTAGCTCAGTAGGCCAGAATATAGTGCAGTACAGGTTTCTGAGGCTACAGGTTTCTGAGGCTTTTAAAGTTTAAGATTTCTGAATATCCAGTCAGTTACCTGGCACGTCGTCGGGGTCTACCTGGATGGAGCGAGACCTCCGGACGATGCCCTGCACGGACAGGCCAGTGGAGGACATGGAGGCCTGGCGCTTCACTTTCTTACTCGAGTCGCTGAGCAGCCGAGGCCGTGAGGTGCTCGGTTGTGCCATCAGCTGATCCACCATCACTTTATCTTTTCTGCTGCCTGTGAAGTCAGGGTAGAGGATTTTGGAGACAACTTGTTGAGTGATCTGTGAACTTGTTGATTTGATGGCTTTAGTTTTGTTATAGGGTATGATAATAATATATAGAACTTGATATAGCTAAAAGCTCTTTACAATGTATAAACTAATGATGTATAAACCATAAAATTGGAATGAACAAGTACATATGTAGCTAAAATGTATAGATGTCACAAAAGTCTTGTTCAATGATCAACTATAACAAAAAGTTCCATCTGTCCACCTAAATGGAGGACATACAAAGGCCTATGGTAACAACAGTTCAACCTGTCTAAATACCCTGAGCGTCTCACAATGGTGTCTGGTAACAACTCTACTTGTACACAGAAACTTTTGATTTCTTAATAACCAATCTGTGCTTATCTTACTTTGATCTTCCATGTCCCTAAGGAAGCTCAACTTTGTTATGCAGGATGTGTGCAGAAAGTCTGACAGTCTGCCAAGGTGAACTCTGTAGAGATATTAAGTGACAAAAAATGTGAATAGATAATAATCTGCAATCATATTGTAAATAGCAGTGCACTGAAAAGAGAATACTTAATACTGTTTGGATTGTATAAAGTTTGACTAACCTGGGAATAGTTTTAAATTATAACATTTACTACTGGCTTCCAAGAGTTAATACAATGCGAATTAATACTGTTAAAACTAGTTAAAGACTAAATATATTGCACATTTCATTCTAAAATATTTGACTAAATTGGAAAATGCAGATTGCATTATAGCTTACAAGCATATCCAAATTTCATCTAATCATATCAACTCCCACAGTGGATCTTGTATGTAACAAAATTGAAATAAATAAAATCTCAGCCCTGGCTAAGTAAAACAAAGAGATGTTATCCTCAATCCAATAAACCCAATAAGTAGTAGTAGTAGTAGTAGTAGTAGTAGTAGTAGTAGTAGTAGTAGTAGTAGTGGTGATGGTGGTGGTAGTGGTGGTGGTGGTGGTGGTCGTGGTCGTAGTAGTAGTGGTAGATCTGGAATTCTTTTTGTTTTGTTTTTAATTAATCCAGTGGTCTGCCTCTCCTAAAATCTAGTAGTAGTAGGAGTAGTTGTAGTATTTTCATTTTTTTAAATTATAGTTATTACTACTTTCGTTATTTTAACAAGATGCCAAGATTTCGTTGTGAGCAATTTTGTAATAAACAAAGTAATAAACAAGTCCACTGCAAATTAACGAAATTCAACTAATGAGGATTCTTAGATTAAAAATATTACATTTAGGTTCATCAACAAACAACTAGTATAGACTTGATATTAGTATACTTTGAGAGTATGATCAACATAACAATCAGTATCATAGTGCAATGATGTTCCAAGAAAGAGAGAGATACGCTGCCTGAAATTCATGTTTCATTGTATTTGTTGCTTATTTGCAAACGATTTTCAGTACTATATGGGTTCCATTGTGCATGGACCCAAGACAACTTCTAACAGTTTTACTTGCTGCCACACAGAGACAGTTCGGGGATACCAGGTCCCCTGTCTTGGCCAGTCACATAACACTGAAATTCATGTAACTCAAAAAGAGAAATGTACCGTACCTTGCCCCACTAATGTATCCACTCTGTAACTTTTTGATGGTGGCCAGTAAAGCATTTGGTGGATGCTGGTAGTTATCTGTTAGTGAAAACCAGTGAGAGAAATAGTAAAAAAAAAAACAACAACCAACGCATGTGACGATAAACAAAGTATTTAGCTTTAAACCATACATTTTTTTTTTTAATAATTAGAAAAAAACATTATCAGTATAATTCAAGCTTCTGATAAATTTGTTTCTACACAATAAATTCTAATAAATTCATTATCACAAGATGTTTTCAACATTTTAACTAAGAACTAATAAGAGTATATTTAAAACCATGCATTTAAGATTTGTTCGTTTACTTGCGAACCATTTCATACTTTGACTAAATAAATCACCTATATATAAAGTTTAATGATAATTTTTCATTTCGAAACATGAATATACTGTGCTAAAAATTAGGCGACTAACCAATACCCATCAATTAAAATTAAGTAATATTAAAAACATGCGATACCAATAACACATGCACCATTTAACATAATCATTGGAAAAGAAAGAAGCAAATAAAATCAGAAGTCATAGTTATACAAATCCAGACTTAAACCTGGATGTTACGAGGGGGAAATAGAAACACAAATATTTTGATAATTTTGTGCCATAGTTTTTATGTTCTTACAACCATTGTATCTATGTTCAAATAGCTCTTTACTTGTGAACCTCAATTAACTCATTGAGCGAAATCTTTAAAAATCACATCATGAATGTAAGTCACATTTTACTATGTGCTCTTTACATTGATGCTACTTGTTTTTGTCGTTTAGATTTTGTTTAAAAAGAAAAATTGGTCTGTTTGTTCTCTTATCACTGAAAATTTTATGTAACAAAGTTAATAAAAAAAAATTGGAAGAAGTGGATAAGAAGTATAAATGTGATGTGCTTTGCTGGAATTCTTTTGCATTTAGAAGATGGCATTTTGAAGCTGGTCTTTTCCAGTAAAAGAATGAATTTTTACCATGGACAAAAAAAATTGATCTATGAGTGCAGAAGATAACACCTTGATTATCAAGACAAAGGGCAAGAAAAAATATTGAACACTAAGGGTAGAATGAACTGCTCACTTAAGACAAGGGACTACTTTGGCCACCAAGACAATGGGAAATTTATGTTATTGAAGGGAACGGAATGAAATGTCTAATAGGGCTAGCAAGAAAATATCAAGGGTCATTTTAAGCAACAGAATATCTGGGTCACTCAAGTCAAGAGAAAACCTTAGTCACTATCCTTGCTCAAAATGTGCAGCTCTGGACAAAGGCTATCAACAAGTGTTAAATCTACATAAAGTCAGGCATGACCCACTAGATACTGTTAACTGTCCATCAATATGGTGAATTATAGGATTCTATATCTCCCAAATTTAACTTTAAGATCCTTTAACTGCTTATCAGAAGACTATGAGTTCCAACAGATGTGCTTAAAGATTAAGTTCTTTAGTTATTTTAATGCTGCATATTTACAAAACATACCCGTATATGAATGCTTATAACTCTATAGATAGAAGGTTTAGACTTTACAATATTGGCATAATGTTCTTACAAGTTACTTTTTCTTTTTCTTTCCGATAAGATACATAATATGCTCATCTACATGACAACAGAGCAACCAAAAAATCTTGCTGGAGAAGCTGAAACTTAACTCTATGAAATAACTCTTTCAAATTTGGAAAACTAAAAATATCAGATAGGCTGGTTCAAGATGGAACAATTCTAAACAAATAAAGGTGTACAAAAGAACAAAGAAAAGTCACCAAAAGAAGTAATAATAGGTAAAAGAGACATATTTTTGGTGTGTCAAGTATTTATTACATTAAATATTATGTGAAATTATTTATTTCATAGCTACTGTTCTCTATTAGCAGGTAAAAAAAAAAAATACAAATGGGAAAATAAAGGGAGGTGGGAGGGGAAGTATTTGGGAAAATTATTTCTGACTAAACAAAACTAACATACTATTTTTTATGCAATAAGAGATAAATTAAGTGTTAAGTTTCATTTTTTTAATAATTTTCTCCCCTCCTAAAGTTAGCAATCTTTGAAACCATTCTTGAGAGAAACGAAACAGTGCAAGTAAACAAAATATATATGTCTTTGTTAATATTTTAGTGAGGAAAAAATCAAACAGAGATCTACAATACATGTACAGAATTTCTACATTCTACATAATTTGAATACCAAACCATATACTTCATTTAAAAACCCACCCCTCCCCTTCCTATCTTGCTCTTATAACTCGGAAGGATTAAGGCATGATCAAAAACTTTTCAGGTAATTCTAAATAGTTGGGAAAAACTCATGAACTTAACCCAAGACTTCTTCCTTTTGACTCACTCTACCTGTCTGAAGGACAAAGGCCTATGGCTTCTATTCCTCGGCAAACATACCCAGCAAGTCGTGAGTGATTTTAAGAGTGACTATGGGTCGGCCGAGGGCCTTCCAGCTGTGTTTCAGGTACGCCACCTCCGTGCGCAGAAAGTCAACCAGGAAGTTTGTGTCCAGCACCACATAGAATCTTTGCAGGTCCATGAACTGAGGGCATAATGGACCGTGGCCAGAAGATAGGGTATGTTGCAGTAAAAACAAAGAAAATAAGCGTAGCCTTTTCACATCCCATGATTCATTCCTTGTGTGCGCACTATTTCGGGGTTGAGTTGACTTGGTTTTAACGTCCTAGGTCAGCACTATATAGGCTATATTGTGGACGGGCCCCAAGACTCCGTCTGACAATTTTATGTGCTGCCACACACGAGGCGGGGATACCATGACTCTTGTCTCAGCCGGTCACATTAAACTGACACCGACCCAACCAGTAGGAAGCGAAGTCGCCAGGGCTCGAACCCGGACCTTTTGCGTCGGAAGCCGGTGTTCTACTCCAGGGCCACAGTGCCCCCGCATTATTTTGGGGAGTTTTAAAAAAAAAAAAGGTAAAAATCTTTGGTATTGATTTCTTTTTTTTTTAAACGGCAAGTTTGCAGTTTAATGCAGATATGTGCTGGCACAAGAGCGCACAATAAGATGGGTAAAGGTTAAAAACATGAGAGAGACTATTGAACTTTGAAGAGCAATCTATTGGGGTAAGAAAGAGAGGCATTTATTGTAATACAAGGTAATACACTTCGTCCGGACTGGGGGACTTTTTGAAATAGCATGTGACTCAATGGTAACATCCTGAATGTGGTGCATCGTGAACTGTTTTGTTGAGAAGTTGATGAAATCCTTCCATAGAGCTCCTTAACATTGCTCACTACACAGCCTTGCTGTGTACTTTGTGGGAGTAAATCTCTCTCCTAGTTTTACGTCTCATAGGTCACTCAGTCTGACCATTTTTCTTACATGCCACCATACAAAGACAGTACAGGGATACCAGGACTCATGTCTTGGATGGTCACATTATACTGACATCCACCCAACCAGTAAGGGGGCGAAAATATTGCTGAGATTCCTCATTTACCTTTATATGGAGATTCATAAACACTCGCTTTAAACAGCTGGGACCCGTACACATACTCTATACATTAATGAGATATTTAAATGTCTCCTATTCAAGACTAACATCCCTACACTATCTCTGTAAATTATTTATGTAATAAAGATAACATTTTGTTTATATCTCTCTCTGGGGAGGGGGGGGGGGCTGAGTGACAAACATCTCACTGATATTGTTATTGGACTTATGGCAAGTAAATAGGATGTTTATAACTACCAGTTTGTCTTTACAACTCTGCCAAAAAAGGAAGGAGCCACAGAATGTGAATCACAAAGAACGATAAGCCTAATGAGCCACATCACCAAAGTGTTGTGGGTGATGATGAGGGCCCAAAATAAAGTAATACCAGAAATTGTCCCAGAACAGTGCGACTTCCACCACTTCCCCACCCCCTCAATAAAAAAAAATGCCATCAACAAATTGTAAAAATGATAAAATCATGGTTACAGCAGTACATTTTATATGCAAAAGAAAAGCACACAGGCATAAATTAGGAATATTGCAAGGGAAATGAAGTCAAATGTCTTTGAGGCTTGTCTTAAGAGTGATATACTTTCATTTAAGTAAGGATTTGTTTGTATAAAAAAAAACACAGATGAATAACAACGTTATAATCGGCATAACTGCAAAGCAATTTAAATTCTTTATTCCATTTACTTTCAGTTATTAAGATTTAAAAAATCAGACACAATTAAACTTAAGAACATCATTTGTGATTCTCAGCAAAAGTTTCACACTCAAGAAAAACGCCTCAAAATTAAACAAAAAATGTTGATTAAGGTGCTTGTTTAATACTTAGCTAGTGAAGAGTTTTTCATTTGTCATAAAATTATCTTTTTTTTAATGTTCATGCTTAATGAAAACAAAGTTCCAACCACCAGGAGCTAAAAGACATCAGATTGAATTGGATGCAGTACAAGAAGCATGCTTGACAGGTTTAAGTAGATTTCAGCACAATACACTGAAACAATTTACATTCTAAATATTCTAAAACTTTTTATAAGCTAATTTAATTCTAAAAGTAAGTTTTTGCTACATAAAATTGTAAGGCAGCCAGATTGATTGAGCACAAAATAGAATCTTTAACATAACAGAAAAGAGAATATGGAATGACAAATCTAAGATCTCTTTGTTCCAATATATTTTACTTTACTAGAAAAAATTATAAGTAACACAAGCATGCACTTGATGGCTGTAGTCAAGGGGCTCGAGTTTGTGGCAAATTAAGAATTCTTATGCCTTAAAGAACAATTAAATTACCACCAAAATATCTTTTTTTCCCTCAACAGGCTCTTGATTAAAATAATTAAGGACAATGTGTGCATAAATAGGAACCAAATTATCAATATCTGTCTTTAAAAGGTTTTTAATTGAAACATGTTAATAAGATCCATACATTAAAATTACCATCAAATTCCAATGTCTGTATTTGATGGGCTCTTAATTGAAACTATTTGAAACTGTGAATAACCAAATACTGAACTGTTGGAATGTCATATTTAAATATACTAACAATTTTGGTCGTTTTTTTTCTTCAGTTCCTGGGTAGAAAAAAAATTTAATTTCCATAGGAAAAATCTTTTTTTTTTTCATTCAAAAAGTTTTTAAAACAACACAAAGCTTTAGAACCATTTAACACAAGGAGAAGGTAAACAATTCCGTCTTGTCCGCCTTTTCCTAGGCCTCTTACACAATATATGTCACACAATGTGAACCAGTCCATGATGCATATCAATAACTCAATAGTGGGAGGGGAAGGATGTGTGAGGCAAATAATATTATGAAGCAGAAATTTTGAAAGAAACTGAAATTGATGAGCACTGCAGCAGTTAGAAAGCATCATAAGAATATATATAAAAAAAAGAAGTATATAGAAATGACAGGTGAAAGCCTCCGGCTTTTTCTCCCAACCTAAAGAACTTCTGTTGAAACGACAGATGAGAACAGGCCGGCCAAGGCCCTTCCAGTGTGCGCGGAGAAAATCCACTTTGTTCTTGAAGTCATCGACCAGGTAATCCATGTCCATGCCCAGGTAAAACGTTTTGGCGTCCACGAGCTGGGCCAGACAATACACAGGGTCAAGCTTAACTTGCCACTTCTACTGGGACAGACTGACGTGCACAGGCACTTCTGACAATACACCAAAACACACACGCAGACCCACTGAAAATTTCTTTAGCAAATCCTTAAAAATTTGTGGTTGGTTAATGTACAACGTCAGCACTGTATAGGCTATATTGTGGACGAGTTCCAAGACTTACGTCTGAGTTTGAGTTTGTTGCTTAGCTTCCAACGTCAGCCCTCTAATGGCTATATTGTGGACGGTTCCCAAGACCAACATCGGAAAATTTTACATCTGGCCACACAAAGACAGTTTGGGGCTACCAGGACTCTTGTCTCAGCCGGTCACATTATTGTTTATACTGACACTTATTTATAGCCGAATCATAAAAAGTCGTTTCAGCGATAGAGCACACAGATTCTAATCGGAAGGTTGTAGGCTTAATACAGAGGTGAATAATTCAATCATATGTTTCTGTAAGAATATAATGCCTAATATGAAATTTTTATCAGCCAGTACATATGAGTTTGATGTAAAAAAAGTAAAGTCGGTCCCATGTTCTTGAGAGACAGTAAGAGAACCAAGACCTAGTCCTGATTGTAAAAAAACAACTTGGGAGCACAATCTTTCAAGCCTCTTAAGATCAGTAATATGGTGTCATATGGTAAAAGGTAGAGTGCAGGTATTTCATAGAAAAATCTTTATCTGGTTTCAAGCTGAAAATTAAAGGGGCGGAAAAGCAATCCAAAAGAAAAAATACCAAATGCCTTTAGATTTGCATGCACAGGTTTTTTGTTTGTTTTAGATGACCTATAAGCAAACTTCCCACCAGATGGTTTTGTAAAATCTAGTCTTGATGTGTGACCAAATTGTGTCAACATTATTATTATATCAGAAATAAGCATCCTGCTTAAAAAAAAAAAAGTTTGGTATTAAGAATAACGCTTCACTCACAAGGATTGATCAGTCATTAAGAATCATCTGACTAATCATAGTAATGTTCATAACATCTCTGCTTAATTTATTGCTTTAAAGCACATTCTTGACACCCAAACAAGTGGAGAATGGAGCTTTGATAAATAATACAGGTATTCAGATTTTTCAGAGAAGCAAAAAAAAAAAAAAAGAAAAGACAAAGCATTAAAAAAATGTGTTTAGAAACGCTTATCAATTGTAATTTAGTTTTTCCCCATTTGTCCAGGACAAACAAAGAAATATCTTGTTAATCAACTGCTTGAGAAATCTTATCTAGACCCTAATGATTGAAAAATGTATCGCCCTGTTACCAACCTTCCCTTTATTTCCAAGATGTTAAATAAAGTTCTTTCAACGCAGGTAGAAAAACACTGAGCTTGACAATCTTATGGAGTCACTCCAATCTGCTTCCCGTTTAAGAATTGTAAATATATTACCATCTGCTGGTGAAGGCAAAAATAACTATAATCACATTCTCAGATTTGTCATCTGTCTATGACACCATTGACTATTCTTTTCTTCTTCGTGGGTTGTAAACATTGGGATCTATGAAACAGATATGTCTTGGTATATATCCAATGTGATAGAAAGATCTAATTCAGTTTGTGCACAGGGAAATAAGTCCACCTTTTGCTGCTGCACTACGGTATTTCACAAGGATCAGTTCTGGGGCCTATACTATATTAAAATTTACCAAAGTTTTAACTCTCATTGTGTTTACTATCATATGTATGCAAATGATCCGCAGCTGTTGTGCTTCTACTTGTATACCAAATTGAGAAATGTTGCAATGATGTAAAAACATGGAATGGATACCAACAAGCTTAAATTAAATTGATGTCGTGCTGTGTTTCCCAGAGTCTATATTGAATAAAGCTGAAATAAATAACATCAATATTGCCAGTGCAGCATCAATTTTGACTATGTTTTCAAAATGTTACAACAGACTCTCTAATTTTCTTGTTTACTTTGGCCACAGTTAACACTTGAAATTTTATATAGAAGAAAGGTTACAACTACATGAATAATTATGTCCAATGAAAAATTTGTAATCATAATTTTGGCATATGGGAAGAACTTTTTGGGGGGCATAAAATGACACATACAAGCCAATGTTCTAATTTTCCTGAAAATTACAGAATTACAAAATTTACAAAAATTTTCATTTTCTCTCTTGCGTTTTGATAAAAGCTCATGCAATTAATGTCTGATCAATGTCTGCAACAGATAAAAAAAAATTGCAAATTCAAATTTTAACAACACATCTAGAATGCTGAGAAAAAATGTGTATCACTGGTTCCTATTCAATATCTCTTACAGATTGAGAAATCTCGAAACATTTCTAATCAATACCTCTAACAATTTAAGAAAACAATAATAATTTCATCAGCCTATTATAAGTAACTGATCAAAAGCTACAGTAACACACCTGTGGGACAAAGGCCAGAATTTTGTTGCGCATCATATACAGCTTGCTTGTTGCCAAGAGACCAATCTCACTTGACGAAGCACGCCCAGATAAGCCCATTCTGCGATTTTTACCTACAAAAATGAAATAAAAAAATATTACCATTAATAAAGATGACCAAACAATTCTTTGAGCAGTTGGAAGTAATGACATTTAACATAAATTTTTTATTATTAATTTACATTTCAATGTAAAATATCAAATCAATATTTCGTCTTCTTCTTCCAATGAAGCTGAAAAGCCATATTTGAAGATACCTTAGATTGTAAAATATGTTGACAAAAATCTTCTGCAGTCTACCAATGCTTTATTGGGCTTTGAGGTGTGGTATATTACCTCACTGTTGGGTGTTCAAATGAATACAAATTTGGTCTATTGCCATGTATCAGCATTGATCTCACAAAGATTTTAGCCCATTTTCGTAAAGCAATTTCATTCTAAACCTACACTACCTATAATTTACTAACCTATTGATCTGCCTTCTTTTGGGCAAAGGGGACTGGCTGTTGGTCTATCAATCAGGAGATCCCTGGTTCGAACCTATGATCAATCAAAAATGTATTTGTCCGATTTCTTCCCCTACTGGCAGGGTCATTGTTAGTATATGATTGGCTGAGACAGGAGCTCAGGTATCCCCGCACTGTCTTTGCGTGGTAGCATATAAAACTGTCAGACGATAGTCTTTGGGCCTGTCCACAATATAGCCTTGATTTTTTCAAAAGCAGTGCCTAACAACTTGCTGCACCGACTGAGGATATGTTTAACACAGAAAGAAACTGAACTAACCTAACAAGGAGTAGAGTTTGGACAGGACCCTGGCTGGGTGGATCTGTATTGGAGCCACTTCCGCGACCGTCTGCAGCTCGATACCATGCAGCGCCATCTTGTCTTGTATGAGGCTGTCCTCTGCCAGCAACACCACTGCGTGGAAGGCATGGACATTTAAATCAAACAATCTCTTTAGATGATATCTTATCATGGGGATGTAGCAACCAAAAGAAAGATGAAAATGTCAACACATTTTTTTTAATGAAATTAACATTTGTTAACATTTGTTTTATTGCTGGTCAAAAGTTGATTGAAAGTCTTTAGGATGTCCGAAAGGAGAGCTGAGAAGAATAATGATAGAATAGGAGAGTGAGACACTTTTTATTTCTGTTCATTCAAAGGAATTGGTAATCTCTAAAGCACAATAAAAGAATAATTGAAAGTATGCAATTTTATATAATAAGCAACAATTGATTCAACTTAGGCTTTGATAAACTCCAAGTCTGCCATATTATTTACAATTTTTCCTTTCTTAAACTGAGCCCTTTTTCAGTGTGAAAAGACGTAAATAAACAAAAAAGAAAATCTGAAGACCAACCTTGAACTACCACATCAGGTTTTGTTTCAGTGACATGTCGCCTGTTCAGAGGGTCCAATTCACCAGGAGATAAAAAGCCCTGTGAAGAATGGGACAGGATTTTTCTTTTTAACAGGTCTGTCAATTACTCTAATATTAATAGTATTAATATTACTTTCTAACAAGATTATATATTTTTTTTATTCGATTTGTTTTAAACCTGACACCATTGAAATTTTTCAAGCCTGTTTCCCATAATCAGGTATGAAAAATATTAAGTAAAATGTGAACATTCATTGCATGCCTCAAGCATTCACATCCATTTTTGTAATTAGTCTATAAGAGCACACACCTCTATCATGAGGCGCCCCAGGATATACATGGACTGGCCCCACATGTGGGGTATCTTGCCCTCCGCAACCCGCTTTTGGCTGTTGGGTTTTTTGTATTCCGCCTCCACCTGTGGACATACATATATAAATAAAGCTTCAGCTCTCTTGGGTCAGATTTTGTAAAGTACACCTGTACATGTCAGTCATACTTGAGCCTCAACCAGAAGTTTTATATAAATTTAATAAAACGAAGATCTTTTTTTAAATTACTTTCAACAGTTATGATGTTGTATATTATTCATAAAAGCCAAAGTATTGACTGTGTCAAATGATCTTGATAAACAAGACTCATATTTTGGAAATTCTATGAGTATATTACAAACAATTTGAACAAATTGTGCGTTTTAGTCTTAATCTTCCTCTGTACGAAATAAATGGAAGGGAAATGCCATACATATTATAGTGCATTTTCTCCTTGTGAGATACTATCAAAGTCTCTATCTCCGTAGGTTCAACTAAATATGTCTCTAATTCAATCAAACATTCATCTAGATCCCAGTATTTTTTTGCCTTGGTTAATGAGTAAATAAAAGAAAGAGGTTATGCAACTCACAAACTCCTTGGGTACAGCGTATAGTTCCGGTACTATAGGTACATTATCCTCCGTTCTAAGCAGCACAGAATCCAACTTTTTGCTATAGTTTTCAACCTGAAAATTACAATACAACTGATTCAGTAACAAAAATATCAAGGAGATTTCAAAACTGACAATATGCTCCTTAATTCTCTTATGCTCTGTGTCTGAAAGGTCATTGAACTAAATAAACATGAGAATGAACCTCAATAAAAAATGCGACCATAATCATATTTGGAACAGGAGAACGTGTATGGCTACCAAAGCAAAACCTGTTTATAATTTTGCAGGAAAAGGCCCTTAAAGCTGCTATGAAGTTCATACTCATTTGTTAATTAAATAGACATACAGAGGTGTATCCCATTTATAGTTTTCAAAAGATCCCATTTTACTTTTACACCTCTGTGGCCATAAAAGCACATTGCAGTTGTCACTGCTGACTCTAATCAATTTGTTGATTTGTCGTAGAAAAAAGTCTAAATCACATTTAACAGTATATAAAAAAGTCATTAAGGGTTTTTGTGAAACCACTGATTTTCTCTAATATCTTACAATGATTCTTGGCAATCATGGATTAAAATAAGTAGTAAAAGGCTTGGCAATGAAAGTACACAATTTCACAAACCAAAAATAGTGAACACAATTCTTGACAACAACTAATAAAGTGATTAATGGCACACATCATTTTCCGCTGTAAAACTGTTAATTTGCTATGAATTTTTTTGTTTACATATGTGCTCATATGACAATCAACAATTAAATATTTAACATTTGTTTTCATGCCTATATTGCCATGAATTATGGTGTCTCAGCCTGTGCCCCATGAACCAGGAATTTAGTAGAGTTCCTTGTAAATGGAATAGATTTACCTGTTCCTGGTTGTTGCTAAACAAGCCGTCCAAGACAAGATATGCAAAAAATAACGGCCACTGACACTCAATATTTTCAAAAACCATCAACTCCCATGGCTCATAGTGTAGTCTTCGTGGATCCTGAGAACAAACAAAAATCTCTTAAACTTTTCATCAAGAAAAAGAAATGCATATTTTGACTATGATACAAAGGGTGAAAAAAAATAACAACTTCACCCCACTGGACTAATCAATCAGCCTTAAGTTACCATACATTTTATTTTAGTATTATATAAACCATTAAGTACATTAAGCAATACTATGATAAGTTTTGTAAAATTAACAACTATTAAAATTAGGAATACACAATCATGTTTTAGACACTAGCCTTCAAAAGAACTTTAGCAATTAAAATAATGGATAAGAGGTTTTTTTTCATACTCAATGTAATTTCCCCTCCTTAAATTGAAAACATTTGTGTTTGCCACACTAAACTGGACACAGATTTGGTGACAGGACATTCATAAAAATTGCCTATAGATTAGAGTCCTACATATTTCATTAATATATCTATTGGGTGTAATCTTGTGGTCTTGCTCAATTTCGTCTCTTTTCAAATTTTTTTAAAATTTGGTTGACAACATTAATAATACAAATTACAATGACTCAAATACCTAGCAAATTCTTTGTCCTCCCATATAAATTCCCAAATCAAACTCAGACAATGTTATACTATGTTTGTATACATTTAAGTAGTGTAATCAGATGCTGTAATATATCACTTACTTCTCTTGCTGTTTTGTAACCATCTCTTAAGAATCTGCAGCATCCATATGGGCCCTAGGGGAAAAAATATGGTTTAAAATGCAATTTACAGCTGCCTCAGGAAAGTATCTTCTTACATTCTTACAATCATAGTTTTAATATACTGCCTTAAGGATACATATGTCACATTGAAAGTTTCAGTACAAGAAAAAAACCCTGCTTAGCTCTAATGTTGATCTGATAACCTCCATTTCTTTTTTTTTTTTTCCACAAATGGTAGCAATGTTGAGCTTAGCAACATAAACAAAAACACTCATTCCCTCGTGACAGTATTATTGACAAGGGAACATGAATATGAAACCTCCAATTTTTCCTTGATTGTCTTGCGAGTGAGGGCAATTAGATCAGGATCATCCACAGCAAACGCTGGAAACCCGACCACTGTCAACAGAGCAGCATCTGTCTCCTAGAAATTTAATTAAAAAAACAACAACAAATAGATGAAGAAAAAAACACTTTATATATTTTTAACTGGACATAAGCAATTCAAAATTTAAAAGATTAAAGGTATTTCTTACACTTCAAGAAAAGACTTGTATAAACCATTTTGTGCTTCCATCTCAAGCTTCTCTTAAATTAGGAACCAAAAACTATATCAAACAAAACTTTTTTTTCTACATTTAAGTTAATTCCTGCTTTAAACAAATGTTTAATCCTAGTAATACTATGGCTACATCTGAATCTTTTAAGACAAACACCAAATACACATGCTCTAATAAAAATTTGTGCCCGGGTTCCTTCATACCTAAATTTTGAAATGAGAATAAACAGCAGTAATCATTGCTACATTCATTGGTATACAATTTATAGAAAAACCTTTTGAAATACAAAAAATATAAATAAAAAAATAAAAAATCCAGATATTTTTACAAGAGACATTAACCTTTTTTCTATCTGTTTGTCGTAAAACCTGTCCCACAAAAGAAAAGCTGCTATAACTGGTAAGAAACAAGAGGTAAGCTAGGTGTTGAGTAAATATATTAATCAAATGATTATTCTATTGATGTAGGAATCAATCAAAGAAAGATTTTTTTTCCCTCTATGTTTTCTGAAAGCTTACCTTTGAAATTGATTCTCTTGGTAACATTGACAGAAGGATAGCCTACGAAGAAAAAAATATTGAAACTGTTATGAGGATGAAAAAAAAAAAGTTAAAGTGACTTGGGATGTATGAAGGATATGGTCCTAAATTAGGGATGAAAAACTCAGGAAGGTTTTGCCACCTGTGTCTCTAACAGCCATGTAATGTGGAATACCTACTGAAACTATTATTGTTTGGCTTTTTTATACTCAGGTATAAACAGTTTTGGTTTTTTAACCTGTCATTATAAACATTGAAAATCTCATAAATTTTAATTACCTTAAAAACTGCAACAAGGAAGGGAAAGAAATATTTGAATCTGTTGATAAATTGTCATTAGGCAATAATTAAAACAGTAAATAAAATAAAAAATACTAAATACAACATTGTACATAGATTAAAAAAATAAATATATCATTCACATTAAAATTTCATCCATGAAGCAAGGCACACAATAAGGGAGTACAGTTCCTATCCCTATTTTGACTCTGTATGGCAGAATGTGACACTGTCTGAGGACCCGTCCCCTATATAGCCCAGTTGCGGACAATAAATGTTAAGAAACGAACCTTAATCTTTTCCTTACAGAAAACTGATACTTCTCTAAAGAGCCTATTTTTGTGAAATCCAACATCAATAAAATGTGCATGTGGTGGACACTAAAAGAGTTCAATTTTGTAAATAATAAATCAAATAATGAAGAATGAAAAACGAACTGGAGTTTCCGCCACTTTGAGGTTTATTGGTTGGGTAGGTGTCAGTATAATGTGACCAACTGACACAGGTTTCCAGGTCTCCCCGCACTGTGTCGTATGTGGCTGTAGCTAAAATAGTCAGACGTTGGTCTTGGGCAGAGCTGTCAACCTAAGTTACTCAAAAAGAAGGACACTTTTTATTAAAGATCTACCAGGCCACTGAAACTTTCCCCAAAGGTGAAACAAACGACCGTCGCAAGTGGGAACTACATTAGAGGGGTCCGAAAGTATGCTCCTCTGGAAAATTTTTGAAAAATAAAGCTTCAAACAAACAACTCTAGAGACATTTTGCTATTTTTTTCCTTCAAAATTAGATGATTATTTTGTTCTAAATTCTATACATGTTTCACTATCTACAAGCACTATTCACTTTCAATTTGGTCATCAACATTATATGGATACAACTGTATTTAGGAAGGGATTCTACCAAAAGAAAGAGACAGAGAGAGACAAAGTATTACCTGACACTGTTGAGCTTCATCTGGCAATACGTGGATCACAGAGGCAGGGCCTCCACGAGACCCAAACAAGTCCAGCTCGTTGATGGCCTCAAGCGCCGCCTGGTACACAAAACCAAAAACAGCAAGTGTATATATGTGGGGAATTTGATTATTGTATAAGCTTGATTTGCTAGATTTAAAAAGAGGACAAAAATGTTTGAGAGGAAGTTTATAAAGTAAAAAAAAATTGTTTTAATAAAATAGAAAACAAATACCATAGCATGCAAAGGTCAACCACTACTGCACTATTTTACTTCACGGATGCCGTTTGACTGTAATAATTCTCTATCTAGGTAATGGATATTGTACAAGCCAGTTTTGCTGAATTTAAAAAGAGGACAAAAATGTTTGGTATATTTGCAGTTTGTCAGGAAGATAATTAACATTGAAAAAAAAATGTAAGGAAACAATATAGCATGCATACTTCATCCACTTCAGCACTATGCCATTAAACTATAGTAACCCTCAAAAGCAATAAAGTGAATTGGTTTATATTGTATAAACTGAAATGCTTCTTCTATAAGTTTAGTCAGTACCTTGGCCATGCCTATTGAACTTGCATTTAACTCGGGCAAACCATGGTTGGTTTTATCTCCCCTTTCCCAGATGCCGTAATCCTGAGAGGGAATAGAAAATATGGACATTTCATTGCATTTGAAAAATATTCATTCATAGAAAAGAACAGTAACAAAAATGACCCCAGAGTCCATAAAAACTTCAAATTTAAGTTACAAAAAATTCTATGTCTCCGAGTTAAGATGAGTTGGATTAACGTCCAATGTCAGCACTATATAGGCTATATTGTGGAGGGGCCTCAAGACTGACGTCTGACAATTTTATGCTGCCACACACAACACAGGGAGGGGACATCATGACTCTTGTCTCAGCCGATCGCATTATATATAGGCTTTATTGTGGAAGGGGCTCAAGACTGACATCTGACAATTTTATGTATTGTCACACGCACGACAGGGCGGGGATACCCTGACTCGTGTCTCAGCTGGTCACATTATACTTAAAGCGACCCAACCAGTTACAGAGGATGAAATCAAACAAATAAACCTGCTAATCGTGGGATTCGAACCGCAGACCTCCCAATCTGGAGACCAATGCTCTGCAACATAAGCCAATTCACCCCCTGATGACTTATAATCAATTGAACTAAGACAGACAACTGCAACAGAGCAAAATTTGTATTTATTATCAGCTTCCATGGCAAAATATAATTATTCTTGAGAATCTTTAAAAAAAATCAAAATCTTGCTTTAACACGAAAAAAAAAATGAATTTTATGAATGAATAAGCTCACACTCCTAGATTTTCCCCTCAGCATTGCCCTTTCATAACCTCTGATGTTAGGGCTTTGATTCAGTCCACTGCATTCTGAGCGAACACAATCCAGTGATATTTCATAACAGAGAAAAAACTTTAAAAAATGGGATTAAAGAGGGCAAAAAATTAACCATAAAAACATTACATTGTAGAGAACAAATTACTTACAGGACATCTGTATGCAGCCTCAATGTAAAACACAAGGTTCTGGATAAATGCAACTTCATCCAGTGTGAAAATAATGATGACACCTTGTGTAAGAAGGAAAAACATAATTGTCACAAACCAAGAGTATCAAAAAGGTGTAGAAAGACAAAATAGAAAATAAAACAAGAAAAAAAAACAATTTAAACCAAAAAAAAAAAAAAAGGTCAGCGTTGAAATTTTACACACATGAGCTAAAAATATGATACAAATAAAAAGGCAGGATGTGACTAGGCATTTTTTGTTCCTCTCCTTACACCAGATAATAATGATAGCAAAATAATAATAATAATAATAATAATAATAATAATAATAATAATAATAATAATAGTAATAATAATGATAATAATAATAATTATTATTATTATATTGTTTTTCTTTAATTAAATTTTTTTTTATAATGATCAACCAGGTTGTTTGGGAATATTCTTTCAAAAGCTCATGTGCTCTACAAGACCAAAATGATCATACCAGATGCTGTCATCTGAGCGAGTGCGAGAAGGAAGAGCGATGTAGCATCAATCTGGAGGTGTCCCCACTCGTAGTCTCCGACCACTGTCTTGCCTGTCTGGCTGCTGTACTTGGCGTGCAATGAGTCGCGTGGGCTCTGTGTGCGTTTAAACTGCTCGACCTTGTCACTCTGCATCTGCATCGAGCGCAACAAGCCGCGCATTGAGTGGACTACCGCCTGGATGATTGACACCAGAGACAAAAAAAAGGAGCTGAAAATTATGTTGATGTGAATCCTATGGCTCTAAGACAGATAAAAAAAAATCATATCACTCTTTCATCAGGACACCAGTTGTAACGATGTTGTTTTGTTTTGTTTGTTTGTTTGTTTGTCCTCCTAAAAAAATTCTAATAATTTTGGGGAAAATCTAGACTCTCATCTTGTACTTTGTCCATTCCAGATGCGATGTCCGCATCTATGGTAGTCTCCAGAGGAGCAGTGGAACGAGTTAAGAGGTTATAATAACTTAATGTCCACTGCCGCAGTGCACAGAGAGACATCCCCACCTTTTCCTGTAATAGACCCCTTTCCTTTGCCTACCGCAAGTGTCCCTGTGGTGATAATGACTGGTGAGGAGATGGAGGGGGTGATGGGAGAGGGTGACCATGAAGGTTTTAACCACCCAGGCTGTAAGAATGGGGGAAGCCTTTTCTTTGTTCAGGTCCGAGGATTTGTTTTAGGATGTCATCTTTGATTAAATGAATTTCATAATAAAAACAGAGAGAAACATAAATTGTACCTCCAACAACACACAAGTATAAATTTGAGATAATAGAGCACATAAATATGCTCTAAGTGAATTTCAGTGAATCACAATATAGTTATATACTGAGGGCAAAGCAATATAACAAAAATTAACTGAGTTACTGTTAAGTTAATTATAGAACTGGGGAGCGTTGACATCAGCGGTCACAAAAAATTTGAATGAAAACTAGTGTTCCAGAACATAAAAAAACGAAAACAAAACTATCACACAACACAAACCTTTGTGGGTGATCTGCACATTAAATGAAATAACTTAACGGTTAAAATAAATGGAAATAATTATTAAGAAAAGGGAGAATAAAACACAAAGCTCTCGACTAGTTCTGCCGAGAGGGTCACACAACTCGTAGTGTCTGCGCATGCTTTGTCACTCCATCTCAGCTGTATTTTATGAATAGTCAAGGGCGACAGAATTAAAAAAAAAATATTGTCATTAAATATACAAAAAGGCTCTATGTCAGAATATAATAACCTATGGTCCAAACCACAGAAGACCACAAACCTTCTCTAGCTCATACGCTTTGGCCCTGTCTTCATCAAGATCCACAGTTTTCCTGTAGGCCAGAGCCAAGCCCCAAACAGCCATGATGCAGTAGACATTGTCCCGCACCCATGAGTGATTATTGTCATTCCCCGAGATCAAACCAGTCAAAGGACTCTGATGATGGGGAAAGCATATATATGGTTAGTATTGATATCAGGGAAAGGTTCACTGACTGAGACTTGTAATGCTCTTACAGATTTGGATACTGAAGAAAATTTTTTTAAACTTTTAAAATATTTTCGTAATAGTAGATTTTTAAATTATTTTTATATTCGTGGGTCGTTTTCTTTTTAAAGAAGATTGTGATTTTCTGGATATTTATCTCATGAAATTCTTTTGATTGTTTAAGGTTAATTGCTGTTATTTTTTTACACAGAGAACATGGTCGAATGTGGAAAGCATGACAATCTGATTTATACAACGACTCAAATGACTAGGACAAGAAAATGATAAAGTCATTAAAAAATTTTTGATTATTTTATGATATTCCATACAAGATAAATCGATTTACAGATTTTGATTAATGAGCATTTAATTATCAATGAAAATGTACTCTGAAGCAACTGTATAGTAATGAAACCTGTGGTTTTATGTCAGGTAATCTAAAACAAAGTGGAGTTCACAAATGTAATTTGAAAAAGGGAAAAACACAAACGCAAAAGGCAAAAAAGGTAATGTGTAAATTCACTCTTGAGTATTGTAACAGTATTTTTTTAAAACTTAAAATGAAAAGAAACCAATAGAAAGCTAAAGACTCTAAGACTAAGAGATGAGCTAAATTATTGATAGATGATTGTGACAGGAAATTAAATACCAAAAGAACAGTAGAAGCAATTAATAATAATAAAAGTCCTAAAATTAATATCCTTAATTTTGATGCAACTGTAACAAAAACACCTGTGAACACACATAGTTTCAATATGAACTGTACAATTGTAAATTTTTTTAATTTTATCATTTGGGCTTTGTTTAGCTCAATTACAAAATGAAAGATGTTGATGAGCCATACTTCTGGAAACAAATTAAAGTAGGGCAACAAAAGGCAACAAATAGAATTGACCACAAGATATAACAAGGAATGAAATAGGACAAATCAACGTGAAAAGGAGGACTCAAACAATAATAACTGAGAGACCCCACCCCATTTCCAAGATGGAAAGAAGTAAGAGACATTCAGATTCTTTCAAATCAACCAAACACAGAATTCAACTTGAATTTCAGGGGAGGAAAAAAAACCTGATTGCTTGGACCTGCCATCATTTTTGATTTGGCACTCCTCAATACGTTGGTGGTACTGAAATATTCATATTCTTCGCAGGGCTTTAGGTTTAGTTCTTCTAATTTTATCTGTGCCAGCTCTTCGACTTTAATGGATTCGGTGCTGACAAACAAACCTGAGCTGCAGTTCTGTGAAAATACCATGTGACCTATCTCACATGAAAAACAGGAACATCCTACATATTGATTATAATATATCTACCAGTGCACATATAAAAATTATCATTTTCCAATTGAACACCCCCACACACACATACATACACTTTTCTGGCATATGAGAAGTCTGTTGGTTTATTTTTTGTTATCCTTAACTCTTATTAAAAAAGGTAGAGTTTAGAACTAGAGCATGGTTTTCCAAAATCACCTAAAACAATAATTCAAATTAAAGTGCAACAATATTTAGAGAGTGTTTCACTTCACACCATGCAGCAAAAATAAAAATGTTTAAATGCCCAATTTTGCACAGTCATCTTAGAGGCAATACTAGGATGAAGCCTGCAGTGCTCTGAAGACCATCTGGATTTCTACTAGAGAACTGATAAGCTGGGCATAAATAATACAAATACCTAGACCATGTACTGCTCTGCCTGTGTATGGATAAGGGCTTTGAGATTCATGAGAAAGATATGTTGCTGGGATTTGTTTTTCCACAGCTGTTCCAATTCACAAGAGCTCTGCTTTAACCTGTTTTGTGGGGATATTTGGTGACTTCCTTTTACTTTTTTTTTTCTTAGACATTCTTTGACAATCCATAATTATGTCTTTATATAAGGTTAGGTTGTTTGCCAATTAAAAAAAAAAGATCACGCAAACAACTAAATTAAACACATAAACTTTAATTCATACCACTATTGGGCATATTCAACTTCTGTGAAGTTTTGTGTGTATATTGGTTTACAACTAAATTAAAATTACCAGACACAAACTACTTTGAAGCCAAACCTCACCTGGTACTTCAAGATGCTGTTGTTGACTAATCTTTGATAATAGTCGAGGCGGATTCCAGAATTGCTTCTACTTCTCATGTTGAAGGTTATCACACTACTGTGGGGACGATAGAAGAAAAAAAAAGTTTAATTAACGTCAATTCAGCCACCCAAAAAACACAAAGGGAAAAAAATCAGAATAGAAAAATTGATGTCTTACTTTGGATTGTAAGTACAACTTTGCAGTAAGCTAACAATATGTCTTAAGATATGCGAATATAAGAAGTCTTAAAAAGAGCTGTAGGCTACCGCAATATTGTACTTACGACTCTATGTCTTTTGATTGTCAACATATTTTTTCAATTGTGCCAGTAATAATTGGATATATATACAGCATTAAAGAAAAAAAATGTTAATTGCCAAATTGCTTTTTAATTTTATCTGAAGCATTTACATTCTAATTACAATAACAGGGAGGAAATGGGGAAAGTATGGGTACATTAAAAATGTGTTGCTGGCAGGGTTACACATTCCCTTATTTTCTCTCTAATGATAATTTTCTGAATGCCAACGATTAAACTCTTTGAATTTATTGAATAAAATGGTAAATTTTGTAAATTAAACATAGTATAACAGTTTTAAAACAAATATTCTTTCATATTTTGAATTACCATGTCAATTTATAAAGAAAAATGAAAGCTTGCAATTGGCTACAAATATGCAAAGTGGAACTATTCAGGAGAGGTGATTATATGGGTTACTTTTAATTTGAAACTTTCACCTGAAAGTTCACTTTTCCTTAAAAAAAAAATTGGATTGAAAGTAAGGCAATAAAAGGAAAATATTTCTAAAGGTTCCACTTTCCTTAGCTAATTTATGCCAGTTAAAAAACCCCTTACTTTAAAAATTTTTGTCTTGAATTTGAAGCGCTGAAAACAGTGATTAAAATGATTAATTATAAATATATTTTAACAAGTAATATTTTCCCACTCTCATAGAGAATACAAAATTGCAGGTATGACACTGTGGAGACTCTTCACCTCACAGTAGGAAGGCATGGGTAAGATGAGAATGTCCCAGACAGACTAAATTGAGTACCATCTGGTCTCTTCTAGCCTGAGACACTTCCGCCCAGTGGTCTAAGTGTGGTTGGACATGTAGTTTATTAGGTTAAATTCCATCGCACTTTCCAGTTTTGTATTACCAACTTATGTACTATTAGTTTTGCATCTGATGTACGTATCTGCACCCAAGTAGAATCTAGTTCGAGCCCGATCTTGGCAAGCTAATCAACCATTACATTTCCCTCAATTCCAACATGGTTAGGATCCAGCAAAGAGCAATTTTTTTACCATTTTTTTGTAGTAGTTCATGGATTTTACTTAATATGTAAAAGATTTTGCATTTTTCATGTTCGCCTCCGCGACTGCTTTCACCAGACAGAATTAAAAATTGTTCTTTTCTTGAGGTGGAGACAGTGTCGAGTGCCATGCACAGGGCAACTGCCTTGGCCGTAAATATTAACAACTTCACGCTCGCCCCGCAAAGAGCGAGAGAGAGAGAACTAAGATTTAACTCCATGAGTTATGATCCCAGCTATCGATCCCGCAACCTTCACATAATTCTACCGATGAGCCAACTCATCTACTGAACCAACCGTTATAAAGATATCGGAGAAAGCAAAGCTCTTTTGGTCTAAAATTCGGTTCTAATACTGCTTGCATATAGTTCTAGATTCTAGTCTAGATCTAGATCTAGGCCTAGTTAATCTTAGGCCCTATATTCTAGGTTAGCCTGTAGGCCCTAGATCCAGATCTATCTCTTTGGTCTCACCGTTACACCCGATCTTAGGATTTCCAAAATTTTCTCAACCTTTCTTGAATGTTCATAACTGTATGGATCTAGATCTAGATATGCGTTGAATTCTCGGAGTCTGCAGAAAATAAAAGTACTAGATATTCGTAATCTAGTTCTGGTCTAGAGTGTAGTTTCTACACTACAACTCCTGCTAGAGTGGTACAAATAGGAGAGCAAAGAAATTCAGTGAAGTAAATAGTAAAAACACAATTCACAAGTGGAGGTGAGGGTCAAGGTTGTGTGATGACTTTAACCCGGAAGAGTAAGCGTATTTCGTCTTTCACCTTCAAGAGTTTTCATGTTTTCACTTTTATACTAACTATGTATGTCTTATGAGAAAAGATCAATCATTTCTGAGCGTGCGTCCTTTTTTTTATTTCTCTTTTTTTACCGTCCGCTTTTCTCTGATTTACATTTGTAAGAAATCAATTGGTGAGCGAGATATTGTTTTGTTCTTTGTAAGAGATAAAATGCTTCACGCATAGATTTATATAACTACCAGGTAGTTATATGTCTATGGCTACACGCCATTCTAGGTTCGCAATGAGATACGGCGACGAATCCCGATACGAGCGTCTGATAAATTCAGGTGCTGTCATACACTATCTAATTGTTTAGCTAGTTTGGTCTATTGGCATTTGTATAGTTTAACTAGATTGTTTTTTTTAACAAGGTGTAGAAAATGGGTTACCAATGCAACGAGAGTCGATTTAGAGAAGATACTCATAGAGTTAAAATAGAAGCAATGTAGTGTACGCTGGGCACTTCGAGGAATCACGCTTCACTTTCACCAAGGTTCAGATTTCTATTTCACTTCTGAAGTTGTGGTTGAAGCTTCAAGAAATTTTGTTGACAAGTTCGTTGGGGTTTGAGATGTCCCTACAAAGAGTTGATACATTTTCTATAAATTGCATAAAAATTGTGTGTGTGTGTGCATCGGCTCCTCTTGAGTACGAAACAACATCATTAGGGAATGGCAGCAGCAAATCACAGAAAAAAAGCAAAACGCTCTCGTCTGGGCCTGCAACCGCCGTAATGCCAGAATGACAAACATCCCCAGCACCCGTCACGCAGGGTCTCCCTTTCTTTAACACTGTGACATCACCTTGTAAACCGTCTCGCTAATATAATACTGTGTATCTAGAGTGACTAGAGTCTCTGGTACCTGCCTAGAATTAATGGGTAGAGTGGACTCTTCTGCCGTCGTGAAAAGTAAAATTAAAGTGCGCTCTAATCCCGGTGTAACACGCCACTCTGACCAACCCGCCAGCGCAACTCAGAGTTCATCTGGCGGCCGCGAAAGACACTCTAGAATGAACAGGGGGAAAACACTCCCATGAATTATGAAAACCGAAAGTGGAACCAGATCATACCGTTCAGTTTTCCGAGGCTAACGTAAATAAAACGTTTTGAGCCCTGGTTTCAGTGGTTTGGCCAGGGGCACCAGGGAGTTCGAGCTGCAATAACATCTAGGATCTAGAACATTAGACTACCAATCGGTAAGGAACCTGTTCGATCCCACGATCGTATAAAACTTATGTTGGATTTCGTCTCCTATTTGATACTACATGTAGGCGTACAAGGAGTTTTGGACACTCTTTTGAACAGTTTCTTAAAAGAAACAAGGTTTACATAGATATCTAGATCTAGAATCTAGATCTAGCACAAATAATAAAATCAGTAGATGAATACTAGTTAGCAACATTTTATTTCTTTATATAAGCTACTAAATTTTTGGGCCCGACGTGTAAAATCCTTCCGTTTGACAATATTTCTAGACCTAAAAATTGAACCGTTTTGTAGATGCTATAGATCTAGGCGTACAAGGAGTTTGAACAGTTTCTTAAGTTAAAAGAAACAGGGTTTACATCTAGACATCTAGTCTAGATCTAGCACAATAATAATAAAATCTGAACTAGATCTAGATCTAGATTCTAGATTAACTGTAGTTGATTTTTAAAGACTGAATACTTTTTTTTAAACAGTTTGAAAGCATTATTGTCTGAATATAGATCTAGTTCTAGATCTATCTTCTAAAGTAATTATATAATTAGAGACCTAGATTGATTTACAGGACAACAAAATGATGTGATTGTTCTTACCCTCGGGTGCAAATAACCAAGTTATTCTCACCCCAGGGAGTGAGAGTAGTGAAAACCCTTCCAAACTTTACTCTCAACCCCCTTCTCAAGGATACGCCTTTAATAGACGTTGAATATATATTGAATTTTGTTCCTTGATTAGGCCTATACTTTATAGTCTCTATCTTTAAAATTGTATCCCTCCCCCCTTTTCTCTCCCTTTCTCACTGACTTTAACAGGGTAGAACATTGGCTTCTGATGCAAAATGTCCATGGTGAGAGTAGCTGCAGCCCAACATAATGTATCAGATATAAAAATCTGCCTGTACGACGTACAAATAAAGTGTGACAGAGTCCTTGTACATACCCTCATTTTAGCAGCAGGTTTCAACTGTTACTTTAAGGATTCGGTGTGGGGACCTGTCACTGTTTATAATCCTGCTTGGAAATCTTAATTAGGAAATAGCTTCTCTCCTTAGTTTATATGGTTCAGAGACAACTAATATGATGATCTAGAGATCTATCTATCTACTTCTGTCTGGACAAATATATTGAAATATGGATTCTTAACAAATTGGGTATGTATGCGTCATTGTGTAGCCAACACATGTAGCATTGATGTACTATCCATTCAAGCTAAAATATCATATGTATTGTATTAAAAGAGTTAAAGTGAAACCTAAAGTTAGATCTTTCTCAGCCACAATTAGTAATATTTCATGATTTTATCTTTCAGAGGACAGAAATGCCTCTCAAGTGTCAATTTTGCCAAGAGGAGAGTGTTGTGGAGGAAGATGTAGGAGACGGCAGAGAGCAGCTGATTTGTGTGGAATGTGGAGCAGTGGCCACATCATCAGCAACACAGCCAGGGAAGGTTGGTAAAGCAGCAAGTTACATTTCATAATATAAGATAAGCCTTTATTATCTCATAGGGAAATTTTTTTGGGTGTATTTTTCTTTGTGTGTTTGGCAAATGTACATGGCAAACATTGGCTAGGCGATTTTTTTTAGTGATTGCCACAGTTCCAGATAAAATATGTTTCCAAGAACTTGAAATACTACCATAATAGACAACATGGTAATGTTGTGTGTTAAATAGAAATTTTGTTTCTTGTGATTTTGATTTTATGGAATGCAAATATATTTCATTTTAACATGTTTTTTGTTTTGTTTGGATGACCATAGTATTTTTGTCCGGTGTATTAGATAGTTTACAACTTGAATGATTAATCTCCTTGTTTAACAATTTAAATAATTATTAGCCACCAATTCAATGAGATGATTGAGATTTATTTATTGTCAAAATAAAAAAAACTATTCTGATCAATAACAAGTAGAAGCGTAGGAAAATTTTTGTTTTCAGTGTATCTACTCAAATTTGCCATCGAGACATATCTAAGTAATTTGTTTTAAAATTTATTTTATTTCAGCCACATTTTCACAATATTTCTGTAGTCTCCCTTTATCAAATCTGTTACTCATTGATAAAGGGGGAGTTGTTGATGAAATCTAAGTTAGCATTCTTGATGTAAATCTAGATTCTTAGAGAGGCTAGATTAGATCTTTGGATAGCATATTCATTTTTGCGTTCATCTCTACCTGAAAGTTTTACATGATGAAAATATAATTGCAGCAATGCTATCATCACTACTGTTCCTCCTTCATAATCATAAAAACTACTTCTGAAGTTTTTCAAATGTTAACAATCTAAGAACATTATTAGTCATATAATATACACGTTACATGCCTATCCAGCCCATGGAAAGAGCTGATCTCAGGAACCTTATCAGAAACTTACTGAAGCTAGCTAGTTTAAATTTTACGCAAGATTTACATAATGCTAATGTTGACATTAATCCGTGTCATTACTTATTTCAGCCTGTGGCGTCAACACCTGGGGACCCAACTTGTCTGGATGAAGAAGACGACTGCAATGCTAACGTCTGTCAGTCCTGTGGTGAAACTCTTCAGCCGGAAGAGACTGAGTTCTGCAGTGAATGTAAAGATCTAGAGGAACCACATGAAGATGGAGATGGTTGTGTTCCTGTAACACCAAAGGCTGATATTTCTCATCCTAGCGAACAGAAAGTGAATGTCACACTTGGTTCTAGTCAGAAAGCATGTCCATCATGTGGGAGCCTGGACTTAATTACAGACCAAATGGGAACGGAGGAGCAAATTGTGTGTGGATCGTGTGGTCAAGTTGTCGGGAGCCAGATGTTTACTAACAACGAATCTGAGATCAGCTCGACCCGCACTTTTGGTAATCAATCACAGACACTGCCTCGGTTTGCTCACAGACCCGGCCAGTGTAATGGTTATAAAGTTGGTTTGGAGAGGATTGTGATGGTTCACCAAAAGCTGGCTTTGTCAAATCACGTCAAAGAAGAAGCTGATGAAATGTTTAAACGGCTATTCTACATGCCAACCGTGGTCAATAAGTCAATTCAAAGTAAAGAGCACATTGCTGTTGCCTGTGTGTACATTGCTTGCAGGCGAGACAACCTACCAGTCAGCATGGTTCACTTTTCAGAATTCAGAGACAGCAGCAGATTGTTTATCAGAGCTATAAAAATAGTCACAACTCATCTGCAGATCAAACTGTTGCCACCTGCTCTCGGTACCCAAGTCAGTCAAGTGTTTGGCTCGATCCATCTCGGGGCAGCTAGCACTGACTCTGCAAAGATGCTCAGCCAAGTGAGGGATATTATGTTCCTGTGCCGGGACGCCTGGCTAACCAGTGGTCGCCACTGTCAGCCCATGATACTGATAGCTTTGTACTATGTTTACCTCAATTGTGATGTCTGCACAAAACGTATAGGTCTCAAACAATTTTGCTCAATGTTTAATTTGCCTCCTATTAGTAAAAAGATGTTTTCAGATTTCCAAAATCTTTTTCTGAGGCTTGCATCTCATTTACCATGGGCCAAGCAGGGCCAAGTTAAGCACTCCACTATCCATCTTTACATCAACGACATTATCAAATACAAAAAGAGTCTTTTACATCTAGCATTTGAAAAACCAGAAACTGGGAAAGAGTGTTTGCCTTGGGAGAAGAATTCAACTGTTGCTTCCCCATCGTGTCCAAAGAAAGATATTCTCATGCCTGCAAGTTTCAAGAGAGCCAGAGAGGCACAGCCTGTTGCTAGAGCCCCTGAAAGTTCCATTCCAGCCCACCTAGATCTGGATTGCCCAGAGATCAAAGCCTCAGACTTCCCTGAAGACGAGATAGCTTCGTATATTATCACATCAGTAGAACTTGACAAGATTAAAAAGGCAAAAGAAAACGTATTTCAAGAAAAAAGGGTGAAATTGAAATAACATTTTCAGATATATAAAGTGCTTATGTGTTCAACAATAATCAACAAGGTAAAACTAAAAGCAGCACATTGCATGATTGATTGTTCTTATAGACTTGTAAAAAGTTTGGAAAGCTGTCAATAAGGACTTAATAGAATAGCTCAGGATGAGGCTACTACACCTATGACCTTTTTTAATTTAAACTGATATAAAGTAGATTAAAAACGTACAGACTCAAGCTCCACAAAGAATTTTACTTTAATAAAAGCTGTGAGTTACAGAGCTGATTCTAGTCTATTATCAATGAGTAATGTCAACTAGTCATTTATCTTCAGTACATCTACATGAAACTGATAATTTTATGATATTAACACATTTATGAATGGCTGATGAATTTATTATGGCGTATATCCGCATGACGCAGGTCTTGAGTACAGCTGACTACACGAATTACAAAACAGTCCCAAACTTGATCACAGTATCTAGGAGTAGGATACCTCGTAGTCGTATTACATGTACTAAAGATGAAGCAGTGAAATTGGTTTTTCTCTATATGGCAACACTTGGGGATAAAGTACAGGTATAAGACCTAATAATGTACTTCCCTTGCCTCAGAAGAGCCGTAGGAGCCCTTAAAGTCTTTGCATGTGACAACCAATGTTGTCAGGAGTAACTCTGAACTGTGATAGCAAAGCGATTTTCCTAGTTTAATATCTTGTAGAACTTCTATTATCCCAAAGGAGGATCCTATACAGATACTGTCTCTCTTTCAACTGACATCTTATATACATGGTGTATTGTACATTGCATCTACTCAAAAGTAAATTGAGAACCTGAAAGTAACAATAGTAAATCTTAGGAAATCTTTTGAAAAATCATTCTACATTGAAAAAAAAAGTACTTAAGAGGTAAAAATGCTTTAAAAATGGCCACCTACGGTATTGACTTTTTTATGCTTCTAGTTTGAAACCTAACACACAAACACACACATTGCATATGTTTCACGTAGACAAATTTTAAAATGTGCTTTTTAGTTTAGTAAACGTGTATGTGTGTAAGCTACACATCTTTGTCAACACAATCATGTACTTGATGTTGTAATTGAATATGGGGATGGAAGCCGATGACAATTTCATTCTATGTGCTTCTCCCATCAAGTTAGAAACAAACTAAGAAATTGGACTTGGAAACGTTCATCCCTATCATTACATTTACTGAGTCATATATATTTTATGTTGGTTTTTTTTTTTTTTTTCCATTTAAAATTTGTTTACTGGAAATCAATTCAATCTGATTATGTACACTTGTTAGTACCACATTTTCGTTTTCTGCATGCATGAGTGGAGAATTTCCAAAGGGACGCAAGTTACAAGGAAACAGCTAAATGGTTCTTTCTACACAACGGTTTGGTATGGTTATTATAGAAAAATCAATGTGGTCTCCATGTTAATAACAGCCTTGTATAATTGGAAATGGAGAGTTAGAAGCTAAAATCACTGCCTGTTCTTCAATGGAAATTTTTTTTTTTACCAAAACAACAATATCATGAACTGTAGAAGTTGAGGATATTGCATGTATGCCAAGTAAAATTATGTTCAATATTCATGTTGTATCCAATGTTCTAAAGATATTTATGTGTTATGTGTTAATCCCTTTTTTATATTGATACATTGTCAATACTTGTACTTTTTATGTTGACTTTGCCATACAATAAATTATGCATTTATTTCAAATTAAATTTGCAAAGTTGATTTATGCTGTTTGTTCCACTGTTTCTCTGTCTGTCTGTCTCTGCCTCTCTGTGTCTCTCTAGCTTTCTCTCTGTGTCTCTCTCGCTCTGTCTGTCTGTTTGTCTGTCTCTTTCTCACTCTCTCTCTCTGTGTCTCTCTGTCTGTCTGTCTGTCTGTCTGTCTGTCTCTGTCTGTCTCTCTCTCTCTCTCTCTCTCTCTCTCTCTCTCTCTCTCTCTCTCTCTCTCTCTCTCTCTCTCTCTCTCCCTCCCTCTGTTTTTCACATTCTGGGACGTGGCTATAACTAATACGAAGAACAAGTTTGTATTAATTGTAACATACATATTTATTAATAATCCATTATAGTGATGAGGGCTGTACCAACACTTTATTCCGGCGTTCTATTCTGTACACCGTTCTATTCACAATGAAAATATTACATGTATTTTTCATTAGAACCAACCTGGTGATACACATAGTTTGTGCAAAGTTTAGAGCTATCTTAGTCGTATTGGATGGATGCAATATATCTTGAGAGCATAAAGAAGATATCTGGAGAAAAACTGACCAAACGAAATTAGTATAATTATCATTGTCAAGAAAGATAATTTCTTTTAAACTTCACATCGGTTTCTTTGCAATGTAGGCACTGAAGGGGGTCTAGGCTTAGAGATTAAATACACCTCTCGGCTTTTACTGCATGTATAAAGCTTTGTATTATTACATTATACCTGGCTGTAAGCCCTCCCCCCAGTATTTGCCATTACTAATGTACACATGTATGACCGTTCTGGCACAAGTTGGATCAATGCTGATTGTTCCGGTTGACTGGATCGGCGATTTGGGATCAAAGAGAGGAGAGCACGTAGTGGTTCGTTACTCAAATTACATTCTTGACGTCACATTAGGAACCCCTCTTCGTCATTGCCTTTAAAGTCATTTTGACTTCGGTTTTAAAAATAACTCTCGATATGTATAACGGTTTATTGAAAAGGGACAAAGCTTGGATCTTAGCAAAATGTTTTGACATACTCGATATTGCAAGACGTTCTAGTGTGACCTTTTTGAAGGTTGTGCCGGGAGCGGAGACCAATAATTGGCAGCCACGGCTCATGGTCAGAGAATCAATTAAGAAGGAAAGAAAGGGAGGGTGAGGTATAATACACTTATATATTTTATATTAAAAAATATGCAAACGCAGATAAGCGGGAGAGAGTGAACTACAATGAATGAAAGACAATAACCTAACTTGAAGTCGAATAATTTAATAGGTGTGTACAATGTATTTCTCTATACGAGCGTGTTGACCGTAATGTCTAAGCTGCAGCAATTTCAAATGCTCGAGCTATAAATAGGTAGTAGAAGAAGAATATAAAATAGCCATTGAGATAAAATTAATGTATTTAATACATTGCTTTTAGATGTAGAGTTGTTCTCTATCCCAACTACAGGTCTTGGCGTAAACATAGCAATAAGCATCGTTGAAAAAGAAAATCAAACAAGATAGAGCCTGCAAATAATATAATACACGTAGACGTTGAGAACCACTGAAAAAAAGAATCCTGTCTCAGAGATCTCTGCCTCATTGCTGTTTTGTAACTGACCATTAGAGCAAGATGGACTCACGTGGGGTCTCGTTCAGTAAGCTGCTCAAAGCCGTTCCCCACAGAGCTGCCGTCATGGCCCGGATTAACAACCAGTCGGTCTTATTTCAAGTCATGTAGTCGAGTTCATGCAACTAAAGGACTTAATCATGTCAAGAGAAATTTCAAGATACATGTATGTAAGACTATGAGCAATAAACCTTTATGTAGTTTATTTTCTACGACGCAACGTGGACTCTCTACGAAGAATCATCAAAAAGCACACAAGAAAACAACAAAAACTAAAAGCTTTTGAGATGTGGGTATTTCAACGACTAGCAAGGATAAACTTGTACAAAAACAAAATAACAAAGAAGTCTTGAGAACACTTGGGATAGAATGCACAAATATGACGTAGCTTATGTCTCGTCGTAAGCCTTTTTTATTCTTATAATACTGCTACACCAAGACGTAAGCTACGGGGTAGAACATCGGCTTCCGACGCTTTAAAAGGTTCGTGGTTCGAGCCCTGGCGATTTCGCTCCCTACTGGGTGGGTCGGTGTCAGTTTAATGTGAGCGGCTGAGACAGGAGTCATGGTATCCCCGCCCTGTCTCGTGTGTTGGCAGCATATAAAATTGTCAGACGTCAGTCTTGGGGTCCGTCCACAATATAGTCTACATAGAGCTGATGTTGCACGTTAAACCAACTCAACCCAGGTACTCCACTCTGGGGCCCTGTTGCCGCAAAGGAACCTAATTAAGACCTAGGACTAGTACGAGACATTAAATGGAAAGAGCTGGCCAAAGAATTGGCGAAAGGTCTGTTCTTCTTTGATCGACGGGCTCTAGCTTGAAGTACCATCCGCTCTTGACATGAGGAAAACAAAACTAGAAAGAAACGAAGAAGAGGAAAGGATTAATGAGACGTAGACGAAGATCAGAGCTGAAAAACGTGTAAAGGAGAAATAGATGGTAGAAAAGGACCGGTAAGAGAATGAGAGAAACCCAGAAAAGTATGTGGGCATGAAATACATTTATTGACAGTCAACTTACTTAATTTAAGTAATGATCCAATGCTATTGAATGTTAAGGCAGCTTACTTGCACCGGAAACTGACACTACCGGTAACCCCAAAGTTATTTTGTTATTCCACTAGCAGTGTCGTATGAGGACAGCACTTTTGTTTTTTTAACGATATCATGGACGTCATAAACTGCCCCCTCCCCCCCCCCTTTCCCACAGGGGCAAAATTTGATCATGTCAAAATAAACATGCCATGTCGTTCTAGGTCCGTAGTCTGTCCAAAGCCGGTACTCACATAATTGCCATCATAGTCCGGATAAACAAACAGTCGCTCTTCTTTTAAGTCATATTTATAGTCGACTATGAGATCTGCTCACTCTTGCAGAGTAAAGATTATCTAGGTGTATATATACACGTCATGTAGTAGGTATATAGTAACGGTGAAGGGCGTGCCAAGGTAGCGTTGTGGTTAGAGGCTTTCGTCGCCATAGGTCAGTATTTTGAGACCCCGCTCTGGAGGAAGCGTTAATCCCTACTTCTCTCCCCGACTAAATACATTGTGGAAAGGAAATAGGCACTGTATATTCCTATTTGAAAGACTTTAGCTTGACGAATCACCAGCTCTTGTCATAAAGAAGAATTAAGAAGGGACGAAGAGGAAGAAATGAGACGAAGATAGAGACCAATGAAGACCATGGTTGAAAAACATGTAAAGGAGAAAAAGATGGTAGAAAAGGGCGGATAAGAGAAGGAGAGAATTCAGAGAGAATGATGGGCATGACCTATCTTTACTGATAAACAAGTACTGATCCAATGTTGATGCTAATTTTGGAGTGGTAACTGACTTTCTCTCCAGACGTATTTTGTTATTCCACCACCAGGGCCGTATGATGACGAAACTTTGTTTTTAAGACATCATGGACGTCATAAATTGACCTTTCAAGGCAAAATTTAGTCTTGTCGAAACAAACAGGCTACGGTATTAGACTACCGCGTCGTTCTAGCAAAATTAAAAACCATGACACCTTCTTTGTTGACTTTTTTTTCTGCCGAAATGGCGCCTTATTGGATGTTTTTGTTTTCTGCCAAAATACTCGTACGAGGGGTGTTCACTATGTTCTTAGCATGACAATGAAGGAATAAACCCAGAGACTTAAAATTTGGCACACTTACATTTATTTCTCTACATAGTCACCCTGCATAGTTACACACTTCTGCCACCTGTCCTTGACCTTCAAAAGTCCTTGAGAGTAAAACGTGTCATTTTGCGCTTGAAACCACTCTTCCACAGCAGAAATCGCATCTTCAATGTCTTCAAAACGGCGCCCTTTTATGGATTTCTTAAGGTTTGGGAACAGACAGAAGTCTGATGGAGCTAAATCCGGTGAATATGGTGGATGGGGAAGAATTTCATAGCCACACTGATCAGCTGTCTCAACGGCTTGTCGTGCTCGATGAGCAGGAGCGTTATCATGCAAAAGCAGGACTCCGTTTCGAAGCTTTCCCCGTCTTCTTCTTACTAATTCAGATCTCAGTCTTTTTAGCAACCCTGAATAATACTCTCCAGTGATTGTTTTCCCCTTTTCCATGTAGTCAGTCATTATGATGCCCTCACAGTCCCAGAGACAAGACAGCATGACCTTGCCACTTGATTGTGTGACTTTTGCTTTCTTTGGTGGGGGCGATGAGGGTCTTTTCAATTGCATAGACGCGTTTTTCGGCTCTGGATCGAATTGATAGATCCAAGTCTCATCCATGGTTACAATTTTCTGAAATAACAAGTCGTCATTTTTATATCTTTCAGACCAAAATACCCAACGCATGAGAAAACAAATCGTGCAATATGCGATTCCTCGCCATGAGCTATATTACCCCCGGCCTGTCGTGTGTTATCACTAACAGCAATAAATCGACTCCAAATGCGGGACAGAGAGATGTGGAGGGATGTGATCGACAACGCCAACCGGCACGACACTCACGTAATCATAATGACACATTGAGTTGTGTCTTTTGTTTTTGGACTTATGTTTCTAACGTTAGATCTGCACTTATTCAAGAAACACCCCAAGTAAACAAGGGTCGACGTTCGAAAGTCATGGATGTTCCTTTTTCAGTTACACGCAAAACAATGTCATTTTGATAAAATTGTACATTAATAACAAACAAACTAAACAAACAACAAAGAGAATAAAATTTTGTTTTCAATAGAGAAGTTTGTGACCGTCATTAAACCGGGAATCGTTGCCATAGAGATAGAATGTGCAGATTCTTTATATGCAAGGGGACGATATTTCAAGTCAAATAAAGGTAACCAAACCGAAAAATGGCCAATAACTTGAGAGGAGTGGAAACATACCACATGCCTTATGTTATGTACGTTGCTCTGCGCAGCCTTCAGTGTTGGTAGTTGTGACATTACAAACAATGTAATAATACATGAACATTTCAAACAGATTTACAATGGTGCATAAACCAGAAGCTTGTAATTCGTAAATTCCTTCAAGCCAACAACGCTTCAAGACTTACGAGACCCGTTTTTGTTGCTGTTGCTGTTGTTTTGTTATTGTTTTGTTTTTATTATTATTTTTTTACTTTGAAGCTGTAGCGAGTTGAGGAAAAGGCTTTATTTTCATTCCTTGCCAGGGACATGTTTGTCTTTGCCTGAATTATTTCTGTGAAAATAATGCATACTGCCTTTGTCATCGATCATGCCTCTATAATTATCTTGTTTATATAGAACCAGCTACATGTACATTCGTCTGTCGACATTAATTTCTTCTTTATGTTATAATGTCTTATCAATCGTTTCTACAAGTCAAACAATCTCCACTGAGAATAATGATTAGCCGATTACAGATATCTTTCGTAGCCAAATCCGGAGCCAAAATTCCCCTGTCCCGTTCTTCAGCTTTCCGTCTACACAATAATAAAAGTCTTGTGATGAAGGAGCCCATAATGAAAACGAAGGAAATCTGCAGCTCGTTGAATTATATTAATCATCGCTCTATACTAGACTTAATGAGCCAATGAGCGATCAGAAAACCACGAGCTTAAGGGACGTAATTTTGTCATCCGTCATTGTAATGTGGATCGCAAAGCGTCTACCGATACTACTGTGTGTCTAAGAGCAGCACGGAGACCCCCCTTGGAGACGTAACCTGTTGGGGGAAGTTGTGCGCTCCCTTTCCCCTTCACTACCGACCCCCAACAGCGCTAGCGTCCAGTATTTATAGATCGATATACACGAGGAATAACATTTGTTACCAATGTAGACTCATTTGTGATTAGGCTTTTACTTGTTGGGCCATGAAATCAGACAGAGCCACGTAAAAGGAAAGGCTGAATTCGGTACCTCTATTTACAAGTTACTCTCCATAACATAGATAATTTATTCTTGTTGAAAAATCTTCGGAAAATAGGACTTAACTTACATAAAGAAGGCAGGCAAATAAACAAAATCAACAATAACCACAACAACAACAACAACAACAACAACAACAACAACAACAACAACAACAACAACAACAACAACAACAACAACAACAACAACAACAAAGCAACCAACCAAACAACAACAAAAAGACAGATTAAGAAACCCTACATAAGTATTCACGATTTTTTTATTCGTTATTTACAATTTAAGCAGCTTCAGCGGAACAGTATAGGTAAAAGCGTTGGTAACCAAAATAATAACCTAACCAAGAAAGACAAACTTCTGGTCGGACCGTGTATTTGGTTCCTAGAAGTAGAAACCACCGTCGCTAAGACTAAAATCTTGTGCCGTTTACTGAACTTCTATACGTTTTTTGGTTCAGAGCTGCTTTGGGAGATATGGAGTATGGACTGAGGTGTCTAATGTCCCTCTAGAGCAACTAGTCGGTCATGAGTGTTTCCTATTTTTTTTCAGCGTATCTACATATTTCAAATGCAAAACGACCAGAACTTGGATTGCTTTCCTCTCATTCTTTTCTAATAGGCAATTCATGGTTTTACATAAGTTATCGTTTACTGAATCGTTTATTAAAGGTATGAATATGATATTCGGAAGGGAGAGGCCAGATGGGAGTGAGAGAGAGAGAGAGAGAGAGAGAGAGAGAGAGAGAGAGAGAGAGAGAGAGAGTGTGTGTGTGTGTGAGTGAGAGAGAAAAAGGTTGGGGGACAGTTAGAGAGGGAAATAGTTAATTGTTTTAACGTCCAACATTAGCACTATATAGACTATATTGTGGACGGACTGCTGCCGGACGAGACAGGGCGGGGATACATGACTACTGACAGGGCCACCGCGCCCCCCGAGAGAGATAGAGATAGATAGATAGATTGATAGATAGATAGATAGATAGATAGATAG
The DNA here is from genome assembly GCA_003991915.1 of Elysia chlorotica. Lineage (NCBI taxonomy): Eukaryota > Metazoa > Mollusca > Gastropoda > Plakobranchidae > Elysia > Elysia chlorotica. The sequence continues at coordinate 259,375 of RQTK01000103.1, read as the reverse complement.
AGAGAGAGAGAGAGAGGGAGAGAGAGAGAGAGAGAGAGAGAGAGAGAGAGAGAGAGAGAGAGAGAGAGAGAGAGAGAGAGAGAGAGAGAGAGGAGAGAGAGAGAGAGAGAGAGAAAGAGAGGGAGAGAGAGAGAGAGAGAGAGAGAGAGAGAGAGGCTGAGGGAGAAAATGAACAAAAAATAGGACGAAACGAAAGAAATGTGACAGGCGCTATTCTGCATCATATATTTCGATATACATTACGAGTAACTGGTAAAAATGTACTGTTAAGTGTTAATTGTCTTCATCCGCCTGACTTACTTTTCCTTTTTGTTGACCTATATTCCTTATGGGTTCTTCACCGCACAAAAAGCAGGGTCCAGGGGGCAATAATGGGATAAACTGCGCAGGTTTTTTAGAGCCGGTGGTCACAAACGACAATTTCCGAATCGCACCTTGGCTATTTTGCCATTTTAGAATCCAACATTAGAAATTATGACAAAAAGAATATATTTTGTTAATCTTCAAAAAGGGTAAAACGTAGAAAAAGTCTATTTGTTACGTAGTCGCAAGCTTGTTTGTGGGTGAAAAACTGCATACAATACAAACATGTAGTTATAGCGTGATTTTGTGAAAGCTCTCTTTCGTTGTTTTGTAATCCACTCGCTCGTTTTATAGTCCCAAATAATTCAAGCTGGCTTGCTTTAATAGTTTTGAGTAAAGATCTTTTGTATTTCGATGTTCGTTGCTTTTTCTTTTGTTTGCTTTTCTTTCGATGGTATCATGATAGTTCTTCTGATGTACAGAACTACTGCTGCTTGCAGTCTAAGTCTCTGCCTCTAGCAAGAGTCCAGCATTGATATCGATATGTATTTGTAGAAAGTGCAAGATATCCTTACTACAGTGACAACCGATAGTGAAAACCAAGGACTTCAACTTAATACAATGTATGATAAAATCTGAGTGCGTGGTAAAACATGCTAGTATATAACCATCTCATGCATTAAACAAAGAGTAAAACAGGCTAATACATCCATGTTCACACTAACCAAAAATGTCAGAAGAGATTAGTAATGGGATCTCAATATGCAAAGACGTGCCATTATTTACCAATATGAGTTGACTCTTCACCAACAGAAATATAAAGTTCAGCACCAAACTTAATAATGATGACTAAAAACCTAGGTGTGGTGTGAATTTGATCATTACGCGGCAAAGAATAACACCATCAAATTATATAAGACTCTGGCTACACCAAACTAGGCCAAAGCGTGTCCAGTGGTTACGCGCATGGCTAAATCTTCAAATATTTCAAAAACTAAGCTTATTTCATAAATTATTTTAATTGTGACCTTATTTTATTGCTATCTGAGTCCGTCATCGGAAGCTGTTGTCTGTCGTGCGACATCCTGTGTATCTCGACGAACGAAAAACCACTAAAATGGATCTTTGCATATTGTCTGTATCTGACTGGGATGGATATATGAGTTGGTATAGTCGCCCAAATCCCCCCTTCTTAGTTTGCCGTTCGAGCCCGCTATCTGGCAAAAGAATTATTTTGTCGGATTTCGCCCCCTACTATGAGTATTATGTGACCGGCTGAGACAGAAGTCCTGGTCTCTTGTATGGCAGCAGGTTAGTCTTGGGACACGTCACCTTTATGATCCTCCTTGGAAACCGAGGAGATGTCAAACTAAGAGGGAGCTTTTCTCATACAAAGAATAGCCCACTACGCAGCGAAACTTAAAATCAAACCAAACTCTCTCATTAGTACTCGTCTTCTACTCTATGTCCTAATAAAAATCATATACGGCGACTTGACCCCAGAGTTGAATACCCAGGACTTCATTGGTGACATTATAGTGACACCAACCAAACCAGTGAAATTAAACCAAGTTCTTCAAGCATGTACCGGCATTCTATAAGGATCCCCAGAAATCACACAAGTTGAGGACCGTCTAATCCCTGGCCTCCTCGCCACGGATCGCGGCCCCCAGCCAGGCTTAAATCTACACCATTGATCTCGCACTTTATGGCATTGCGGCGAGTGGGTCTTGGGACGCGCCCATGGTTGCAGCCAACAAGTGCAGCAGGGACTGACTGAGAACCATGGGAAGAGGCCCGTCATATCGATACATGTATACAGGTTGAGTTAAGTAGCCTTGATACAAAGGCTGTCATTCCATTAGGCGCGGCCGAAGCAAACGGCTGGATAAAGCAGACTGGCGCAGCGGGCCAGCGCTAGCTATCATGGACGCTACTTCCATTTCGTGACAGGGAAGCAGAGCATGATTATTATAAAAAAGCAGGTATGTCAATCAGTTATTTTTGAAAATTGTGTTCTTATGACCCAATATCGAAAAAATTAGTGCCTTCAAACAATTGGCAGAAATATTAAGTGAGATGACACTAATCATCCAAAATAACGAATTTCGATAAGCGACACGCATTCCATTTCCATTTGTTCTTTCCGTCGTTGTCTACTCTTGAACTAGATCTAGCCATTATTATTTTTGTTTTGCTTGTGGGTTTTTTCTGCAATATTTTTGTTATTAAAGTTGTAATGAAGATATTTTTTTACTTCTATTATTTTATTATCATTATTATTATTATTGATATTATTATTATTATTATTATTATTATTATTATTATTATTATTATTATTATTATTACTATTATTATTGTTATTA
>RQTK01000103.1:208538-256668 GCA_003991915.1 Elysia chlorotica | reverse complement strand
CTACTACTACTACTACTACTACTACTACTAATACTGCTGCTACTACTACTACTACTACTACTACTACTACTACTACTACTACTACTACTACTACTACTACTACTACTACTACTACTACTACTACTACTACTACTACTACTACTACTACTACTACTACTACTACTACTACTACGGCATCTACGAAGAGATCTATCTGAATAATTATATTATGTTGGCGATGCCGGTGTTTTTGCTTGGGAAATGGATATGCCAAGGAGTAATTAAGCTTATGTTTGGATAAATATTAAATTAAATTTTTTTGTTTGGTTCTCTGGTTGGACTCTCGATTAGCTAAGCATGTCGCAGAGCCTTGATTAGGCTGCAGTGAAACTGCTGTTAGATCTATCACCACTACCGCACTCTGGTTCTACATGTATCATTATTAACGAGCTCTGCGCTCTCTTGCATCTGATTACCGTATTGTAACACTGTTACATCCGATACAACAACATAATGATAACGAAATGACACACGTACAAATAAGATATAAATGTCATAGCTGTAACAAGATTAGATAAAGAGGTTATACAGAAGGAGGCAGAAACTGTGTGTGAGAGAGATAGAATGTGTGTGTGTGTTTGTGTGAGTATGAGTGAGAGAGAGAGAGAGAGAGAGAGAGAGAGAGAGAGAGAGTGTGAGAGAGAGAGAGAGAGAGAGAGAGAGAGAGAGAGAGAGAGAGAGAGAGAGAGAGAGAGAAGAGAGAGAGAGAGAGAGAGAGAGAGAGAGAGAGAGAGAGAGAGAGAGAGATGGAAGAGGTGGAGATAGCCAGAATGTAGACAAACGAACACTATCGAGATGATTGAGTAATGGTAAAGTGAACTTCGATCTGATAAACCAATCAATCACCTGAAGGCCCAAATCTGACAGTGACATCTTCATTTATTCATTCGTACGTGAATATGGTGTCAAAAGTAACACCTAGAAAATCACTGTAAAATAAATATTTATGGTGTACCTATCACCTAAACAAGATCAACATTAATCTTATTCGCATAATGCGTAACTATCACCAGCCCTATGAAAGAGGAATTTTTGAATTGTTATAAGTGTACATATCATCTATAATATATGAAATTCTCAATGGTTATAAGAAAAGAGCAAATGGTGTTAAACGTGTTTAATCCTCACACAAAAGCTACTGATAATAATGAAATAAAGCCCGTGAAGTTTCCATAGGTGATAATTTTTACCATGAAAAAGAGTTACATTAATTTTGGATTTAGCACAAAAAAAACAACAACAACAAATACACACACACAAAAAAAAAACGAAGTAAATTTTTAATGACGTAATATTTCACCCACGCGTTAATCTTATAAAATGGTTGATAACATTATTTTATCTTTCGCACCGAATGTGTCAAAGTGTCAGCAATCTCAAGAGCTTTTTTCCTGATCAAGTCAACCGCTACAGAGCAACGCCCAATGACTTCCGTAACCTGTCGCCTCCAACTTTTTAATTATTTGCGATTTCAATTTTGTTTTAAAAGCAGCGAGATTGAAATTCATAAAATAGATTTTGGTTCTCAAGAAGTGCAAATACGCACTAAAACCTTTCCATTATCTGATAATTAAAGAATGAATCATACATAAAAAGTTTAAAAGTAGTAAAACATTGATACCTATCCCCCCACCCCCTTTTGTTCCCTTCTCTCTGGGCTATTTCTGTTTTACATTGTATGTCTATCTGTCGGTCTTTTAGACTGTTTGACAGTTGTCTGTTTGTCTATCCATCTGTCTATTCGTCTGTCTGTTGTCTGCCTGTCTGCCTGCCTGTCTGTCTGTCTGTCTGTCTGTCTGTCTGTCTGTCTGTCTGTCTGTCTGTCTGTCTGTCTGTTGTCTGTCTGTCTGTCTCTTTTTATCTATGTCTAATTGTGTGTTGTATAAAGCGAACGAGTCTTTTAAAGCCTAGTAAATATCAGATTGTCACTTCGAGGGAAATTTGACTTGAACATGTTATTACACATATACATTAACTGATTAGTTGACAAATGAATAAAAACGCCCATAACCCCGCCCCCGCTGTTTGCACCCACAGAATGATAGAGAAGCAGTGGGGCCTAGTTCTCTTTGACCTAAATGACTAAAATAGTCCCACCTTGGGGTACGTTCAGACAGGCCATTCCTGTCTTATTTTACACTTTTACAGTCCTCACCCTCGCCCCCCAAGGGTCGTTCTTGAGAGGTCTCTGCGTGGGTGTGTCAGTATTCTTAGTCATTGAGGCCGCGACCTGTCTAAGGTTGGAGTGTGGGCTTTGGAGTGGTCAAACAATGCGATTGCCCTGAGCCTCTCATGAGTCTCTCCTCTCAAAGTCGGCTGAGACAGGAGTCATGGTATCCCCGCCCTGTCTCGTGTGTGGCAGCACATAAAAATTGTCAGACGTCCGTCTTGGGGCCCGTCCAAAATGCCTATATAGTGCTGATGTTGGACGTTAAACCAACCCTGCAACAACAACAAATCCTCACAAATTGACCGACTGGTCCAGTATATTGTCATAAAATTGTCAGACGTCAGTCTTGGAACCCGTTCACAATATAGCCTATAAAGTGTTGATGTTGGACGTTAAACATACTCATCTCAACCCAGTACGTTGCAGTTTTGTACATGTACCCGAGTCTAGATTCTAGAGTCGGCTCCTGGTGTGATGTTTCTTACACAGTAGAGGTCTTACGAGAAAGTTGTCCAATACCCCCACCCCCGAAAAAATAGGCCTACATAAAAATTAAAAATAAGTACCAACGAAGTTGACGCTAGGTGAGGAAATATGAACCGACAACAATCATAGCTACATATATATCTTAGACTTATGGAATCAATGGGCGACCAGAAAAACCCATGCCTAAGGGGCGTGGTTAGGTAATCCGTTATCGAAGTGTGAATCTCAAAGCGTGTAATGACAAGAGACAAGCGTTTAGGGCAATAACACGTTTGTTTTCCTCTGCAGGTTGCAATTAGATCGATAGAGAGAGAAATTCTGATATAAATGCAGATATTTAATATCACTAAGCACCCTTTCTATCCGCAAGGAGAAAGTGAATAACATAACAATGAAACAAAACAAACACGCTAATAGCAACAGAATTACACAACAATACAAACATAAAACTAAATAGTATAACTTGCAATTATCTTTTTCTAATCAAAGCACCAATCCCTCACCCATCCCTGTCAGCTTAGGAGGTCTGGAGATGGCATTCTAAAAAGTAATAAAACTTGATTTTCCTGGCTCTCAAAAGGTATAATTTGTTTTATCTATAAATAAACAGGCCCGCAGTATTCAAAGAAACTTTTGAGAGATTCGCAATAAACTTGCCAGCTTGTCTGCCCAGTCGAATTCTATGCCAACTGATTGAGTCAACAATGTGGGAATGTCCAAGCACTATTGCCGAAGTCGATATGGAAAAAGAACCGTATCAATACGCTATGTAGCATGGAGAAATCGATTCCAGTATATATATATATTTAATTAACAATGATAAACATATCCACTAAATAAGGCCTACTTAGACGATGTCAGTTATTTAGTTCACAAATTATAGCCTTCTGCTTTACAGTAACGAATTTAGCGCACTGACAACATTAAGATAAAAAATTAATACTCGTAAGTCCACGCACCTAGTTAATACGAAACTACTACACAAAATTGTCTGCTTTACACCTTTCTTTACAAAGTACAACAACCACAAATCTTCCAATTAAACATTTGCTCTAGGACACCTGATAATCTTGTCTTTCCCTCTAAATATTCTGATTTGACCCAGTTTCCCACTATTAGTGAATGATATTGCTGTGAATGGAACAGATTTCTATCATTGAGACTTTAGAAATCACGAACGTCAGGGCGAGACGGCAGATCTTTCCAGATTACAACTCTGTTTGCTTGAACGGCGATATTTTATTTTATTATTTATTATTATCATTATTATTATTATTATCATATCAACATCATTATTTTATGATTCGTTTGTAACAAATAACTTGTATGTATTGGTTTGAGCAAAACTGTAAAAAGAAACAGCAGCCGTTACATAATCACCAGTAAACGTGACCTTGGTAATTTTTTTTTAGAACTTACTAGACGTTACACTAGAAGAAAGAACTTCGCTTAGTTCGGCCGAAAGCCCCACGCCCATAGTGCCCACCAAACTATAACCTGGTATTGGTATCGCCCCCCTGGAAACAATGGCTACGTGCGTCATAACCGGAATTAGCGATCGCCTACTTGACAGATATTGACATTCCCGCACACTTTTTGTCCAGATAACATGCCTAGATCGTTGCACGGCGTGTGACACGTCTGTGATAGCATGACCTTAAGTTATCTCTCGGGGACTTCAGGTTATGAAGGCCAGCGGAACAGCGGTGTCTGAACAAACGCTCCTTTGTTGAGAATTGATCGGACAACAGAATGCCTGTAAAGATTTTACCGCCAAATATATTTTAAAAGTTTTATGAATTTGAACAGGAGTAACTTAAATCTAGATCGGATATAATTTTGATAATCATGATGCTTACATTATTTTGATTGCCGTTGTTGCTGTTTGAAAAAAAATCGAAGTTTGGCGATTTTACGAGAGGAAGTCGTACATTTCAAAGATACATTAAAATAAATTAGAAAGACATGTGTGATCGGTAGGCCTCCAAATTATAAAAAAAAAAAATTTGATTTTTTTTCTATCGACCCTTTCATCTGACCCTTGAACACGGTCACACAATAGTTATTAGAAGTACATGTATATTAAAATCATGATGCGAAAGATATTTTCTAAGTAGAAATTGGTTGTTTTATTTTACTGAGAAAGTATCATAACAATCCAAAAACAATGTCAACCCCCCAAGGCAAAATAAAATGTTGTTTTTTAAGCTTTTCATTGCACCACATTGTGAATACATAGTTACGAAGTTCTTAACCAATAACGACAATGAGCTTTAAAAAAAAATCTGGTAGTGCGACACTTCTGCGCAAAAGAGTTCCACCTAGTTTCAAAATGTCCTCTATTTGCCTGAAGAGTCGATCTGAAGCCATACGCCTTTGTTCTCGAGGCCGTTGGTTTATAGCAACTACTGGGCAGTTTGTCCAACTTAAGTGGCAGAGACGCCTTGTTTTTGCCAGTCAGATTCAATCATTGATCTGTGAAATCCTCTTAGTTCTGAGCGATACTTGAATAGCCGGGACATGGTCGACTGCTTCGGTGAACCTGGCTGACAGATTCGCCTAGATCTGAGTCTGACGGTGTCATGGTCCAAGGCAGCAATCTAATTAACTCTTCTTACCAGTGGACGAACTGACTTAAGTATTAGAGCTTTTCTCTCCAAAGTGGAAGTCCCCGGTTCGAAACTCACGATCGGTCAACATTTTATTTGTCCGATTCCCTCCTCTACTGGTTGGATCGGTGTCAGTATATTACATGTATAATGTAACCGCCTGAGATTAGAGTCTTAATATCCCCGCTCTATCTCTGTGTGGCAGCACGTTAAATTGTCAAACGTCAGTCTTATGACCCGTTCAAAACATAGCATATAGGACGCCGAGATTGTACGTTAAGTAACCAACTCAACTCCACTTTTCTTACTGGACATACTCGGGCAGTCCATAGATGACCGCGACCAACCAGGCCAAGTTGACTCAAGTGAGAGAGTCGCATTGCTTTGACCTCATGCTGATTCAATCACTCAGAGGGCTATGAGCTCCTCACACTCGACCAGTGGCCGTGATCCTGTTAAGCGGATTATAGCCTACACATTCCATCAATGTATGCATGGCGCTTTTCTATCTGCCTCTCTCTCTCTGTCCTTGTCTCCCTCTCTGTCTCTGTCTTTGTCTCCCTCTCTCTCTCTGTCCTTGTCTCCCTCTCTGCCTCTCTCCCCTCTCTTTTTTCCCCATCTCCCCTTATCTCTCTCCCCTCTCTCTTTCTCTCTGTCTGTCTATCTGTCCGTCTGTTAGTTCTGTCTGACTGTCCCATTTATCTTACCTTCCTTTCTTTCTTTTAAACTTACCTTAATGTGTGTCTCCCTCCCTCACAACTACATCTTTACATTGATCCAACGGTAGAGCGTGCAACTTTTTATCGGAAGTTTGCAAGTTTGATCCCCGATCAGGCTGCTTTGTTCCCTACTGTTTGGGTGGTTTGGTCTTGCACAATGTGACCAGTCAAGTCCTGGCTATTCCGATCTGGGGTCCCGTCGTCGTATATGATCCTCCCTGAGAACTTTGGCGACGAAAAACCATTGTCAGATAACCACCTGAGGTTAGATGAAAATTGCTCTTGGAGTTAAGACTCTAGCTTCGACATTCTTCTTCCTTTTAGCAAGTAATTTTGGGATTTGCATTGACTTCGAGTCAAATTATCTGTGGTCGTAAAACGTATTTGTTTGACGCTGTATCGAAGCATATTAGGTTCCGTTTTAAGTTTAGTTTACTTTAGTATTTGATAACAACAACAACAACAACAACAACAACAACAACAACAACAACAACTACTATTAGCAAAAACAACTCTGATTCATTTAACGGAGCCCATGGAGACGACAGTTGTGTACATAGAGCATAATGCAAGTTGATTAATCTGCCCTTCACTCTTATTATGTGTATATGAGTTTTAAGAAGTCACCAACACAACTCCAACAACCCTATCTACCTATCAACTTATTTATCTATTTATATATAGTTATGTCTATACATTTCTATGTCTACCTGCCTACTAACCTACCCATCATTGTACATGTAGATGTGTGACGATCCATATACCCTTTATCCCCGTCAGTAAAGATTAAAAATAGTCACACAATGACCTTTTTCCTTCATGCACCAATTATCATAGAAAGTTCCTTCCTAAAGGCACATTAAGTCTCCTATAGGTGCTGATCTCTTAAAGGAGCTAAAGCAACCTTATCGTTAACAGTCCCCCGAAATAGTTCAATGGGTATTGAAAATACATCGACTGTGGAACACGTCTACAATCACGGTCCACAAATAGGTTCGGTGACACATAGCCATGGCACCTTCCTGTGAGAGATCCAAGTGGCAAATAGTGCCAAGAATCGTCACCTCCCAGCTAGAGCGGGTAGAGGCACAGTGTGCCAAGTACAGCCACTTTCCTTTGAGTGCACTCGGTGGCAGAGTGTGCCAAGATAACGTCTCAAGCAATTTTATCGATGGAATGTCGCACGGTTTAATACATTCATCGTTATCTCAACAGTTTTTTAAAGAACTTTCAGGCGTAGCCAGGTTTGGAAATGGAGTTATCGCCAAAGTTGCAGCGTTGTCTGTTATTCGAAGAACAAAAGCCACAACAGCTACATCAGTATAACTATACATGTAGTCTAGCTGTTGAAACGGACTGCATCACACAACCAAACAGTCTGGCTGGATTATGATTCTTTCGTTTCATGTATCAAGAAGATTTTGAGAAGGTTATGAAAGGCTACAGATTTTCCACACGGCTTATTCAATTTCAAAAGTTACTTGTTAACGAAGTAAGGAAAATCGACAAACCTACCCTAATATAAATTTCCTTTCAGAATCATTGTTTATTCATTTCTGTGCCAGTGACAATTCAGGTAAGGTTTCTTAACAGAAATATTTTATTTGGATTTTTTTACACTTTGTTTAGAACTTTCCGAACCAATTAATTTAATGTGTGAGTCAAAGGATATATATCAAGAATTTAAGAGTCACTCGTGAATCGTCTTAATTGAAAAAAAAATGAAAAAAAGAAAGAAATAAAGAGAGAGAGAGAGAGAGAGAGAGAGAGAGAGAGAGAGAGAGAGAGAGAGCATGAGGATACTTAGAAGGCTTTGGAAAGTCATTATTTGAGAATAAAGAAAAAATAAGTTATTATATATATACAAAGTTAGAATCCTGGGAATTGTCAAAAAATTCTGCAAACAAATATAGAGAACACACACAGGAAATCGAATGGAGTTTCATAGATAATTTAAGTTATGATGTTTTAAAATGTCCTACTATATCAGTTCCATTAACGGACATTATTGGCTTGAAATAGTTCGAAAAAAAATGTTCCGTTTCAATCTCATAATCGAGCATCAACCAACCTTTCTAAGGTGCATAAACTGAATATAGGTCAAAATACACAATTTTCATATCCAAACCACACACCTACCTCAATGTCAGGATATACGTAGTTCCGTATGTTGAGAACAGCATAAATATATCTCCCTTTTTAAGCCTTTCCAACTTTCTTTCTAATGATCTTTCACCTATCTATCTATATATCTGTCTGTCTATCTATCTATCTATCTATCTATCTATCTATCTATCTATCTATCTATCTATCTATCTATCTATCTATCTATCTATCTATCTATCTATCTATATATCTATCTATCCATCTATCTGTCTGTATGTCTATCTATCTATCTATTGGCCTGTATCTATCTACCTATCTACTACACTATCTACTCATCGATCTATCTTCCCATCCATCTGTCGATCTATATATCTGTCTATCTATCCATCTATCAATAAAATAGAAATAAAGAAAAACAACCCAAAACACCTTCCTCGAGATCCTATGTCGGCTCGCTTTTCTTATTTGCATTTTTATTATTATAATTTTAAAAGGTGTGAAACGGGATGTACGTCAGAGACGTGGCACTACCTTTGCTGAAAACATCTGCTGGTAACAGACCTAGCCAATTTAGCCTGCCGTGACGCAAGTACTCAAATCTACAACTCCACCATGCCTACCTCCATCCTGCTTGCCCGCGTGGAGTCCAAATGTACGAGTACACTAATATTCCAGAAATTCTCACCATAGGTCAGCCTCTCTTGTGAGTAGTCGACAGTCGGCCTTGTGATTCCCAGCACGAAAGTCAGGATTCATTTTCTAATAATTACGTTTCATGTTCACCAAGAAGTCCGTCTTTGTTTTTTTTCGCACATTTGTTTCTATAAAGTCCGCCTTTGCTTTATTTTGCAGATTTGTTTCGACAAACAGCCCAAGTTCCACCACACACATCGAAATGTTGATTATAAAACCAAGCGGCTATTTGTTTCGCCTATCCAGTTTGTAAATTCATAGAATGCTTATCGTAAGCAAAAACCACTGGACTAACTAGACTATCACAACGCAGCCAGCTAACTTTAACTGGTGCAGAACCCGCTGTATATAGATAAATCTTTCATTCCTTCGTCGACAAACCTGGAGCTCTACCTTGATGCCCCAAGACCTCACTTGACCAGCTTTGCTCATAACAGCCATTGAAACAAACGAACTGTTTATATGTTCACCATAACACTTTGGCATATTCTTTGAAGCGAGCTAACTACTTAAAATCTTCACCAAAACACTTGGCCATACTTTTTGAAACGACCAAACTATAGTAATCTTTATCATAACACTTTGACGAACTTTGTGAAACAAAAAACTGTCCACAATCCTCGTCATACCACATACCCATACTCCACATAATTAAATGACTGTAGCCTATGATAAGCTACTACTACTTGTACCATCAGCTTTACAACCGAAGGATCTGAGCAAAGCCCACAACTAGGAGTATCTCAATGACCCCCTCAGCAAACTACCTTAGTGCTGGCCCCAAGTACCAACTTCAGCACAACCCTTTCTTGCTCAGTCCTAATCATCGTGCTAGTCCCATGGAAGACCAGTACAACCACCCCCATCACCACCATACTGATCACCATCATCATCATCACCATCATCATCCGGACAGTGATGACTCCTTCTTGAAGAGACCTGAGATGCTTGCCCGCTCTCCACGCTGCGACTCGGACAACTATCTCTGCCTGGCCCCGGGATATTCTCCTTCTCCACGGCTGAGTCTCTCCCCAGCCTCCATGTCCAGTTTGAGTCCCCAACGCTTGGACATGGAGGACAGTCCGCGGCTGATGTACGGACACAGTCCAAGCTTGCACAAATCTCCCTTTTCGGCGTCAGACTCGGACAGAGAGGATTCGCCCATGCCAGAAGAGGTAAAGGTTTTTGTTGTATTTTTTTTAACAGTGTCGGTATTAGTTTGAAATATCCTAAAATGTACTCTTTTCATATTTACTCTGCTAAATTTGCAAGTATCCGGAATTGTATTTTTCTATAGTGACGCTATATAAATTATGTTAAAGTATCCTAATATTTAGACCACATTACCATTTATCGTGTCCTTAAATCCACCCAATGCCGAATACTGTGTCCTCGGGTGTGCAAAAATGTTTTTTGCGGTATCCCCACATCTCCTCATGTTTCACTAATTTACTGCCAGGTTTACTAAATCCTCTCCACTGTGTCATCAGATCTACCCAATCATCTCTACTGTGTCCCTAAATCTCCACAACCGTCGCTACTGTATCCTCATATTTCTGTAGCCCTCTCCCCTGTATTCTCGGAATCTACTCAAGCCTATTTGTTCTCAATGCCCTTTACGGTTCCCTCAAATCTGTCAAATGCTCTAAACTGCAACAACACGGATCATAAATACACCGCAGTGACTCGTCATAAGATAATTATGCGAATATGAAGGCTCACGACGAGTTAAGCCAATGCGACGTTATGTGCTTCCTTACGACACCACATCTATTTACCGTTCTCTATTACCGCACATCCTTACCTCCAGATTCGCCTTAAGTCTTCGACACCGAACCTGAGCTGCCGCTGGGAGCACTGTTCGAGGAAGTTCTTGAGCCAACGGGAGCTCGCTGCGCATGTCAACGATGACCATGTCCGGATCGAACGACCGGACACGGACTTTCAGTGTCGCTGGGACGGCTGTCCCAGACAGGGGAGGGGCTTCAATGCGAGGTAAGGCTACTGCCATAAAACTTGATAGAGGATAATTATGATACAGTTCAGGCTTACAATGATAGACTAGCATCTTGTATCGACAGGCTAAATGTGGAGGTGTAGCGATACGATAGTAGAATACTAACAGTTACTGTCTTGGTGTTATGAAAGATCTAAAAGTAATTGAATTAATACTGCCACTCTGTTAAATCAATAATTTTTCTTGGAATGTGGGATTTTGTTTAGAGCCTGCTATAGATTCTCAGTAATCTACAGAGAGCAGGTGGCTCAAGTGGAAGAGCATTGATCTATCAATAGATATGTCTGCGGTTCAAAACCCACGATCGGTCAAAAATTATATTGCCCGATTTCGTCCCCTACTGATCGGATCTGTGATAGTATAATGTGACTGGATGAAACGGGAGTCCTGGTATCCCCGCCATTTATCCTGTGTGGCAGCACGTAAAAATGTCAGACGTTAGTCTTGGAACACATACAAATATAACATAATTATAATATATGCTATATTATAGTGCTGATTTTGGACGCTAAGCAACTAATAACCAAACAAGCAAACAGACAAACAAACGTTAAGAATAACCTACTGTTTGGGCTGAAAATCCTACCCTGACACCAAAGTCTACTCCTTATTATTTATTAGAATTTAGACATTACAAATTCACCAAAACCACTTAACCGGTGTAAGAAACATAACACTGACTGCCTTACGGTTGAAAACAGCATTAATAATACAATATTCTATTGTTTTCTTTGCACATCCCAGATACAAGATGTTGATCCACATCCGCACACACACTAATGAGAAACCGCACAAGTGTGGAGTGTGTGGGAAATGTTTCTCTAGGCTGGAAAATCTTAAGATACACACTCGCTCGCACACAGGTAACATTGGCACTAACCTTGTTTATCAATATTATACATTTATCACTTGCTGTAATTATAACACAAAATAACCATAGCCATATTTTCTTCTAAAACACAAATGAAAAAAAAATTAATTAGATAAATTAGTTTTACTTTTCAGTGAAAAAAAAAAAATTACTGTTCGACATATTTCCAGTTCATGATTTAGAATGTAGTCTGTGCAAAACACAAATTAGAAAAAACAACATCATTGAAAGTTTTTAATTCTTTTTACAACTAAAACCTCTACGTAATCTAGGGCTAGCGCATTTCCTGGTCTTACTTAATACAGTTTGTGGTTGTTCGATTGGCGTTTGATCCAATTTGAACTACTATCTATACACAAACTAATGTAACGTTATAATCATTCTTATAGAGTCATTGCATTAAACATGGCTCAGTTACAAATAAACCAACTAATAACAACTATTATTATCTATGCTGGGATGTAACATACTATAGCTACACTTCATTAAGTATTTTCGGAGCTTAGTTAATCCATATAATATAGATCTAAAGCGTTATTAATTTTATTTTTTTGTGTGTTTATTATGTTACCTGTAGGTGAGAAGCCGTACGTATGCACTTTCTCCGGCTGCGGCAAGGCTTACTCCAACTCGAGCGATCGCTTCAAGCACGTTCGCACCCACCAAGAGGAGAAGCCTTACAAGTGCAAGCTGCCTGGTTGCCGGAAGCAGTACACAGATCCGAGTTCATTGCGCAAACATGTGCGCACCCATAGGCACCACCAAGGGGGTGAGGAGTCAAGTGATTTTCTCTACCGCGGGCCGGACATGGGGTCTGAAGAAAGCTATGGCAATGAGGATATCAAGCCTTGTATGAGTCCTGTACCGTCACGGCGAAATAGTTTGTACCTTCCCGCAGATATCAGACACGGTTTAGTGTGCGGACTCGCTAACGACCACAGGAGTTCAGAGTACATGAATCTCCATGACAACAGTACTGGTATTAGATTCCCCGACACCAGCAGGAAACAACGAGTCCGGAGCATGTCTGAGTGTAGGTCTGATATCGATGAGGAGTGGGCTAGTGGAAGCGAAGCGGCAGAACACATTGATTTTAGGACGTACAAGAGAAGCGAGTTCGACGACGCCCATCATTCTGAACCTTTTAACAAAATCAAGTCAAATCCTTGTTTGAACATTCCACAGATCGTCATAAATGACGGTTGTGAATTACCCCAAGAATCTACTATTCGGGAAAATCATCCCAACAAACCATCTGAGAAAGCCCCAAAGATGCTGGCCGACACGAAAAATGAAAATGTCGATCCAAAAGATCAAAATATCAAAACAGCCTTGGACAGTTCTGGATCATCGTCAGATTCTTCGCCCACCTTGAAGCGATCCAGAGAACCATCCCCTCCCAGCCCCAAAGGTCATAGAGGCCACTGGAAGAAGCTGTGCATCCGGAAGAGCGAGTCCGAGGAACAGAGAGAAGCCATATCTCGAGAGAATGGAGGCAGTGACCACAAGCTACCCAAGCTGACTTTGTCGCCACCCCCTGAGCCATCTGAGGAAAGCCTCCCAGACAATGAACCGCCTGCCCCGACCCCTGCTCAGCACCGCAAAAACGCAGGTTTATTTCACTCGGGCAGACCCTCAGCCTTTTCCACCGTCCATGCCGGCAGACAAAGCCAGCTGCTGGTTGCCCACACAGTGGAAGTACACAGTTCCTCCCCCTCCCTGCCCACTGTCCCATCCCCGTCCTCTATTCCCTCACCATCGATGCCTTCCTCACCTGCCGACTTTTACTCTTTCCCTGCGTACGGACATCACCACCCCTTGAGCCCATCTCTCTCCCCTTGCTCAATGCTCTCTAACTCTTTGTTTGTAAAGCGCGACGTGTTCCCTCTGTCCTCAAATTCTGTTCCTGGCGGATGGTGCGGCATAGAAGAGAACATTCCGACACCGTTCACCTACACCACATCCCTAAACCGAAACGACTTCCCGACTCCAACTTCCGGTTTCTCTTTACCGCCTGTCGCCCCCGCGCTGCGGTTTTTCTGTCACGATATCCCCATAGATCTGTCCCAGTACCCAAACTACTTCTGTCCAGAGTTTCAGAACCTTCCTTACCACGTAAGGCTGGCCAGATAAAATAATAATCTGCATCTTTTTAGTTGTTTTTTTTTTTTTGTTTTTTTTTACCTCAATGATGACCATTGACTGTGTTCGCATTTAGCGTTCGCATGGCTTGAGCCCTCAGTCCCATTCGAACAAAAGATAAACTGAGAAATTGGAGTCCGTTAAAGTCTGGTTTTCTGCAGTTTCCCCCCTACCCCTTTTAGAGCGAATATTTAAATTAACGCGAGTTTACTTTAAAAAGAGTATTAACCGTATTGTTTTGAATGCCTCCAAACGACAATCTGCGTCCATTTTCATTAATTTTGACGAAGTTATGCTCTAGTGAGTGTGGCTGCGACGGCTCCTTGGTGTCCCATAACTTATGTCCAACATTGTCTATAGAGGACACAATTCTTGTCTGAACTGTGTCATGGAGAGACGAACCACCAGAGAAGTCCATTCATGTGCGAGACACACTTATTCTGGGCTTGGACGGTTGGGGAAGCGGGCTCTCATTAGACTTTCTACACTGACGTATGTCCCGATGGTGAGGTTTTATACTTTAATTTCCTCCTTTAAAAACAAAACAAAAAGCCGGATTGGTTTTTACTATACATGTACTTATTGAAATGTTGAATTTTCCACTCTTGTTGAATTGTTGGTTGTTACGGCTAAGCTTTTTTGCGTGATATTTTTTGACAAACAGCCGCCACTTAAACCCCGACTTACACTGAAAACTGGTGACCTCTACACATCAGTTCTGTGTACAAAAGACACTAACTCTTTATAAGAGAAGCAAGCATGGTTGATTCCGTCCTCAAAATTGTAAATAATATATTGACCATTATTACGATAACTATGATAACGTTAATATTTGAAATGTTTGAAAAGCGATTTTTGACATTGTTATGATTTATCCCCCCTCCCCTCCCCCTAACTTCAACACTACAACGAAACTTTACGTCTAAGTAAAGTGAAACTTAACACAAACACATGTCATTTTTTGTACAGATTTTTTCTACAATGTTTTAGATTATTGTGCCATTGCATCCTTACAAAATATATTTTACAAAAGTAAAATTCAATTTTTCAAAGAAGTTTTTACTACACCGCGAGCCGGACACGTTTCAAAACGTTTCCCATGATTGTGACAAGCGTCTGTTTGGCGTAACTTAAGAGTTTCTTATTACACTGTTTGACAACGTTTTAATTTTCTTTTTTTTTAATGACTTTGATTATCGACCTGGTCATGAAAATGAACATGTACCAATAAAAATATTAAGAGAGGTTTCTTTAATTTCATCGGTTTTGTTTATAAATTTGTTCATGTATCAATGTGTTATTTGTGCTTGGCGTATTTAACTGACTAGCCTTAGGTAGTCGCCTACTCCGCAGTGCTTTGTCTTTAAACAACGTCAACTAAAAAAACAATCTTCTTTAATTGTTTTCACTCTTTGTTTTCACTTTAATTCAAACAAAGCAAATACACGACTTTTGGTTTGAATTAAATGATTTTATCTTATATACAGGATTTTTTTTCTTAATAATATTGACATTATGTTCATAACAACGTGGCATTGACATTCCAATGCCGAGACTAAGAATATGTAGGACTCTCCACTACAATCATGATGTGTTGTTTTTTTGTACTGGGGTGAACTATATAATATTTTTCTTTTTTGCACCTGACTTATCATGTGCCTCAACTGTAACTTTTCCAGATTTCGATTTTACTTTAGATGGTACATTACAAATTACACTCTCATTTTCTTTTTAATAACTTGCAAGTTGAGTTGAGTTCGTTTAACGTCCACCGTCAGCACTCTAAAGGCTATATTGTGGATGGGCCCCAACACTAACATCTGACAACTTTATGTGCTGCCACACACGAGACGGGACGGGAATACCATGACTCTCAACCAGTCACATTAAACTGACACCGGCCCAACCAGAAGGGGGGTGAAACCACCAGGGCTTGGACCACGAACCTCCTGCGTCGGAAGCCGATGTTCTACCACAGGGCTATTGCAGCCCCCAATAACTTGCAAAGAAAACGGATTGAAAGTGGTTAGTGAATTAATTTCACTCAAAGTCATCTATGTAAATGAAATTTTGTTCCTTCTAGTACAACGTCGCGGTGGCCTTCTTATTCGAATATTTTTTCGAGGAGTTGTAAGCTACCACGATGTTGTGCTAACAGCCATAAAACACTGCAGCATGCAAGGGAAAACACGGCAGCATGTAAAGGAAAGCTCTTGTAGGACTATAGCAATGTTTGAAAAAGATAATAACAGAAACACTTCTCTTATTTCCATTCATAAGCTCACAGTCTATACTGCAAACCTCCTGTGAACTCGTATGTGGGAGATTCTAAGCACATAGTGGCATAAGCTATCAATGTTCAATTTTGACCAATCCTAGCTCCTTTCTTCCATTCTTTCAATTTCTAGTACATATGCTTTTTCAACACACTCAAAAAATCAATTGGTAGACCAGAAAATTTATCCTCATATTTTTACATCTGTTTATTTTTGTGGCCATGATAAATAATATTTCAACAAGTTATCTGTCTCCATTCTCTAACAAGTGTAGTGGATTGGAATAAACAGACAATGCCGTGGAACAAGACTCTGTTTTATCAATCACTTGTTGGCATAAATGCTACGTGTGTGTGTGTGTGTTTGTGTATTTGTGCGAGTCTGATGTGTGTATGTGTGTTCATATCTTTAGGTAGGAAGCAAGAGAGCTATTATATCATTACACTTCCTATAGACATTTTGCAAAGTGATGTTTTAATATGAAAAAGACGTTGGTTCATAATGTACTAAAAAATAACCCATTTTGAAGAATAAGAGCACTTTAACTACTACTGCCTGCCGATGTGTCAAAAAGAACTATGTTAAAAACATAACTAGGGATATAACTATTTAGCTCTGATTAATTATTTGATCAAACTCGTTATTATACACTTCTTTTAAGTTCAAACTCCAAGCTCTCAATCCTTTTACCACACAAGGCATTTGGTAGGGCAAAGAAATGTATTTTTTATTCACCATAACCAAATATTTTCTGGATTGGCAAAGAACAAAAAATAAAGTTTATCTGTGTGTGTGTGTGCGTGTGTGTGATGGGAGGCAGGGAATCCCCTAAAAAATAGCCACATGAATTTGCAGTTAATTCTATCAAATGATATAAAAGCAAAGCTATAATTTTAAGTCTTTCCCAAATCAGGAGAAAATAAAAAAGTAACACTATTTTTTTTTATACATCGACCATCTGTCACTCCCCCTCCCCCTATTTCTGCTTTAACATTTTCTAAATAATTACAAATTCTTATACAAATTCTTACCTCAAAGGCAAAATAAAATATTTATTGAACAATAAAGGTGACAGGCTTTTACAAAGTATTCAAAAAGTGTACTGATGAAATATACAAGACAGACAGGGAAAATTATCATTTTATTAAGCACAATTAAACTATGCGTTTTTTCTTGGTTTCATCAACAAATAATATCTTGCATTGCTTGTATTGAGACTGCTATAAACTGGTTGCCAAAATATCTATATATTTGATACATTCAAGTTGATGGAAAAACTAGCACAGATTTAAATACAAATATAATTATAAAATGGGTTTAAACCGTGTCTTTTGTCCAATTAATAGAATGACTGCTTTTGGTCTCATAGGCTCCCCCTTAGAGAAAATGAAGAAAGTAAAAATCAAAATCACAAGTCATTTTTAATGGATAAATAAACTTTTAAATAATGATATGATATATATTGCGATATAATAATGTTAAAACAATGATTATCTTATAACATTCTAAACACAATCCAGCCATCACTATTTGAGGCATCTGACAAAAAATAATCAGATAGCCAAAAAAGCAAATGAGTACATAGACTATCATATCCCTCAAATGGACGGAATTTTTTTTCAGGAAATAAAAAAGTTTATGGAGGCATTTGGTGAACTTGATAAAGATCTGCATTATAGTCCATTGATTACAGCATTCAGCGACAAAGCAACCACTACAATCTACGTTTCAAAATGGTTCAATCTAGAAATATCATTCTGGTTTACAAGCTTATGAACACAGATATAACTCATGTAAAATGACTCAAGTGAAAACATGATCTCTTATTGCAATAAACTGTAATACACAGAAACTATCTCAACTATCTCATTCTCTTAAATTTGATCAGACTAACTAAACATCACTGGATGCAAATGGAATGTAAAATTGAAAGGTCCCTGACACGATTTAAAATGAGTGTAGGTCAAATTTTTCAAACATTCACCAAGTCTCACATTTTTCAATTATCGAAATTATCTTTCATCAGGCAAACTTAAGAAGGAGTGACTTTGGTTGAGCCTGCAAGCTGATCTAGAGTGAGTTCTACCCCTTGGTTGTCTCCCTGGGTTTTCTCCCTCTTATAACTAGATTCTAAAAAAGGCTGCCCCTTTTTGCTGGTACTTAGGGCCGTTGCACTGGCATGTTGAGATGAAACAGGTCTGCAAGAAAAGAGTATCCAGAGATATAAAATAAACAAAAAATAACAGTCAAACATTGGCAAGATTTTTCTCTGGCAAACCAAGTCTAAAACCATAGCTGCGAATTTTTTGAGAGGACAAATAAAGATTTTCTAAGTTTGATAAATAAATGTAGTCACTGCAAACCTAGTTGATGGTCTAGCTTATTAGATTTAGATATCAATATTGACTAAAACACAAGCTTAATTATAATCTTTAAAGTACACCATGGATTAGTTTTATCTAATAATTGTGTTTTTGTTGATCTTCATATCGCAGTGTCAGTACCACCATGTCAGTAACAAACAGCCCTTTTATGAACTAATATTAGACTGTTGGCTAAAAAGCTTCTCATGTTCTGTATTGATAAGCCTATGACGGAAAATTTAAGCTGTCTATTGTGCCGAAAGTAATATATGTGCGTTTGCTGAAGCCCTTATAGATATCACAGCTTTTCCACTCACTTTTGAACTAGAAGTAGAAAATTAGAATGGATACTCATTTATCTGGATATATTGGTTTAGTTTGCTTTTATATTCTCAATGTCCCATCGAACTGATCCCAAGACTGGTAATTTTTTTGCTGTCACACAGACACAGTGCCGGGATTCCAGCTCAGCTGATCACAAACTGACACTATTGTCATTGACGAACAAACCATTATGGGACAAAATCCGACAAACAAATTTGCACAAACAGGGTTTTCAAACTGGTCATCTCCCTATTGTAAACCAGACGTTATACCACTTGGACCCGTTTGCCCCTCTAGATTCCGATTTATATCATAGAATTATATCTAGATCAATTGTATCAAATATCAACTAGATCTCAAATATAAAGCCCCATCTTGATCTAGATTCAACATCCCAAGATGCAGATGCAGGTCTAATAAGCTAAAGCCTTAAATCTAGTTTGATTTGCGGATGTCAACGACATATCGGTATATTTGGAGAAAGAGGTGACATATCGGGTGTTTCAGTGAAGATCAGAAATTTAGGAAAATGACCAAAAATTACTATGACTCTAAAGGACATCAAACTATTCGTAAAAAATGCTTTTAATAATTATATGCACGACCAACTGCTGCAAATAGCGATCTTATAAAATTGAGGACCAGAAACTTTTGAAAAAATCTATTCTAGATGACAGATCTAAGAAATTTTTTAAAGAGAATACAACAAACCAGACGTCCCAGTAAAGATAAAAAATGTATGAAAATGATAGAAAACTACGATGTCTCTATAGCGTATTAAATATTCTTTAAAAACAATTGTAGTATACACGCGGCCAGTGCCCTATTGCTGAAAAAAGCATTCTTTTACCATTGGGGACAAGAGCCCATGAAATAATTATTGAGATGGCAGATAAAAATCTAGATTTAGATTCCCGGTGACAAAACCAAGAGTGATACTGCTAGGAAGATCAATGGCAGTGGAAGCATGTTGTTAATATCAACTGCATTTCGCCGAATGCTCAACACATATTGGTATATTGATTTCTAGTCAATAGATCTATGCAGGGGCGCATAAGGCCCTGTTTCTTTAGCAAAATTTAAAGACTTTGATGGGTCTAAAAAATGGATAAGCTGACCGTACTGGATTACCAAAAATGGCTGCAAGCAATGAGCTGTCGATCAGTCATGAATTTGTACATCCCATTAATACTGCAAAATACATGTACGTATTTTTTAGCACTGATACAGACAGATGTACTCAGAAGCACCAATACTTACAAAATACATATTATATTAACTGGTCGGCAGCTATGTAGAACACTCATTTAGACCCATAAATAATTATGTTTAAGCTTCTTAGTCCTGGTACTCACATCTATTTACCTGCTAAGCAAACCAACTTACAAGTTTGTCCCCTGCGCTAATTTCCTTTGCCTCAAAATATTGTTTAAAATATATTAGCTGCAATTAAATCTATCCAACTACGATTTGGTTTTCCAGCTTGCTAGGCCAAATTGTACCCAAAAGACCAAATTAATAGGCCAAGAAAAAATTAGTTAAAAGGTAAAAATTTAACATTTTATGCTATTACAAAATTCTTTAAAAAATAAAAAATCCTCCAATTTTCTATAAAACTAAAAAAAAAAGTATAAAACCATAAAAACAGACAAGTCATAATCTTAAAAAGTTAATACATTTAAAATGAGAATTTCAATAAACTTATAAATCATGGATCTAAAACATTTGGATCAAAACAGGTCGGCTTGAAGAAGTTTGGGGTTAATGATTCTGATTATGCACAGATGGTCAGTCTGCGTGGCCAGATGTTATCAAAAAGAAAAATTAAACGTCCTGAGGTATCTTAACCTTTTCACATCAAATGATTTAAGGCCTAATCTTTGTGTGTGCACTATTTTGAAGAATTTTCAAAAATTTACAAAAGGTAAAAATTTCGATTTTTATTATTCGAAATGGAAAGTGTGCAGGCGGTAAAAAAAACACTAACACAAGAGTATATCAAATTGCACAACATGTGTGCAGTGTGATGGGAAAAGGTTAAGAGTTTTGCACTTGTCATCCTCCCAGCCTGACCTACCCTAAACTGCGAGTGAGCTCGGCCATGAGGCTGTCTTTGTCCAGCATCATGTGCTTCTCTCGCAAGCTTCTCCGCATCAGCTGCTTACTGGCCTCGCCTGCTTGAAGCTCCGCTTCCCTCACTCTCTCTTCCATGCGGCGAATGTTTTGTGTGTAGTCCGACAACAGTTTTTCCACCTGAATTATTTTGTGAGAAAGCAGGAAAGTATTTATCTTGTTTGTTTTTTTTTCTTTCTTATTTTTGTGTAGTTCTTACTTTCATAGGGTCAGACAACAGCTTTTCCATCTGAATCATCTTGTCAGAAAACAGGAACATCTTTAGTTTTTTTGTTTTTTTTAAATACTTTTGATAAAGTTACTGTGAGATGCAACCAACACATAAGAAACTTTCCACTAAAAAGGTTTCTATTTAGACTGACCAAATTTTTCACGGGGACAATTAAAAATCAATGTCTTATACAGATAATTTATGAAAGCTTAAAAATAATTAATGGTTGAAATAACATTTAGGGCTGCATCTATGTCAAAATTTGAAGCCGCAACACAAAGATCACATAGATATAGACCTAAATCTAGGCTAGGAAAGGGAAGGTTTACTATTTGACAACTGATGTCTCATTTATAAAGCCTATTAAAAAAAAAAAAAATTGACACATATACCAAAGATCAGTGAATATCATTGGTTTGGAAGTTCACCTGGTTGAGGACACTATTAGCTACGCTATTAACTTTGACTAGCAAATCTTCTGGGCTTCCTGGAATGAATTGGCCACAGTTAAGGAGTCAGAAATAAAGATGAAAAACTTCATCAGATCTGAGTGTCAATATAAAAAACACAAGCATAGTCGTAAAAAGGGTACAAAAGCAAGTCATTCACCTCAGCTGTTTTGGTTTGACTGTCCTTCAGCAACGAGGTCATTTCCTCATTTCTTTTTTTAAGATGGGCAACCTCAGCCCTGGACTCCGCTAGTTTTCCTTCAAACTTGTGGGTGAGCGTGCTGCACTCTTCCTTCCATCTAAAGCATATATAGGTTGATAAACAAGGGTGCGTTAGACAAAAGATAAAATTATCCTGGAGAAGGTTAGCCCTAACTTTCACCCATTTAAGTGTTGCACATGCTTTTGAACAAAGTAAAATATAGAAATACTCTTGAGGGTAAAAGAGTAGTTAGTAATTTTAAGAAGGCCCTTTGAAATGACTCTATAACCACAGCTCATAAAAAAATTAGTTCAAAATAAAGCGTAAGGATATATTTTTTACTAAAAGCAAACATTTTTAATGACTGTTTTTAGCACTTTAAAGTTTAAATTTATATGTTGAGGATTTCAAAATATTTTTAACTCTAACTGTATTTTAGAAAATATGGCTTAATGACAAGGCGAGTTGATTAACTCTGAATGGTTAAAATTTTAAATTTAATTACTAATTCAAAGTTTGCACTAACCTATGGATATGCCCACTAACGCATCAATTGTGTCAATCAAATTTTTACTTCTGAGCAATTTCCAGAGAAAACATAATGAGGCCACTGGCTAACTATACCACAAATGTTGACCAAGGCAAAACTTACTTAATTTTGATGACTGGACATGCATTGAGAGACAAATTTAAATGAACTTCAGATTATAAATATAAAAGTAGCCCCTTTTATGATAAAAAAGCTTCTTTTAATTGTCAATGAGTTGGGTTGGTTCAGATAAGCAATGATTAGATTGCAATAATGACAGGCAAATCCCAATAAGACAAATAAATTATACAAAATAAGGAATACAAGATTATGAACCGAAATATAGGTCTTCGTATGAATAATCTGATCATTGCTTTATCTATAGCATGGGAATATTAAGCTGGAAATACTTTATTATAAGCAAAATTATTCCACCTTCACAAATCTAACAACTGCATCCAATGCCAATTTACAGTCAAAAAAATTTCCTTCAACATATCTTGAGAAAATGAAAAGTGCCACCAGTATAACGCATATCCCCTCATTCAGAGCAGTTTAATTTGAGTTTGTTGTTTGGCATCCAATGTCAGTACTACGTAGGTTATGTTGTGGACGGATCCCAAGAATAACATATGATAATTTTACATGCTGCGACACAGAGACAGTGCAGAGATAATATGACTTCTGTTTCGGCCCATCACATTATACTTCACAGAACCAACCGGCAGGAGACAAAATCGGACATATAACTTCTTTTTACTGATTGATGGTTTCAAACTATTGGGAGACCAACATTGTATCACTTGCACCAGTTCCTCTAAAATATTTCAGAAAAAGAAAAGTAACACCAGTAAGAACCGTACCCACTAACTCAGACCAAACTCACCTTGCACCCATCCTCTGCTGAGCTGTTAGAAGCCGCCTCAGCTCCGCCACCGTCTGACTTCTGGAATCCTCTGTGGTCTGCAGCTTGACCTCCCAGTTCCTGGTGCGGACCTGATAGTCCTGCTCCACCAGAGCCAGCTGTGGAGATCAAGTACGAGATAATTTGACATGCTGTGGCCAACTCCTTCGCCGTATAGGATCCCCCAGGGGAACCTCGGAGACGTTAAACCCGGAGAGAGGGAGAGAACTCTCTCCCTCCCTCTATAGAGAACATGTAGCCAACTCCTAGTTTTATGTCTCCTAGGTTCCCAAAGAGGATCCTTTAGGGAGACAAATTTGTTGGATTTACTTCTGAAAATATTTTGTGCTGCCAGATATGAGACAGCACAGGGATACCAGCACTCCTAACAATTTATAATAAAGTTTGACTGATTGTGGGCTCAAAGCGATAGGAAGCCCAATGCTATATCATTTGAGCCAGCATACTGCTTTTGTCTACTTGGACTTCCGTGTCACACATTAGACTAACACCAACTCAACAAAATGTTTTGCCTGAGCCATGGGATACAGCCCTGATTGTTCGACTTGTGACTTGTATTTTAAAGTTAGGCGAGCTATTCCTACATCCCTTATACAGAGATGAGTTAAGTTAACTTGGTTGCTTAGCATCCAATGTCCTTATATTATATTGCTATATTGTGGGTGGGTGCCAAGACGAACGTATGACAATTTCATGTTCTGCCACACAGAGACAGCGCAGGGAGATTTGGACTACTGTCTCAGTTGGGGACAAAATAGGACAAATAAATTTTGGGCCGATCGTGAGTTTCAAACCAAGGACCTCCCTATTGGGAAACCAATGTTCTATCACTTGCGCCAGCTTGGTATCTTCGGATACCAGAACTTCTGTGTCAGTCATTACTTATAATTCCCTATACTGACAATGACCCAACCAGGCGGAGACCAAAAAAAAAAAAAAAATTTTTTTTCCACATCAAGTAAAAAGGCCCTACTTGTCTGATTTGAAGCCATGTTTTTTACACTTCAGCCAACTTTCTCCACCTCCATCCCAAAAAATTGAAGCTATTTATCATCCAACATGTCTGAAATAATGACGCATGTATTGACAAATGGGCAGACCTCCTTGGCACACTTCCGGTGTGCCGCCTCCTTCTCCTGTTGAGCCTGTAAGAGCTTCTTGCCTAGATCGTTAAGCTTGTTCATACAGGCCACTCTGTCTTCGTTGACGGTCTCAAACTCTGCCTGAGTGCTCGTCAGACGCTCTTGCAAGTGTTTCACCTCAGCACCCATCTTCTGCTGCAGCTGCTTGTTACTGGGACGTCAAAGACAGAGAGGAATAAAAGTTTCATTATTTCTTTCGTTAAATTTATCATAGTAAAAATTTAAAAAACAAAAACAAACAAGTTTATCTGCAACAGAAGTAATTCCATCAAGTAATCAAGTACCGTGGTTTGTAGCTTTGGTTATCATACCCTTCAACACATCCCAATCCATTGCAGTTTATCATTTCTGTCACTTTTACTATTGTTATGCCATTTTGTTAGTCAGTCCATTATTTTATTGTCGTTTCCACCTGCTGTATTTCCCTTTGGTCATTCCAATTGTCATAAGATGTTCCAGCTTTTCTTTATCATGACATGTTCAAAATAGATCGCTTTGCATCTACAAACTGTGATAATGTTGTCTTAGCTTCTTGTTCATTAGATTCTTTTGCTATTCATAAGAAAAGTGCACATTCTGTTGGGTTTTTTTAAGCCCAAAACCTTTAAATCTTAAAAAGTTGTATTTAAGTAATATTAAATGTACAACAAATTCTGATTCTCTGCTTTACCCGTTTAGCCCTTTAGTCTAGCCTTTTAATAGTGGGTATTAAGGTTCATTTCTAGATAGAACAGATTGGCACGAATCATGCGACTACGTGAACATTCTGGTAGGGGATTTCTATCTCATTGAGCCTCTTGCTTACTTACTCCATAGTAAGCTTGTCAATCTCCATTTTCTGGTTGTCAATTTTCATGTTTGCCTCACTGACAGCCGCCTCAGCCTGGATAGCCCTGGCGTTGAGTTTCTGATACGCTTCTTTAGACTTGGACCCTTCCATCATCCCGTCTTTGTAGATCTGATCAAGCACAAAAACATTTACTAAATATTAATCCATGACTAAAAACCAAAAATAGTTCTTTATTTGAAATTTAAGTAGATAATACCCAAAAGATGGAAAACAAAAGTTAAAAAAAAAAAAGTCATATTATTAGAGCAATATCAAGAGAATCAATTCTAAATTGTTTAGGAATAATGGGAGCATATTTATTCAAGAAATATATAAAGGGTCACCTTGCCAGAATGTTTAATCTATTTTTGATTACATGGAAAAAATGAAAAACAAACAAATAAACAAAGTAGCTTGAAAGTAGTACAGAATCTTAAACAAATAGAGAGTATTTATTGCACTTTTAATAAACTAGCTGTTAGAAATCCAATTCTAGCTTTTTTCCCCCCTTGAATATTATCATCTCAAAGTAACAAAAGTAAATAAAACGTTATGAAAACACAGAAAGTGAAACATTGTACAATCAACAAATCTGGCAATGGAAGATATTAAAAAGACTTTTGTACTTACTTGCTGTAGTTCAGACTCAACAGCTCTCTTTTCCCGCAACAAGCGATCAAGTCGTGACTGCTTCTCAGACCCTTCCTATAGAAAAACAGGAAGGTAAAAGAGTGGATAAAATATTGCACCGTATAGGATCCCCTGGGTAATCTAGGAGATGTTTAACTCAGAGAAGAAAGATAATAATTATATTGTAGTGCATATCGGCAAATGTACATAGCAAATGAATAGACACAAAAGATAATAAAGCACAGACGAAATAGAAGATGTAACATGCCAGTGATCAGCGAATAGAGAAAAATCAGAAAATTCGAAAAAGAAATTGTCTGTGGTATGACTGGTTCACTGTAGGCTAACAACTGGTGTGCCCTTATTAAAAATGACACAAGAACAAGATCTTACACATAATTATGTACTACAGCTTACTAAAAATGATACAAGAACAAGATCTTACACATAATTATGTACTACAGTTCAGGACAGTTTTAAAGTTGACTAAAGGCTGTTGTTTTTTGTTTCTTTTTCTCTTTCTTCACCACACATATTGTTCAGCAATCTAAATGATAAGAATCAGGGTTTTAAAATAATGTACATCATTCAAAAATCTATAAATTTTTAATATGTCTATAATTATTTCTTTTACTGCAAAGTTCATTGCTCAGTCACACAAAAAGACTTGAACAGAGAACATGCCGCTAGGTTACGAGAATTGTTTTTACAACAGCATCAAAATATTTAAGTCTATATGACAAAACTCTTTATTCTTATAAAGTTTTTTCAAACACTGGGTAAACAAACTTTTGAAAAAAAGAGATCACGCCTTTACCATTTCTAAGGCATGAAGTTCTTCTGTGAGGCGATCCATCTGCTCATTGCATTGTTTTCTCACAGCGTCAACCTAGGAAAGTAACAAGAACAATTAATTTTCACACACAGCATGTCAGACCTGATACTCATGACTTCTTCAGTAATTTAAAGAGCATTCAGCACAACCTTACAGTGGTGGTTTTACCCAATAACAAAATAATACATTATTATTATTATTATTATTATTATTATTATTATTATTATTATTATTATTATTATTATCATTATCATTATTATTATTATTATTATCATTATTATTATTATTATTATTATTATTATTATGTAGTATACTTATTATTATTATTATTATTATTATTATTATTATTATTATTATTATTATTATTATTATTATTATTATTACATTGCGATAACAAATATGTTGAGAAAAACTTCCTTAAAATATTTTTTCAAAGGGTAATCTTACAAGAGCATACTATTTTGTAGCTTCTATACATTTCTTAAAACCAAAAATATTGCGACAGTGGACATGGCATGATCAAGATATCATAACATTGACAACATTATGTTTATCTCTAAATTATTAGCTGTTAAGAAACAATGGAAATTTTTTAATTGCCTGCTTTTTTTCAATGTAGGTGATTTAAGCCAATTTCTCTCGTTTATCGACAAATAGATAGGGAATTATTCTTAAGACTCCTAAGGTGGGACAGTTTTATTTTGGTCTATCTGTGAGATAGACCATTATTTTAGCAATGTGACGATATGCAAGGTGTCCAAAATATTACAAAGTAGAATGATAACCTGTGCGTCAAGTGTGAAATCAGAACACAGAGTTAGTGTAGAAAATGAAGTTAATAAAGGTATAAAAGCTTGCCTCCTCTCTTGTGCGTTTCCCTGCTTTGTTGATGACTTTTGTCACAATGCATCTCATCTCTTCCAGCTCCTCATCTCTCTGCTTTGCCGTAATCTCCGCCTGAGAAAAAAGAAAATGATAAGATTGCTGACAAAAATCGACTCTGTTGTTCTGCTATTCTAATTTAGAGAAATGAAAATTAAGTTGACAAATTTTAGATTTGATAAACTAAGGTTAGGGTGTATGCAAATTGAAAGTGCATCTTTTAAATTATATGAAAACAAATTTAATCAGAAAAAAACAACAACAACCCAG
Source organism: Elysia chlorotica (assembly GCA_003991915.1). NCBI lineage: Eukaryota > Metazoa > Mollusca > Gastropoda > Plakobranchidae > Elysia > Elysia chlorotica. Next base: position 228,816 of record RQTK01000103.1, on the reverse strand, counting down.
CAACAACAAGAGCATAAAAAAGATAATTTATAAAAATGTAATTCTTAACCATGTTTAAGAGAATCTATATCAATAATTCCAACAACTAAAACAAAATTCATTTATGTTAAGTAATACATTTTTTAGCCTATTGAATAATCAGTTTTTGATGAAAGTTCTTCACTCTTGCTTGATCATGGTCCGACACCCACAACTGGTCAAACATTTTTTCTAGGATTTTCCCCCTACTGGTTGGGTCCGTGTCAGTATGATGTGACTGGCTGAGACTGGAGTCCAGGTCTCCCCACACTATCTCTATCTCAAAGCATGTAAAATTGTCAGAAGTTTGTCTTAGGGCCTGTCCACAATATAGCCTATATAAAGCTGATGTTAGACCTGTAACATTAAAAACAAACAAACTCTTACTTGATCTTTTTCCATCACAGCAGCCTCGACCATCTGGACGGCTTCCCTGACTTGAGAGATCGCCTCCGTCTCCCGAAGCTCAGTATCAGATCTTCCATGAAAGAGATGGGAGAGAAATGAGAGCAATTGGGTCAATTCTAGCTAAAACTCTTGATGTTCTCAAGACCAGAAAATGGAGAATTGATAAAAAAAAAAAATTATAATAAACCATATCTTCAAATGTTTACAGTATTCAATATTGCCTTTTTTTGATACAAGGAATTTTTATTTTCAACACATTATATGAAAAAAAATAACAAAAAAGAATAAAAAAGCTAAGACAAAACAGGAATGTTTACTATGAGAAGCAATAAAGATTACACAAAGTCAGAAGATGATAAATGTAAGGCAAAAAGAAAAAAAGGAAATAAAGAGGATGTTGAAACAAAGCAGACATTGTCATAGTTTACAGCTCAACAATTGTTAACTTAATTGTGGTCCATCATAATCAGCATATTAGAGTTTCATTGGTGATAGGATATTAATTGTTTCCTTCAAATTAGGGTAAATGTCTATCATAACAGGGTGTTGGACCTTTCCCATTAGGTTAAAAAAAAACATACACAAAAATCAACCATCGTCTTATTTACTACTTTGAAAGGAGAAATAACACTCACAGTCTCCTTTGCAGCTCCGTGACTCTTGTGTTTAGCGTTATGTTTTCTCTCTGCAGTTCGTCATTGGTGCGAGAGATGTCTGCAAGCCTGGATAGTAAGAGAGATAAGGTAAGCCTTGATGGTCCCATTGGAAAATTGGCCTTGGCTGCACACATACATTTGATTCAATTTAACAACATCAATACATCTGTTAACAAAAACACACACAAATTAATTGAACACATGTAACATGGTTGCAACCGTACACTGTAAGACATGCATATTGTAAAGAAAGAAAAAAAAATTACCTCTATACATTTACAGACACACAAAAGCTCGCTAAGTATGGAAAGTTTGTAGTAATCTGATGGAAGCAGCTACAAACAGGATTTTGTATCTGTCTGTTCTGATCCTTTTTTTTATAGTAACCTGTTACTACCTTTAGTATTTAGATATTGAAATTCCAACAATATTAAATGATGAAGTTTGCCCTTTTCTTCTTTCCTATTCTTTAATGCATTTTTAAAAATAACATATATAACTTAAAGCAAAGTTTCACCTTAAAAACAAAATGTTTAACCCTGCCCGGGCAAGCTGGATGGTAGAAATATTGGTTGAATTAGATAGGTTTTCATATCACTTTCATTGCAACCACCAAAACCAGCACCTTTGAAAATGTATGAATAGTAGAGCTCCAACCTCGGCAACTTCACAATGCTGAAGTAGATGAGGAGGCCCAGAAACACATAAAACTCGTCCGGAGTCAGCTCCTTCCAGTTTTTGGCAAGCGATGGTCGCTGTTGCTTCGTGGCCTCCATATACTCATTTGTAAAGTTACAAATCTTCTGCACCAACTCCAGTGTGTAGAATAGCTTGGAAAACGCCCCTTAGAAATAAAAACAGCCAGAAAGGGATGCAGAGGAAAAAGGGTTGAGGCCAGGGATGTGATGGGGCAAGGAGAGATATTATACTCAAAGCCAAAATTTATAACAAGACACAAGTGCAAAGCATAGTATAGCACAATCACAGAAGTAAAAAAGAAATGTATGTGTATGCTTATAAAGTAAAACACTATCAGAAAATTTGATCACAAAACACAAACTACTTGGTTCAAAAGGACTTCCCATTGATTTACTTTCTATCAACATTTTATGACCTCATCGTTTCTAATTCTTTCCCACACCCACACTCCCGTATTTGAAAAAAATATTTTCTAATTCTTTCCCTATACCCACACTCCCGTATTTGAAAAAAAATTGTAACAAAAAAGAAAACAATGTACCTGCTGTAAGATACTTCATTGTATCTTGCTTGGTCCGGACCTCTGGCAGCTGTAGCCCAGGAACATTGTCAGGCTTGAATGGTGGAACGACCAAATCATTGTCATCCTTGTCCTGGTATGACCTCACACCATCGTCATTCCTAGAGGGGACATGTAACATAAGGTTAAAAAATAATAATTAACTAAGTGAAATAAATGGAAAGAATCATCATTTGTTTCTGGTCACAGGATAATTACCAAATTCCAGGAGCTATATATGAGTCGCTTGTAACATTCATGTTCGATGTAAACAAAAAGAGGTTCCTTAGCAACAAACACGGAAGTATAAATACAATCATTCAAAAGTCAGTCTTTGTAAATTTCAAAGCAAAATTTACATAGATCTAAAGCTTGTATAAAATTACTGAAGTATGATGTATGTGCAGAATTAGATTAGACCATAGATGGGTTTCTAGTTAGGTCTAGGTCTAGATTCTAGATCTAGGTCTTAGGTCTAGACTCAGATCTAAACCGGTACATACCTGTTATGTGTCTCTTGCAGAGGTTGTGGCACCGTTTCTTCGTCATCAGACACATCACTTGGCTCGTAATCTTCGTCAGAATGCTCACTTTGTGAGTCATTCAGGTCTATATTGTCTTCCGAATCGGACATGGTTGTCAGAATTGTGAAATACGGCGAAGAAATAGCTTGAAAACTAGGTGTTGTAAAGATCGTCATTGCTAACTGTCAATAGTGAAAGTAGCAAGAGGCTTGGCGTTGTTTGTAAACAATCAATGCTATCCCTCTAGGCCAAATTGAAACAATATCAGGAATTTCTGATTTTAACAAAACTGATGACATTTTTACAAAAAACCATTAAAAAACGCTAAAAATAGTAAATAAATGCGATGATGTAGTGTCTAATTATAGGTCTAGATTCTATCGACCGATATCGGTCGAAATCAAGGTCGAGAGAGTTAAGTCGAAACCTAGCAATTGTTACAACTAAGGTTGCCACAGCAATGCAACAATAGGTAGAAATTTTTAAAATGAGCTGTCAATTAAGAGTTTTTACTAACTATTTTCACATAATTCTGACACCTAAAAAAATAATCAGGTTCAATAAACACCAATTTAGAATGAAAAAACAAAAGCCAAAAAGAGTGCTAAGATGTAACTCTTTAAAAAAAAAGTTAACAAATCTAGCACTGAGCAACTGACAGTATAAACAGGTCAAATTATTGGGAGTGGTTAGTAGCAACTGTGACGAGAGTTCACCTTTGTCTCAGTTCATCCATAATTCTGTTCAGTTCTACAATCTTTGAGTCAGAAAAACCTTCCTTGAATATTGTGTCAGCACCTTCTTGAGCCTGAGGGTAAAAGAGTTTCAACTTTTAAAGCTTTCTGAACAATTGTGCACTATCATGTACACTTCAAAAGACATCTATTTGGAAACCAATATTGCAGATCCCATTGAATATATTTATAAGCATACATTGCGCACTGGGCAAAAACTAGTGCTTTATCAAAACTTAAACAAGCAAATCAGAGTTGGAGAAACTGACGAAGTTCAAATCACTTTGACATGTATAGACACTATTGCAGGACAGAGGCCATCATTAACTGTTATAATATCCTTGATGCCAAAGAAGACTAACTTTGGATTTGGTAACCAAAAGTATTGGATTTCTGAAACAAAGTAGAAGTTAAGTCTCATATTTATTTCATATTCTTCATAAGTAACAATTTTCATAATTTTTTTTTCTTTGTCAAAGTGAATAGGTGACTTCACATTAGTATCTTTAGTAACTTCCACTAAAATCAATGCAGCACTGCCATATAGGTCTTTGATTGAATCTTCATTTTGCTGACTACAAGAAATTTTCTGAGGAAGAGTGTAAATAGTGACCATTCAACCAAAACTCAAAGCAAAACAAAAAAAAAAATAGATAATGGAGACCCCAACCTTGTTTTGAAGGTGCACCTACAAACTCTACTCAAATATTATAACTTATTAAGATTTTAAGAATTTTTTTTTCATTTAAAAACAAAAAGAGATGAAGAAAACTACAAAATAATAAAAGAATTTTCCTGTCATATAAAAAAAATCACATAAAATCTCTTATTCATGGTTTTTTTTTTTACCTTCCATATAAGTTGCTGTTGGAGATCATTAACTGTCTGTTTGAGTTCCGAGACTTTGTGAATTAAGCCACTGTTTTCTGAGCGAGTGTCTCTGAAAGAAACAAAATTATTATTTTTATTTTCTTGATTTTTTTTTATTAAAACAGCTTTAATTAGGGTATAAGTACTCAACCCAATTCATAAACATCCTTTGAGCCATAATTGCTTATGGGTAGCACTGTGATTAACCACATACATAAAAATGTTAAATTGTATTATTTTAATATATTCGCTGTATAGGATCCTCCTTGAGAACTTGTTTGTTAAGTTCAGTTTAAGCCTCTTGATTCCCTGTGGAATATAAGACCACAGCAACTCCCCTTCACAGAATCGGTTCCTGCTGGTACTCTTCACTCAGCCCATTTGGTACCAGCCACTTTCATCAGTGCTTCGACGCCAAGTCTGCTAGAAAAGATGGACCTCTCATTTTCCTTAGGTGTTCCGCTCCCGTCCTTGCCTTGTGATTGTGGATACAGGCTTTTGTGGCCTATTCAACCCAATTTGCTGCTTCTTATGTCTTGGTGGGGGTTAGATTTATATGAGACAACTTCAGGCTCCAACATTCCTTGAGAACTTGGGAGACATGAAACTAGGAGAGAGCTTTTCTTTCTTCAATCAGAGAATTTTAGTCTATTAGAATCCAGATGTAAAAATAAATTAGGTTAATTAAACCACATTCTTACCTTAGTTCTGCCTGAAGAGAATCCAACTCTCCGTTCATTGCTGCCACAGAATGCTGGTATTGCTCTTTCACCTAAACAAACATTTATTTTATATATTTCTTGCATTGATCTTTGACCAAACAAGGAAACCCAACTAAACAAACTAATCAAAGGTGAAAACAGTTTTAGTCTATATTGTGTGCATTATCAAGAAATAATACTTTACAGAACATTAAATACCCAGATGGGAATGGCCAAAACAATCTAATATTTCAAAGATTTTCAAGCCTCCATAGATCTTGCAAATATAGAGGTGGCTCATATTGATAAAAATTAAAAACTATCACCATTCACATAGTCTCTAACCGCAGTGGAAACAGAATGCATATCATGAGATTTAACTTACTACTACCAGACTAGTAATACAATAGTTATCCATATATTATCTCCCTTGTTTCCATAATCATTGCAAATTTGACTTTCGTAGGTTTCTTCACACGCAGCGTCAGCAACTAGGCTACATTGATATCGCAATCTGTCTGACAATTTTACGGCTCCCACATGGAGAGAGAGCAGGGATAGCAGGACTCCTTTCTCAGTCACACTATACCAACTGCACCCAAACCATCAGGGGACAAAAACAGACATTTAAATTATGCTTGATCTTGGGATCAAATAGGGAAAATCCAGTCTGATTAAAGCGAATTTCTCTACCACTTCAACCAGCTTCCCATCCACCACATGCACACTTCCCCCACTAACCGTAGATAATGGTTATCTGTGGATCGATTTATTTTCAGCAAAATACATTACATGTGTAGAAATTTCAATTTTTTTCTTATAATTTATTTTCAGCAAAGTACATAGAAATTTAAAATTTTGCTCCTTATGTAATAAGATTTAAAAAAATAAATTCACATAATGATTACAAAAACTAACTTACTTATCCCATCAATTGGGGTTCCAATGCTCAGAACAAGTGAGTTAAAAAATATAATGTTTTTGAACGTCAGTGATGCTTATGTGAAATAACAAGCATGGCCGATTAATAAATGTTTTTGAAAGAAAGAGCTACTGTATGAGCTTCTCACCTGATGGGCCTGTTGCTCCACAACACGAAACTGGTGACTTTCCTTCTCCATCTTAGTTCAAAGTAAAAAGTGGAGTAAACAAAACAGTTTTTTTTAATTTTGCAGAATGTTCTATTTTGTTAAGATAAACTATGGATTCAACAGTTTGTGATCTTAAAGCAACATGGTTCTATTCAGATAAAGAAGACAGATGTAGCTTTGTATGTGTATGTGTGGGGTGAGGGGGTTAAAGAGGAAAGTATTTACATTCAATGTGTAACAAAAACAAAACAAAAAAATACAAAAAAGCAATAAAAATTGACAAAGCTGACAAAAAAAAAAAAAAAAAAAAAAAAAAATTGATACTAGAGGTAAGCTTCAAACTGTTATCAAGGTCATATTTTTTCATTCTGAGATTTCAAAACCAAATCCAACCCTACTTTTATCTCTAAAAGTAATAGCTCAGTTAAAAAAATAAATGATACTGAAAAGGGTGACACTTTTCTTCTCTCAGGTGCAAAGCATTGGTTTTTCTTCATCTAAATTTATTAAGCAATGAAAAAGACAGCCATTACTGCATATTCTTTGGGAAAGTGAATTTCTATGCTTTATCAGAAAATCATATTTTAAAATTTTTTAGAGGAATTTTCTAACGAAAAAAGTGCTACTGTAAAACATACCAATCTCAGTTGCATATTTTAGTTTGCTTTGTTTTTTTTTTTCCAAGTTTAGCAGAGTGTTCTAACATTCTTATGGGAATGTGGTGTCATAGAAGAGAAAGGAAAAAAAAAAAGAAAACAAGCAAACAAACAACAACAAAACAACCCATTTGTCTCTAATTTAGAATTCTCCATTAAAAAAAAACATTTTAGTCGAATGAAAATATTTTTAGAAATGGGAGAATAATGTTTGTTTTCTTTACCAGTGTATCTCGATTTCTATCTGAGTCACGTAATAGCAAGTAGTCTGTTTTGTGTGTGTGTTCTTTTTTTTTTTTGTGGGGTGGGGGGGGGGGGGTGGGAGGTGGAAACTTTGCTTAAGGCGAAAACAAGTGCTGTGCTGTCAAAGAACTTACATAACCCCAACGATCAAACATTTACAAACCTCTAACTCTGCTTCTAGTCTGTCCACTTCTTGAACTGCCTCTCTCCATTTCTCTTGAGATGCTTCTTTTTCCTTTTGATATTAAAAGAAAAAGAAAATTAATTAAAACGCAAAACAAAACAAAAAATAAGAACATATAATGTAATTATTCATAAAGCTAAAAATCATTTCAGAGGGTGACAATAATAATAATAATAATAATAATATAATAATAATAATAATAATAATAATAATAATAATAATAATAATAATAATAATAATAATAATAATAATAATAATAATTTTACTTATATAGCGCCTTCCACCGAAGTATCAAAGCGCTTTACATTTTTTAAGATAAAAGCATATATAAAAACATACATCTTGAACATAAATTATACACAATGCAATAGACAGATGATAATTGGAATACATAGGAGCATACAAAAAGCAACACATTAGCTAATGCGATCGTGGTGTTTGGGTAGTAATTCTATTTTGACAGATGTTTTTGAAAAAGAAATGTTTTTAAATGTTTTCTAAAAAGGAATTCACTAGAGATTGATCTTATTGAAAGAGGCAGAGAGTTCCAAACAATAGGGCCAGCTTTGGAAAAGGATCGATCTCCATATGACACAAAGAACTAACCATAGAGATGCTCTTTTTGCAGGCTAGTGGAAGCACAGGCTAATTGCTGTCCAAAAGGTGGGATATACGCTAACTTACAACCAGGGAAGGAAGTAAAGGAGCTACTACTGGACTACTGTTAACCTGCATTGAAAATATCTAGTATAACACTAGTTTCATTTGGGGTTTTTTTGTTTCTCTTTTTTAACAGTTTATACATTAACAAGAAAGAGAGAGAGAGAGAGAGAGAGAGAGAGAGAGAGAGAGAGAGAGAGAGAGAGAGAGAGAGAGAGAGAGAGAGAGAGAGGGAGGAAGAGACGGACAGAGACAAAGAGAGACAGAGTGACAAAGAGAGATGGAGAGAGAAAGAGGAGAGTGAGAAAAATAAAATATCTATGAAATTGTTATCAAATTTCAATGTGCTTCTAGAGTATGTTCTGTACATGGGATGAGAAAATCTGCTTTAAATTAGGACAATTTCTCCAAAGCAGGGTAAATTGTGGTGTTTGAAGAAAAAGTCTAATAAATTGCTTAGTTTTGATACACTACTGCTGTCTTCCTTTTGTCAAAGTTAGGAAATTAAAAGATTAATTCAAAGTTAGTCAAACCTGGACAGCCAACTCCAGCTGCTGCTGTAAGTTTTGAAGGAGCATAGCATCCCCAACTTCGCCATCTCCGCCGCCAGAAACATCTCCCGATAGTCTGCTCTGTACTGAACTTCGCATGTCTTCGTGTAACCTTTTGGAGAAAGAAAAATTATATAAATCGCTCATCAATGGCCTGACAAAAATATGAGTTATACAATATCATATTACTCATTCGCATTAGTGAATATTATCACAGAAGAAAGAGTACCTTTCTCAAATGGTGCTATTTACTGACCAGCCTTTACAGCATCTTGTGAAATCTTTAACTGGTGTATGAGTGAGATTGGACATGAAAACTGGCTGTTGATGTTGATGCCGTATGTACTCTTTGTAAACTTCTTATCCAAAAACAATTCCAGTTGTTTCACAGTCAGAGATTCACCATTCACAACAACCAGAATTAACCAATACCCAGACATAAAACTCTCTGGTTATACCATCAATAACTTGAAAATAACACCAAAAGAACAATTGTTCATTAATCCTTACTAATAGATCCAATAAATCTTAGCAATAAAGAAACATTTAGATACATAATCTACAAATAAAAAAGAACTAAAAATTAAACCAAAAGGGTTATTAGATTAGACAAAATAGAGGAAACTAAGAATGTTTGGGCACTTGAAGAGATAGAAGTTTTTAAAAACACATTCTGATAGCAGAATCAGAAAAAAGGAAAAGAAAGAGTGAGGGCAGGCAGGCAAGACGAAGGGTGCATGACATCAGTGACTGGCTACAATGGAGGAGCACCGAAGCTGGATGGAAGGTCCAAGGCAGGGAGATTTTCAGATGAATTTTGAAGGAGGCTGATTCTGACATAACCGGCAAGCCAACATGATGATGATGATGATGATGAATATGCAAACACTAACAAGACAACGTGAACATTAAGATCCAGTTTGTTCATTACATGAAATGTGACTCCTAGACAAGTCAATTATTTAACAAGAATCATCTCTCTCTCTTTCCACTCTCTTCTGTTTTCTCTCTTTCTACTCTTTTCTGTTTTCTCTCTTTCCACTCTCTTCCGTTTTCTTTTTTTCTACTCTCTTCCATTTTCTCTTTCCACTCTTTTCCCCTTTCCCTGTCCTTTTTATCTCCACTGTCTTGCTCTCTATGCCGTTTGTCTGTTTTTTCTCTATGTCTCCTCCTCCTCCTCCTGTGTCTTTTGGATCCCAAAATGACACAGAGGTACATTTTACTATCTCCTGGGTTTTCTAGGTTACCAAGTCCAACAAAGTCACAAGTGATATCCACAAGTGAATGTAAAGATATAATTGACAAGTGGCCTTAAAAAGCTGTTAAACTTATCACTTACAAATTATATAAATAAATAATGAAGATGAACAATCAGATTTAAGAAGAGATTTGACTGAATGATTCAACATAATTATTTGAAAAAGGAAACAATGGAATTACCTTTCATTTTCTTTGGCAACATCCTGCGCTTGACTCCTGATTCTTTCAATCTGGTTCTGAGAAAGAAAAAAAAATAATAAAAAAATAACACAATCTACAGTTGGCAGTATCAGAGTAGCTAAAAACATCGTCATAGGGCTATGGTTATGGCATAAGTATCACTTATGCCAAAATACAAGTGATATATTGTTGTAAAGGTGAAAATGAGATCTGTCCAACTAAACATTAACCTTTTCCCATCATCCCGCACACATGTTGTATGGGTTGATACATTCTTGTAGATCGTGGAAAAACATAACTAGAAGGTAAAGTTTTATTATGAAATCAAAGCTTTCACCTTTTGAAATTTTAGAAAATTCCCCAAAGTAGTGTGCACACAAGAAATAGACCTAAAACCATGTGATATGAAAAGGTTAAGATTCAAAATGGGCTAATAGGTTTTTTTTTCTTTATCTTATTATAACTTGTGTCCAATATTCATCAGAATTAAGGAAATAAAATAATTTTTATTGATGATCTCATAAGTAGTAAAAATCATTTATCCCAAAATTGTATCACAGTGACGATATTATTAAGATTGGCATTCAAATGATTTGACCTCATAATTTATAGATGTTTTCCAGCACTATTTCAATAAGTTAGTTGAAAGGTAAAAAATAAAAGTATTCTAACCTCAAGGCTCTCCAGTTGCCTTTGAAGACCAAAGATTGTGGCATCATACTCCTTGAGCAGTGGGGGAAGATCTCTGATTTAAAAATGGACAAAATATAGAGCTCCAAACAAAAAACAACAACTAATAAACAAAATTAACTGCAGTCTAATAAGTAATTCCTGAAAACTTGATATTTGCATCTAAGAGAATATTTATACTATGTAATAAGTTTTATGCTAGGTAAAAAAAAAAAAAATAATTATAATAATAATAATAATAATAATTATAATAATTATAATCATGACAATTACAATGTGAGTAATAATTTAATTGCAAGACTAGAACTGATCAAGACATTATTCAAACATATGGGTGCTTTATGGTGAAAATTTACATTAATATTCTAGGTGCACTTGAAAGCACATTATTACACAAAGGGCATTTTGACATACGATCTTCAGGCATTTTACAAGTCATTTCAACAGATGTTGCATCTTTGCCTATTCTTTTTAATTCCATTTTTTTTTTGGTTCTTTCTACAGTGCATATCTTGTACAAATCTAGTTTTGTGATTAGCCTAATGCCTCCATTTTGAGTTTGGAGGGGGGGGGGGGGGGGGTTGTTGTTACCTTACTTCTTACTCTGCTTGGGTCATGCCTATTGTATTTTACTTCTAACTTTGCTTGCATGAAGCCTCAAATGTTGTTATTTTACTTCTAACTCCCCTTGTGTCATGTCTAAAATGTTGTTAGTTTACTTCTTACAGTGCCTGTGTCGTGCCTAAAATAGTAATTCATGGAAGGAACACATTTTTTTAAACATGAAACAAAAATAAGGAACAAAAAAAGAAACATAAAGACAAACCACATACTTGCTATCTGAGAGCCATAAGTTTTATGCTAGGTAAAAAAAAAAAAACCCAAAAAGAATAGAAAACATTAGGACTCCCACACAGAAAAACGAAACTTGTATTTAATGACAAATTTAAGAGAAAAAAAAAACACATCAATAATAATAGTCGTAACAATAAAAATAATGATAATGATAATAATAATAATAATAGTAAAAGTAATAATAATAATAATAATAATAATAATAAGCTTGGGTACCCTGGCTGTCCTGGAAAAAAATAGATTAAAAAAAAATGTACAGAACTCTCTAAAAGTCTATGATTATTGTGAGCATTTGTTCCTTTTCCCCACACAATCCTCACATGTTAGATGTAGTAGTTATTAGCTGTGTATTGTATTACAGGTTAGTCAAAAATATGTTTCTACTGTTTTATGCCTTTACCAATCATAATCTCGTTTTATGTCCCAATTTATCAATAAAACTACAGTTATTTCAAACATTTAACCATACCTTAACATTAACCATAGTTGCAACGCAACGTGAAGAAAAAAAAACACAAAAGCACTTTCTTGTTAGTGCTTAAAATCCACAGAAAAACAAACACAAAGATATTATTCAATAATTGGACTGAAACATAAACATATGATGCAATAATTGTAAAGGATATCACTAAGTAAAAACTAAAACACAAAGATATGATTTATATATTGCATGAAAACATTCATTTAATAATAATATCTGCGCAGTCTACATAGATAATCTTATCACATAGCACAAAAATAGTATACATACACCTGTCAAAGGGCAAGGTATTGTGACATACTGTCTTAAAAACATGTAATTGTAAATACTAGCATCGTTTTCATAAGTTTGAATAAACTGAGCATGCGTCTTATCCCTTATAAGCAAATAACAAAATATGTTTTAATTCAATTTTTAAAGAATTATTTTGTGGCTCAAACAAAGAATACGACTATGTTTTACAAACCTCTGAGACATCATAATGCTCCAACACAAAGTTGGGGTAAGCTCGTTGGTACTCACTAAGAGCAACATTCAACCTGCGAACTAAAACACAAAGTAATTTAAAATAAAAACAAATCCACAGTAAAGAAAATAACAAAACGCTATCACAACCCGTCAATTGTTCCTTCTCAACATATATGTCAGTCACTCCTCTAGATTGGTTTTCACGATCTGCAAGGGTGCTGCCTCTACAAATAGTTAGCGCCTGTATAGCCCGACATATTAACGCTTTGATGGCAAGCAAGTTTGTAGTTCCAATATCATCTAGGGCCCTAGACTAGCATAGAAATACTTATTTGATATTTTTTATCGAGAAGTTCTCTTCCAATTTAACGTCTCCTAGATTCCCGAGTAAGATTATATGCTGCGAATGTTACAAGACTGATAGCCTACCAAACCACTTTACATGCTTATGATGCTACCACACACAAGGTAGTGCGGAGATACCAGGGTTCCTGACTCAGTCTGTTACATTAAATACTAATACCTATCCAACCAGTAAATGATGGCAACTACAAACCATTTTTCCCAACCTGGATTTGATCCAATTATCTCACGATTGGGAGCCCAGTGCTCTACCGCTTCTGTCAGGAAAGGAAGGTCGTATTTAGGTTACTGGACCCCAGAGCAGGATACCCGAGACTTACTCCTAGCAACATTTTATAAATACAGGCACCTACCAAACAATTAAGGACAAACACAGTTTAATGAAGAAATAGATCTAGATCTAGTCTTGCTCTAAATTTTAGATCTGTACGTTGAAAAAGTAGTAAAGGAAGCTTTCCCAAACAAGTTTGGACTGGAAGCCAAATCTTAGATTTCATTCATTGAGCATAATTATTAATCTGTCAAATCTTACCCTGGTCTTTCAAAAACTCATTTTCCTCCTTGGACATCATGTATAATTATTCTTATTAAGATTCTATATTAGCTTTATTGGTGTATAGGGATAACTCCTCTTTAGATATTTTTTAGAGTAAATTGTTAGTTTTGCCTAAGCAAGAGAGAGTACTTCGAAGGATCGCCATATTTGTTTACACCGGGAAACAGATCGGGGTTGATTCAATAAGGCTACCTTTCATTCTTTCCGGTTATCTATGGAGCGAAGGAGAGAGTCCGGGTTTAACGTCTCTTAGGTTCCCTTGACAGGCAACGTTGACAGAATACAAAAACTCAGGATGACTCACTTATAGCGTAAACGAAGAGGATAAGTAAGGGAATCGACATCGATGTAAATCATAGCTCTATCCTAGACTTAGGCAGCCAATAAGCGACCAATAATTCTTTCACATGACGGGCATTAAATGTCATCCGTTATCGTTTTAAGGGTCTCAAAGACTGTTAAGCCTCTGTCTGAAAATCAAACTGCTCAAGTAGGCCTACTACCTTGACCCGTCAGATCGAAATCATGTGATTGTATGACCATTGATTATTAAGCATAGAAACAGGTTTTAGGTGATATGAAGCAATGCGACACAGAAACTAGATCTGTAACCTTAACAAAAGGTTAATGATTATGACTGTATGTGCAGTGTATTTTATAAAGAACAAAACAAAACAGCAAAACAAAACAAAACATACCAAAACAAAAAACAACACACACACACAATGGTTAGATCGGTGTCAGTAGAAATTAATGTGTCTGGCTGAGACAGGAGTCCGTTTTCCTGCTTTTAAGTGTATTGTCAGACGATAGACGTGGGACCCATTCACCATTAGTGCTGATATTGGAAGTTAAGCAAGAAAGCAAACGAAACAAAACCAAAAATATCTCATATGCCTAGCACCACATCGAATAGCCTAATCAGCCTACCACTTTATTTTGAGACTGTGCTCTAAATTTTAGATCTGTACGTTGAAATAGTACTAAAGGAAGCTTTCCCAAACAAGTTTGGACTGGAAGCCAAATCTTAGATTTCATTCATTGAGCATAATTATTAATCTATCAAATCTTACCCTGGTCTTTCAAAAACTCATTTTCCTCCTTGGACATCATGTATAATTATTCTTATTAAGATTCTATATTAGATTTATTGGTGTATAGGGATAGCTCCTCTTTAGATATTTTTTAGAGTAAATTGTTAGTTTTGCCCAAGCAAGAGAGAGTACTTCGAAGGATCGCCATATTTGTTTACACCGGGAAACAGATCGGGGTTGATTCAATAAGGCTACCTTTCATTCTTTCCGGTTATCTATGGAGCGAAGGAGAGAGTCCGGGTTTAACGTCTCTTAGGTTCCCTTGACAGGCAACGTTGACAGAATACAAAAACTCAGGATGAAGGCAAGACATGATAGATCCTATGCTAGTTCATTCTATTACAACGAGACTCGTCCTCTTATGTATGGGGTTCCCTAATTTTGGAGGTTCTAAAGTGGAAAGAGAGGATAGAGGGAGACAGATAAGACAAACAATCCCTTCTACGCCAGGGGGAGGGGCGGGGGGAGGGATGGGGTTACTGTGGTATTACCACAATGGTCTTCTAATTAAGTAGCCTATTGTTCCACCATTCCCGATTTTACCGTGACTATTGTAGCTCTTCCGTGTCTACGACCACCACCTATCCACCATAGCCATTACTACTACGTCTCTAGGGGTTAGTATTAATATTTTTTTTGATCTTGCTACTAATTATTACATTACTATTATCGTTATTATTCTTATTCTAGAAACAGGTTTTAGGTGATATGAAGCAATGCGACACAGAAACTAGATCTGTAACCTTAACAAAAGGTTAATGATTATGACTGTATGTGCAGTGTATTTTATAAAGAACAAAACAAAACAGCAAAACAAAACAAAACATACCAAAACAAAAAACAACACACACACACAATGGTTAGATCGGTGTCAGTAGAAATTAATGTGTCTGGCTGAGACAGGAGTCCGTTTTCCTGCTTTTAAGTGTATTGTCAGACGATAGACGTGGGACCCATTCACCATTAGTGCTGATATTGGAAGTTAAGCAAGAAAGCAAACGAAACAAAACCAAAAATATCTCTTATGCCTAGCACCACATCGAATAGCCTAATCAGCCTACCACTTTATTTTGAGACTGTATGTCACCACAAAGAAACCAGAGCTTGGGGTTTTCCCACACGTCATTGCTACATTGATTTGTAGTTTAGGGAATTCTTTTTTCATGGATACACTGTATTACACAAAATTCTAATAACAACTTTTAATAATAGCGTTGAAATACTAATGAACCACGCAAATGATAAAACGTAAGAATTCGTGTTCCAGCTTAATAACATAACACTTACGTGTTTGCTTGCTGCTGTTCTCATTAAGAGTAAAGAAACACGTCAGTTTTATCGGAATAAGACTTAAGTAGGGCAGGGACTTAATATTGTCCTAAGCATAATTATAAGAGACAGTGTAAATAAAATAAATGTATATAATTATATATATATATAGCTTCATGATTATTCAATTATTATTATTATTATTATCATTATTATTATTATTATTATTATTATTAATTTTACCATTATTATTATTTTGTTATTATTAGATATATGATCTCTGTGGTGAATTACGGAAAAGATACAAAAGGAAACCATTTATGTTTATTCGGCAATTTTCATTACCGTATGTTTTTCCCTTTTTTTATATACACATAACTTTTTATTACTATTGTTTTTAGAACCTTTTTGTTGTTGTTTTTTTTTTCCCTTCATTAGTAGCATGGCAGTCACGTATTGAAATTACCCGATTATTTTGATCCTGTACCGGGGAAATCAGTCGATTAAAATCTTGAGTCTGTGTCAGTCTAGATCACAGATCTACTGACAACAACCTAGCGAACTGGTGAATCAGCATTCCATCTATTTTAAGACATGACTCTAAAAGTCTCGATCTGGATCTTGGTCTATTTTTACTACATGAACACGTATTCCCGAAACTGGATTGGCTCAAGTCCAAAATATACGTCATAGAGTTTCGCTCTGGCTGGGCGCAATGGTTTCGGTTTCTGTCATCGCTTAAGATAACGCAAAGATGGCAACATTCCTGATAATCAAGTGTAGACCTGGCAGAGTTTTGGACTTAATGAATTTGTTTGTATTTGTTTTTGTTTTGTTTGATGTTGTTATTGTTGTTGTTGTGAAAAGACCTGCTCTCACAGAGAAAAAAAATTGAATCTTATATGTATAAAAAAAAACAAAAATAGAACAAAACAGACAAGACAAAACAAACCAAAAAAATTACAACAACAAAAACTATACCAAAACGACAACAGGACCCCAAAAAACACAGATTTATTGCATTATAAAATATCTGTTGTCTGTATTTTCCTGTATTATTTGAGTTGCATGTAAAAATGTTAACAAAGCGTCTACACTTCTTGATTTAGGGTATACACAAAACCCATGGGGTGGTAACCTGGTTCTTCTTAGACTAAAATAATGACTCTAGGTGCTGTCTAATCAGTGAAAACGTTTTTTTTTTTTAAACTGGAGGTGTTGAGTTTTAAAAATAACTATTTTAGTTCTATCAGCAGCTATTCGTAGAACTTTTGTCTTAATTTGATTGGACAAAATTTAGCGAATCAAATTAAGACGAAAGTTCTACGAATAGCCGCAAGTCACACGTAAGCTGATTTAGTGTCGCGAGCGGAGATTCCCATTTCGAACACCACCGAAACATGCGCGTAAAAATCTGGACCACGTCAGCCACCGAAACTCACTTGCGCGTTTTTAAAAATAGATAGCGCTAGAAACTATAAAAAGAGCGCAAAATGATGTTCAGTCAGGACTTCTGTTATTCCAACACCAGGAGAGCACCTTCAACATTTCTTACATCATTTCTAGTGTTTGATATCAGTGAACAAGTTGCAATTATAAGGTAAGACCGATTTTTTTTTGTGTGTTTAAAACATTTGTTTTTAAATATTTTTTAACCTAGTATGGGCTTCTAAGTATATGATAAAATAAACCTTTCTATCTCTGTCTCTATCTCTGTCTCTCTCTGCCTTTCTCTCTCTCTCTCTCTATTTCTTTCTTTCTCTCTCTCTCTCTCTCTCTCTCTCTCTCTCTCTCTCCCCCTTTCTCCCCATTTTATATTTTGTTTTCTGCTCTAATTAAAAAAAAAGAAGAAAAAGAAAATCCTGGCGCTTTTTGTATATTTAATATTTAATTTCTCCCGGTTTAATCCATTATAAATTCTGGTGAAATTTAATTGTTTCGCTTACGCCGTACCAAGAACGACTAGAAAAAAAAACAACAACAACAGTATCGTGGTGGGGAAAAGCCTAACTGTTTTGAATGTCATAACTTTGATGTCCTCAGTGATTTAAAAGCGTAGAATTAAACACACAAAAGTACGGAAAAATATACCCAGCTGTATGTACGTCTGGCCTTGCGCCTCTCCCTTGAGGATGATTTTATGGTTTACATCCACAGGAAGATGGAGATTGAGTTTCTTATAAGGAACCACCAACCCCCGTTTTCTAATTTGAAAAAAAATCTTACTGCTTTAGCTTTAAGTTTCAACCCTTACTTTCCCAGTTAATGATACTATATAGATGGATTGAAAATTAAACGTTAACAGATCTAAATAAATACCGCAATTATTTAGGCATTACAATCACAAACGTAAAACATTTTCTAGATCTACGCCTAAAATGAAGTGGATGTTAGTGTCAATGAATTGAAGCTAGTGACTGACTGAGTCGACCTATTTGTCTCATTGCAGAATGGCGCGCAACAAGATCAACTTCAACAACATAGTGACGAGGTACAATTCCTTACGTGGACTAGGAGGTAAGTCATGAACCAATAGTTCAACTTAGTCCTGAATGTTAAAAGTACATTCAACACCAGTTAGGCCTATTTATTGTGACTCTTTCCGTCTCTCTGCCTCTGTCCTCCACTCTCTCTCTCTCTCTCTCTCTCTCTCTCTCTCTCTCTCTCTCTCTCTCTCTCTCTCTGCCTGTTTCACTGCCCCCCTCCTATTTTCTCTCCTTTTCTACATCCCCTCTTTTTTCCATGTCCACTTTTTTTCTCACCCACTCTCTTTTCTCTTTCTACTCCCCTCCCCTGTGGTAGAGGAGGGGGTAGAAACAGAAAAGATTGGGGTTTTTTTTCAATTTCAAGAAAAGACACTAAAAACAAAAGGTTTGACAAACGTGGAAGAAAGCAAATAGTCAACAAACGGAGAGCACACCTCTTTACCCTATCCATTTCTAGTGACATGGATGTAAATCTATTTTAAAGTTTGGACCAGGTTTAGGGATTCAAGAGATTCTTCATCACCTCAACTTTTTAAAGACAAGTGTAAATCCTATGGCCCTGTAAGCTCATTCTTAGAACTGCATATAATCTTAAAAATAAATGGAGGAAACACTAATATTGATGTTCCTTTTGAAGTCGTCTTTTGCTTTTCACTTCACCCACCCCAGACACTGAAGTTGCTGATTCCAGACTGATACATATCACCCTGAAAGCTCGTGATGTCACGTGGGATCCTCCTTACATGGAAGAACGGTTACTGCTGGTAAGCATTAAAATAAAAGTTGATCCATTCTCTAGCCCCCATTTTTCCCGGGGAAAAAACGTATACTGAGACTGATGGGGAAGGAGGGAAGGAGGGGGGGGGGTAGGCCTGAGCTCGAACGTCAGACATCATGCTCGCCAATTCAAAGTACTAAGCGACTAACCTCTCTAACACCCAGTAAAAAGGAATACACAAGTCTAACCCAGCGTACCTAATTGAATAATTAAATTTTCTAGACCAATGTTAAGGCATGTTGAAAGCATAGAAAAACTGCTGATTCATGTAATCTACATTCAATCAATGTTTTTCCATCATCCAGCATACCTAATTGAATATTATTCTAGACTAATGGTGGGGCAGATTGAAAGCATAGAAAATGAGCCTATTCATGAAATCTACATTCATTCAATGTTATTTAAGTACACAGCGTACCTAAATAAAAATGATTGTAGAGTTAAACTTAGGCAGATCGAAAGCATGGGGTAGTCTCGGAAAATGTGTCTATTCATGGAATTTGCATACATTCACTGTTATTTCATGATAGATTTGAAAACTTAAAATTGACGGGTGTTTTTAGCTAAATGTAGCTTAATTAACTTTAAAAAAATTGTATAAGATTTCGATTTCATAAGCTTATTCTCAGATCTGAAACAAACAAAAAATGGTTCAATAAAGCTGAAAATAAAATTTGTTAATATCATCACAACAACAAAGAAATTAAAATAGTTAATGAGTGAGTTGCATGTTGATGTAACACAAAACTTTTTTTTTTCAACAATCGCAGGGTGATCATAAGCCAGGCGCACAAGCGATATCAAAACAAAATATGAAAGACAACGTTACGGTTACACTCGAAGAGGGCTTATGCACAGGTAAACAATTGAAAAGAAGACCACCACCACAACCACAATCATCACCACCCTTATCATGATCATCATGAACATATGTACATGATCATCGTCATCATCATCGTCATCATCATCATCATCATCATCATCATCATCATCATCATCATCATCATCATCATCATCATCATCATCATCATCATCATCATCATCATCATCATCATCATCATCATCATCATCATCATCATCATCATCATCATCCTCTTCTGTATAGTCCTGAACGGGAGAACATCGAAGTTAGTGGAAGGTTTGATGATGATGATGATGATGATGATGATGATGATGATGATGATGATGATGATGATGATGATGATATATGATAATAATAAAAATAATAACATAATAATAATAAT
>RQTK01000103.1:187391-199505 GCA_003991915.1 Elysia chlorotica | reverse complement strand
TGTATGTATGTATGTATGTATGTATGTATGTATGTATGTATGTATGTATGTATGTATGTATGTATGTATGTATGTATGTATGTATGTATGTATGTATGTATGGATGGATGAATGGATGGATGGATGGATGGATGGATGGATGGATGGATGGATGGATGGATGGATGGATGGATGGATGGATGGATGGATGGATGGATGGATGGATGGATGCAATATGTATCAATCTTTCTATGAATCCGTCCCATTCTTTGAAAAGAATATTTACTTCCTTTAACAATTTTTGTAAAACAACTGACGTTTGACTACAAAAGGGCATCAAAACATTTCTCCAGCGATGAGTAGAATATGTTGGAGAAAGAGGATGATAAACATAACAGACAGGGGAGGATCATAAATAATACAAGAGGGAGGAGATGAGGGGTACGAGAAATTAGAATGCAGGAGTAACAGAAAAAGCACCGGTTGAAGAAACAAAAGAAGGGGAATTTGAAAAATAAGGAGTATTTTAGTAAAGGGGGAGAAATATTTACTAACAGTGCAGTAGCTAGAAAAGAGGGGATAAGAATATTCTAAGAAAACAGTAGATAGAATATGGGCCATGTGAATGCAAAATGTACAAGAGACCTTCCACGACTCCACTGGAATTTGTAGCGAGTGCTACTCGCCATGTCTTGGTGCAAATTTGCGTTCCTGATGTAATCTTGTAGGTTGTTACTCCGGCATCAGGGTACAAGAAGGTGCATTGCTTCAAGTCATGCGCACTCAGCTCACAACCGAGGATGCCAAAATCTGATGGAAGCGGACAATATAATACATAATTATGATCTGCCATAATCAAAACCAGCCTAAACAAAAAGTGGAAAAAGAGTCACCCTGAATACAACAAGCAAGATGGGGTGTACTGCCTAAGCAGACGAGGCCAAACCACCATTTTTAGGCCCAGGACTGGACATAACCGACTAAAACACCACATCCACAAGATATTTAAAGTCGGCGAAACAGATCTCTCCTTGTGTGGACAGGCAGCAGAAACAGCCCAACATGTGCTACAGGATTGCAGGATATACAGCAATGTTAGACAGTCCATCTGGAGGGAGAGAATAGACATGCACACGAAGCTATATGGGCCCCTTCCTGAGCTAGAGAAAACGGTAGCCTTCATTGCCCAGGCTGGGGTCAGAATTTGAAGAGAGTGTTGGAGAACGAGAAGAAGAAGAAGAAGAAGAAGAAGAATTTGAGGAGGAAGACACCTAGGATAAAATACAACGTGTAACTCTGAACGATCTCTAGGATACAAGACTTAGAAAGGCAGACCACTGGTTTTGACTGGAATGATAATAATGCAGAGGTAGAATTCTAAGAGAGTTTTGAACAGTCGTTAGGAATAGGCTTAACGTGAAAATGGACGAGGAGGGATGGCGCTTTGTGGGATTTGTTGAATGCATAAATAGGTGACCAACATTAATAATAATAACAGAGTTTACCAGATCCTGTGCCCAAATTCTAATCACGTGTATTCACCTGATATTTCGGTACCCCTCTAATTTGACAAACTTGAAATTAAACGCCCACTGTTGAAAGTACAACGTCGCAGTAGCTTCCAACTCGTCCTAGGCCTTCTTATTCGCACCTGAAGACGAGCCGCAATCTGACCACAACGTTACACTTAAATATCTATTACCCGACCCCTAATGTTTTATTAGACTACTCACCATCTTTACGTAGGTTAAAAGACGAGCAGTTGTGGTGAGAGAGGCACAGGTTTGCGCAGAAAATAGCGCTGGGGACCGACCCAATCGTCGCCTTTATATCGATGTGATTGGACAGGTCAGCAGGACAGGCCTCGTAGCGAGCGTAGCGCTTGTTTGGGTTCTGGACACATACGCTATAGGTGGCGGGGGGCAATAGGAGGAAAACTGGCAGATACCATGCCAGGGACATAGCCAGATTTCTCGGTAGCCCCTGCAGGTTCTTGACGGTTGGCTTCATGGTAATGTCACGAATTTCTTTAAGTCGTATTCTGTACGTCAGAATGAAGATGAATATAATAATAGTTGAAGTTGTATAAACTTAACATAAGGTTGCGGCGCAAAGATAAAAGGCTGGTAGGGAGATTGACATACAGATTGAGAAGAGAGAGAGAGAGAGAGAGAGAGAGAGAGAGAGAGAGAGAGAGAGGAGAGAGAGAGAGAAAGAGAGAGAGAGAGAGAGAGAGAGAGAGAGGGAGGGGGGGAGAGAGAGAAAGAAAAGACAGATTGAGATAGATACGAGTATATAGAGAGAAGAGAGAGAAATAAGCGTCTGGGAGAAATTTGTCCCCCCCCCCCACACACACACACACACACCCACACACACCCCACACCCCCTTTTTATTTTTTTTAACTTTTTTTTGCTTCACAAATAAACAAAGATGTACATTACTGTCAATCTTTGTTTGCTGTTTTCTAAAAATCTAAGTTCGATAGCAGTTTTTCTCGTCGTAGGATGAAAACATAAAATTTATCAAAAACATTGTTCACTTAATTATGCGCAAATGTGAGCGGGGACTATAACTTACGACTGCCTTTAAGTTCCTTTGTAGCAAAATATTTGTCCTTTGCGGAAAAAGGCTTTGTATTGTGGGGTTTCTCTTACGCAATTTCAGATCTGCTCATATTCAGAAAAGACATTTTCTCATTTTTTTTACCATAGTGTCTCACCCTTTAGATAGCCTATAGATCTAATTATATGATGTTATATTCCACATACCAATCTAGTATCTTGCAGAGGCACTGTAGCTCAAGCATAATATGGCAGAAGTTGAAGACTTTAAAGAATCTGACTCAATGACAAACCGTGATGAAATAACATGTGAAGTGAGTCGGTTTTGTGAAGATTTCTTTTTTTTTTCAATCCTCTTTGAATAATGATTATTAAGGTCTTTACTGCATTTACGGTTTCTTGAAAAACAAACAAAATAAAAACAAAACAACAAAACACAACTCATAAAATCATTAATAAACACAAATTAAAATATTTTTAAAAGACAGAAAACAAACAAAATGGTCTACAATAACTGCAAAAAGAAAAACATATCCATGACCAATATCATGCCACTCGTTTAAAGTGGATTGGAAGCGGTGCTCAGCCTTTGAGGATTTTCATCACTAGAGTAAACTCAACAACACATACGGAAATAAGCGTCTGGGAGAAATTCTTTGTTTGCTGTTTTCTAAAAATCTAAGTTCGATAGCAGTTTTTCTCGTCGTAGGATGAAGACATAAAATTTATCAAAAACATTGTTCACTTAATTATGCGCAAATGTGAGCGGGGACTATAACTTACGACTGCCTTTAAGTTCCTTTGTAGCAAAATATTTGTCCTTTGCGGAAAAAGGCTTTGTATTGTGGGGTTTCTCTTACGCAATTTCAGATCTGCTCATATTCAGAAAAGACATTTTCTCATTTTTTTTACCATAGTGTCTCACCCTTTAGATAGCCTATAGATCTAATTATATGATGTTATATTCCACATACCAATCTAGTATCTTGCAGAGGCACTGTAGCTCAAGCATATGGCAGAAGTTGAAGACTTTAAAGAATCTGACTCAATGACAAACCGTGATGAAATAAGTCGGATACGATATTAACAGCTACAACGTTATCTATAAACAACAGAAACAGACGTAAACTAATTTTAGTAAGATGACATTAAATAAAAATGTTATATGTAGAACCTACACTATTTGTGCTTTTGAGAAAAACACAATCAAAATTATGGACTATAACTGATTTATAACTAGATCATTAACCATTATGGTTGTTGTTGTTGTTTTTTTAATCTATAACCAAACTGCCAATATCTGCACTTATTATTTTGATGATACTTCTATTCAAATATAACATTTTCATGTTGTCACTTCTAATTTTACCACAACTGCAACTAGAGCCGTTTAATGCTGTCACGTTTTACATGTCCCATGTTATATTCTTGCAGTATCAGTTCAACTCTCTAGATATTTCCAGACACTGCTCACTACATGCGAGTCATCTAGTGATAGGATCAAAAAGCGTCCTGTGCAACTCTGTACCGCAGTTGGAATGACCAAGGCTTCGCCCTCTCCGTTATGTCTGACTCGAAGCTAAAAGCATAGTACATGAATTGCCCGACACAATTATAATGCACGATGGGAGAAAACCATGTTTTATAAAGGAGCTTCCCACTCAAGCTGTGGTTACAGTATTTAGAGAGTAACGAAATTAAAACACAATTAAATTTCTATTGAGAGATTTTTCATTGTTCTTCACTGCGTTAAAAAAGGTGGGGAGTGGGGGAGAACAACAGCGAACGCCTAAATAAAACAACACTAGCGAGTGAGCTCTGCTGTGATCAAATTTGTTAAAAAGATTACTTCGTTTCAAACATAAAAGAGGAACAGAATATATGCATAATATATAGTCTGTCAAAATCTGCCATGGTTGCTGATCATACAGAAACTTAGACAACTCTTTAAAATGGAAAGACAGATGCAGATATGAAGAATACCTGTACAAAATTGGTGTTTAATTTTTGCTTTCATCAATACGATATTTGAAATTCCGCGGAAAAAACATAACTGGTGGAAAAATAAATAGTTGCGAGAAGGATAGCCAGAAACATATATAGATAGATAGATAGATAGATAGATAGATAGATAGATAGATAGATAGATAGATAGATAGATAGATAGATAGATAGATAGATAGATAGATAGATAGATAGATAGATAGATACGAGATAGATAGATAGATTGATAGATAGACAGATACGAGATATATAGTTACGATATGGAAAGACAGAAAGATAGATACAACTGTAGATTGTTCTGGACTAGATCTGAACTAGATCAACTATTTACTGTATCATTGCCCTGTCAGCGTACTGTGTGGTTGGTACAGTAGGCCGCAGAGTTAAGTTAATTGCTTATCGTCCAACCTCAGCACTTTATAGGCTTATATTGTGGACAGGCCCCAAGACTTATGTCTGACAATTGCACGTGTTGCTACACAGCTTTTTAAGAAAAGAAGAATAAAAATGTATATATGTAGAGAGAGAGAGAGAGAGAGAGAGAGAGGGGGCAGAGAGAGAAATAGACAGACAAACAGAGAGACAGAGAGAGATTTTGTTTTTTCGTTTCTTATCGTACAACGTCAGCACCATATAGGCTGTATTGTCGATGGGCTCCAAGGCTTAAGTCTGACAATTCTACGTGCTTCCACACAGAGACAGTGTGGGGAGACTCCTGTCTCAATAAGTCACATCATTCTTACACATGCCCAACTGATCGAACCGGAGACCCCTCGATTGAGAGAGTAACACTCTACCGCCAGTTCACCTTTTAGAGAGAGAGACAGAGAGAGAGAGAGAGAGAGAGAGAGAGAGAGACAGAGAGAGAGGGGTGATAGATAGAGAAAGAAAGATAAAGAGAAATATCCCCCTGAAAAAAGCCCCGTGCTCGTTTTTTTTACCATTTATTGTGTGTCATTTTTAGAATAAAAATTCCATGGAGCTTAGTATCCAATTCACTAGAAAGTCAGCATCGTTTGTTTAAATAATCTATCTAAAAATACTGAGAGGCCTGTGCATAAATTTGTTTGTTTAATTTTTGCCTTCGTCACTTCGATTTTGCGATACATATTGTACTTATCAATTTCAATTGCCATTGGGTGATGTAAGGCGGTACGGTATTTTTGTAAAATGGGAAGAGGGGAAGAGGAATTCCATTTACGCAACTTAAGCCCAGCGATTGAGACAATGTAAAATATTTTCTAATATTAATGGATGGCTAACACGTTTTTAACAAAAAAATGTCAAACAATCAAACGGTTTTCATGCTTGCCTACGAAACAAACATCTTTAGAAAAGTACATACATTCTAAATGATTGACATACACCCAAAGTTCCGGACAATTGGGGCTGCGGCGACGACGTTCATAAAATGGCTATAAATATAATATACACTTGTCACGGTATTCAGTCAGACAAAACATAATCTAATAACGTCAAAAAACTATTTGCTCATTTTTCTTTGTGTAGCGTTTCACCGTGAGTAGCGAAAGAAATTAACAATAATACAATGATTTCACAACCTAACGAGATTGAATGGGTGTAGAACTAAATAATGCAGTCGAACAGATGAAAGGCTCGATCAAGCAACCAATGTTGTAGATATAAAATCTGCCTTGATGGGAGGTTAGGTTGTTTTGTTTTTTAATCAAATATAGATAAACGTTATCCTCTATAAAAACAGTAAAAGAGTTTTCTGAGTTCAGTTTATGCTTCATGTTGGAATCTGATCTTGATCGAAAACTAGCCGAGTATCTTCCAAGTTGGACGAGTTGTAACCATTGGTACAGTCTCCCAGACAAGGTAAGCCAAGGAATACATTAATACAGCCTTTAAAAAAATCATATCATATCATATCCTATCATGTAATATGAAAACAAGAAAAAGCGAAGTAATGCTCACAAAATTTAATCGTTATTTAATATCTGCCAAAAGCACCAATAGGCTGCAAGAATTGAACACATGGATTTGAGCAGGCCGGCAGACAGAATCGGACGAACACATAGGTTGACATTATTAAACCTGCTGTGATTCAGACATATAAACCAAGTGGGTTTTTTGTATTACAATAAAGAGTATTTATAAAACGCCACTAATTAAAAAAGAAAGATCAGATAAGATAAGATATAACTTTATTTGTCCTTTAAAGGCACATTTGATTGTCCATTATGCAGCATAACAAAACAGTTCATAGAAACTTCGGAACTTCCATGGATCTTTTAAACTACTGTATATGCCCTTCACTTTTAACGCACAATTTTTATTTTTTTGTACTAGTTACTACTCAGAGAGATAAAGGAGTCACGGTTGCTACATTAACTGTCTTAGGACATCATGGGCACAACATAGCCGTTACCGTGCTGTAAAAAACTCACTCACTTACTCATTATCCAGTTCTCAAAACTGTACAGTTCATCCCAGAAACTTCGGAACTTCCATGGATCTTTTAAACTACTGTATATGCCCTTCACTTTTAACGCACAATTTTTTTTATTTTTTGTACTAGTTACTACTCAGAGTGAAAATGGAGTCACAGTTGCTACATTAACTGTCTTAGGACATCATGGGCACAACATAGCCGTTACCGTGCTGTAAAAAACTCACTCACTTACTCATTATCCAGTTCTCAAAACTGTACAGTTCATCCCAGAAACTTCGAAACTTCCGTGGATCTTTTAAACTACTGTATATGCCCTTCACTTTTAACGCACAATTTTTATTTTTTGTACTAGTTACTACTCAGAGAGATAAAGGAGTCACGGTTGCTACATTAACTGTCTTAGGACATCATGGGCACAACATAGCCGTTACCGTGCTGTAAAACAAACGCACACACCCAGAAACTTGGACCAGGAACAGGATCCGGACTGGGACGCCAGCAGCCGGTCAAGTACCATAACTCTTGAGCCATAATATTTACATCTTGTGTTAACCATGGCTCGATTCTGTTGCTATTGTGTCTATAGCTATATCCTCACCGCCACCCTTTCGATTTTCACATATCGTAATGTACAATTTACAAACTGCAGACAATAAGCTTTCTACTGATCTGGGGCTCATCAGAAAAGTTACTCTACAAGCGGTTGAATTGCCTTTAAAAAACTACGTAGAAAACGCTTCACTCAAACTTCTTCCATGCTAATTTTAACGCAACAAATTAACAGATCATTGACTATTTTTTGTGTGTGTTTTTTTTCAATTGAAATACACAGATTTATAGAAAAATTTCACATACATATTAGTACTAGCCAGAGTACCAATGCGATAAAAAGCTGCCCATAAATAGTTTTTGTTATTACTGACATAATTATTAAAAAGATATTTATAGAAATTAAAGTTATTTGCCTTTTAAAAAGTTTTAAAAGTTTGAAGCATTTTTCGAAAACAATTTTCATCAATTTCAGCTTCAATAGTTTTTAAGGTGGTAGAAACAACGTCCAAGGTAATTTTGTCTTTAATTATAAGTAAATGCATTTTATTTTTCCAACTTTAATTAACATTCCAAGAGCAATTTCTTATTAGGGTTTCTAAAATATGTACACCATGCATTGTAAAAGGCATCTGCCATATTACTTATAAACATGTCAATATGATTGTATATATATCATTTTCCTATGATTACCTTAACTTACTCATAAAGCAATTGATCTTGAATTTTTTATTGCCCAAGCAACCGGTGGAGGCGGGCTGTGACCCTGGAGTAGAACATCGGCTTCCGACGAAAAAGGTATTGGTTCGAGCCCCGGCGATTGCGTTCCCTACTGGTTGGGTCGGTGTCAGTGTAATGTGACTGGCTGAGACAGGAGTCATGGTATCCCCGCCGTCAGTCTTGTGGTCTGTTCACAATATAGTCTGTATAGTACTGATGTTGGACATTAAATCAGTTCAACTCAACAACCCAAGCAACTGGGACAGCTTCATAAAATTTACCAAGAACTAATATACATGTATACAGCAAGAAAATTGTAATTCGTGGTGCAATGGGTCACCAACAGATGCCTCAGAAACATCCCTAGCGTTACGTGGCCTGAAGTTATTCCAAACAAAGAACTTTGGGACAGAACGAAGCAAACCCCCATCGAGACGGAGATCAGAAAGCGCAAATGGGGCTGGATAGGCCACACGCTTCGAAAGCCTGTATCTAACATCACAAGGCAAGCCCTGGAGTAGAATCCCCAAGGTATACACAAGCAGACTTAGCGGCGAAGCACCGATGTCGAGATAAGATATGGTGATGCGTGGGTCGAGCTGAAGAGAACAAGCGAGAAACGAGTTCGGTAGAGGCGATTTGCTGCGGCCCTATGTTCCAAGGGGAATCAAGAGACTTGAACTAACTAATACTAATACTGGTTCAATGGGTAGAATTTGCTAACACTCTGCTAGTAATAGTATTTCATTACCATACCGCAAGAGACTTGAACTAACTAGCACTAATACTGGTTCAATGGGTAGAATTTTCTAATACTCTGCTAGTAATAGTATTTCATTACCATACCGCAAGAGACTTGAACTAACTAGCACTAATACTGGTTCAATGGGTAGAATTTTCTAATACTCTGCTAGTAATAGTATTTCATTACCATACCGCAAGAGACTTGAACTAACTAGCACTAATACTGGTTCAATGGGTAGAATTTTCTAATACTCTGCTAGTAATAGTATTTCATTACCATACCGTAACATCACATGTCTTTGAAATGTAGCCGGAGTCTGAGTTTTCATTATTTAACTTTTAAATTTTTCTCATTTTTACTTTATTACTGAAAATTCAGTTTCACAATTTTCAATTGTCATCAGACCAAATCAATGAGCCTGAATATAGATGGATCTGCGGAAGTGGAAGAGCTTGTCACCATAATGTCAGGTAGTTAGGCCTATACTGTAGAAAGCACAAAGTCAGGTATTGGCACATGTAATGTATGTGAACGGCTGAGACGGGAGTCATGGTATCCCCGCCCTGTCTCGTGTGTGGCAGCACATAAAATTACCAGACGTCCGTCTTGGGGCCCGTCTACAATATAGCCTATATAGTGCTGCTGTTGGACGTTAAACCAACCCAACCCAACCCAACATGTGATGTATGAATCTAAAATCGTTTAGCTTTGCAAAATGTGTGTAAATGGTACATGTAATGTATGAATTTGAAATTGTGTAGCTCTGCAAAATGTGTGTAAAATGGTACATGTAATGTGTGAATTTGAAATTGTTCTGCAAAATGTGTGTAAAATGGTACATGTGATGCATGGATTTAAAAAATTATTTAGCTTTGCAAAATGTGTGTAAAATCATGTTCTTATGTGAATAAACACTTTTTGTTAAAAATGTTTTTTTCTATGCTCAATGTCATGTTTGAAGGAGATTTCAATGTTTATATACGACAATATATAATAGTATAAACCTATAATTATTCTTATTATTTTTTGTAGCAGTAGTAGTGGTACTATTATTACGATTTTATTATCATATATATAACGGTATACAATATTATTACTAATATTATTATTACTGATTATGAAAACAAAGACAAAACATTAAACACTGTTGATAAATGCAATTTGTGTTCAGTTTTTATTGATAAATTTATTTGATAATTATTATTTTATGAGAAAATGTATGCACCGCTTTTATATAAAACGCTTTAATAAGTTAAAATAAAATCTGAAATAATTGAATAATTTGAAAGCAATAGTTAGAAAGGAACATCTCAGATTAGAGCTGTCACCGTAACTAAGGATTCTAGGATCCCGTAAGTAACAGAGGAGGGGGGGGGGGTGATAAAAAGATGAATTCATCCATTGCACAAATTTTAAAAAGCGAAAAAAACGTAGAGATGATTTTTACAAATTAGATACAATTCTAGTTGTACGGTACATAATTGTGATCCTACACATGGATCTTTTATGATGCTGTACATACACTTCACTTCTTTTTATGTAAAATTTGTATGCTTTAACCACTCAGGGAGATAAACTCATAAAGGAATCACCTATGCTAGCATAATGTATGAACTGTCTAGGGACATCATGGGGTTTTAGACATAAAATGTGTATACAGAAAATATCAATATGTATAATACAATGAGCATTGAAGTTTAACATTGAGAGTAAAATCATAGAAATTAGAACTGAACATGATTTTTCTTAACCTTCACAAGAGGAGTCCGATTCAGAAATTTATGTTAGTCCTCAAGTACCTGAAGAACATTGGTGTACCGTTATATGATAAAATTTAACTGATAATCCTACACATGGATCTTTTAAACTCTTGTATACTCTTGTATAACTTCACTTTTAACCAAACTTTTGCTACTCAAAAAGATAAAGGAATCACCGTTGCTACTAGTATCTAGCATTAACTGTCTTAGGACATCATGGGCACAACATAGCTGTTACCGTGCTGAAGTGCCGTAAAACAAACTCACTCACTTTTAAACTACTGTATAAACCCTTGAATTTTAACTAACCTTTTTACGCACCATTCTTATGCTTTTACTATTCAGAGAGATAAAGTAGTTGCCGTTGCTACTAGTCTTACTCTTAGAACATCATGGGCACAACATAGCAGCTGTGGTGACGTGCCGTAAAAACAAACTCACTCAGAAATTTAAAATGTTTTGAATTTGATAGTGACAGTGATAGGCTTAGAGTGAAACGATCTAAAACGCGTTCTTCCCATACAAGTGGATGTGAGCGCTTAGATATTAGTACTTCAAATTAAACGTTTTTCGCGCTGTGCTACAAAAAGCAATAGTGTGTCGAATTATTTTTCTGTCATTTGTTCAGATCTGGGTATAATAAAATTATTATTATAATGTAAAAAAATGCGTCTGCTATAGTTTTTTTTTTAAGTTTACAAAAACCTTCAACAGAGAGCAAGTAAAGTTTGAAATATTCAACTTAAAATTAAAATTAATATTAAAAAAAAGTACAGACGTAAGCCTACATGTAGAGGCATACACAGTATAATTTGTCTTTATAACTTCATATCATAATTGGTAAAAATACAGTATGGAATCACAGTAGAAATTAACAAAATTGTGTAGTTTTTCTCAACAACAACAACAACAATTGAAAAAAAAAAACCAAAATAGTCATACACAATAATTATTTTACTAAAACCAATGTTATAAGTTATAACATGCACACTAGATTGTAGACAAAGTGATAAATAATAATAGTAACATTTCAAAATCAAATGCATTGAAATATTGAACAAATTTCAATAGGTGTTTATAGTATACTTACTACACTGTATGTGAGGTAAAGTACTTTCTTCTGATTTAAATGTACTAAAACTAATATACTATACGCGTCTACAGTATAAGTCGGTAGTCTGGATATTAGTTTATAAGTACATTATACAATGTAAAAATGACACGAAAACTTATTTACTGAGTTAGTCGCCTGATCATTTGGCAACAACCACACAACAAATAGTTGACAAAAGTGTAATTTTATCATTTCTAGAATCAGAGATAATAATAATAATAATAATAATAATAATAATAATAATAATAATAATAATAATAAT
>RQTK01000103.1:111779-124474 GCA_003991915.1 Elysia chlorotica | reverse complement strand
CACTCCTATTTACATCCCATGATTCAAGCCCAATACCTTCTGTGCAAACTATTTTGAGAAATTTCCACAAATTTGAAAAATTAGAAGCTTTGATTTTTTATTTTAGGAAGGTGTGCTGATCAATACAAAAAGGTGATAGCACAAGAGTGTATCAACCCCCACAACATGTGGGTGGCGTGATAGAGAAAGGTTAAACTTTCCCCTTTGTTTTTTTATTTTACAATTTTTTTTCAAGATAAAAGCTTTGATTTTTATATTTCAAAATGGAAGGGGTGCAGATCCATACAGAAAAGTGTGCTGCAGTGACCAAAAAAATCCTACCATACACACACATGATAGAGAACAAAGACACATAAAATGAAGAATAACAATAGTGACATAATTAATCTATTCACAGCGCATGATTCAAGGCCTGTTCCCTTTGTGTGCTCTATTTACTGGGATTTATCAGAATTTTATATGAGCCCCTTTTAAGAAAACATTTAAAAACATTTTTTTCCCCAAAATATCTTTCAAATTAGAATAACTACCCAACCACCATGACATTGATCGCATTAGCTAATGTGTTGTTTTTTGTATGCTGCTATGTATTCCAATTATCACCTGTCTATTGCATTGTGTATAATTTATGTTTGAGATGTAGGTTTTTTATATGTTTTTATCTTGAATAATGTAAAGCGCTCGGATACTTCGGTGGGAAGCGCTATATAAGTAAAATTATTATTATTATTATTATTATTATCATTATCATTATTATTATTATTATTATTATATAAGGTAAAAGCTTTGATTGCACTATTTAATGTGCTGCCACACTTCATACAGTGCACGGAGACCTCGCTTTCAAGAACTCCCGACTCAGCCGATCACTTTACACCGACACTGAACAAGGACTTATCTCGCCTGCAAACAGACACACTTCAACTCAAAAATAAGTTACATTTAGATGAATTTCGCTCAACAGCACAAGACAGGCAAAAAATACAAGAAGCTGCCGAGGCGTCCAGGGCGGAAAACCAGGATACGAAAGGCGATTAAGGGATTAAGAAGAAGATTTGAGCCAGTTTGCCCCCACCCGTCGTAGATACAAGTTTATAGCTAGAGCGCTCTAGGCATAGAAAAACTAGACTAGGTTAAAAAATTATCAATCTACATATAATTATACATAACAAAAAAGATTATCTTGGTCTTCATTACTGATAGAGCTATAGCCCCCCCCACCCCTTAATACAGTTAAATGATCTCACTTTAGTTTAGACACAGCCCAACACGTCATCCACCTTGACTGAGTGAGTGGGTGAGTTTGTTTTACGGCACGTCAGCACGGTAACGGCTATGTTGTGCCCATGATGTCAAAAGTGACTCCTTATCTCTTTGAGTAGTAAAAGCATAAAAATTTTGCGTAACCACAGTGACTGAGAAAAACAACAACACCACATATAACTGGACGAACTGGCTCAAGTGGTAGAATGTTTGTCATCAGATCAGAAGTTCCGAGGTTCGAATGCCCCTACGAGCAGAATTATCTGTCCTATTTCGGCCCCGGTCACTGGTTGGGTCGTGCCAGTATAATGTGACCGGCTGAGACAGGAGTCGTGGTATCCGCGCCCCGTCTCGCTTGTGACAGCACATAAAGTTGCCAAGTGTCAGCCTTTGGGCCCGTCCGCAATGTAGCCTATATTGTGCTGGCGTTGGACTTTGAACCAACTCAACTCAACTCAACTATTGACCCACCCACCCAGACCTACCTGTTAAACCAACTTTTTTCCGACACTCCATGCAGCGGTTCTTTTTCGGTTTCTTTCCCTTGTCCCCGTCAGTGCCTTCACCTGTTTGAAAAAAAAAAAGAAAACACAAACGCAAAAAATTAAAAAAAAAAAAAAAAAAAAGGGGGAAAAATTAAAAAAAAAGAAAAGGGGGAAAAAAAAACAAAATTAAACGGGAGTTACATGCCCGAAAATGCATAATAGAGTGTAGACCTAGGGTGCTCTTGCATTTGTCAAAGTTGAGTTCCCAAGATCTAATAATGCAATTTTAGAAGCTACAAAAGAAAAAAATTTTAAATACAAAATTGTAAACCCCGCCTGGCTAAAAAAAAACGAGTTGCTTCTATCAACAAGAAAGTATGGAAGGTCCAATTGGAAGAAGAGCCGATGACTGTCTTGAGAAATAAACGTGTACAGATTTTTTATTTGTTTAAAATGTCATGCAGGATACAAGGTTCACAAAAGAGAACAATGGCAGTACTAGTAAAGCTCTTCTCCTCATGGAGAAATTTGACAGGCCCATACAGGGGAAACAACTTGATTTTAGTTGGCATCGACGCAGAATGGAGGAAAAAAAAGCAACTTCAGCAACTTTTGCACTTGGCCCTTCACATGATGTTCTAAGCCGTTTAATACATTATACTAGCGGCAGATGTGACCCCTTTAAAATTATATCTACGAGTGATAAACGCATAAAAATTGTGCACAAATAGGTTGGCTTAAAATAAAGGGTATATATACAGTAGTTTAAAAGATCCATGTGTAGAATTATCAAAGTTAAATTTTATTATATACTCCAATGTCCATCAGGTACCCCAATAAAGCCAATTGGAGCTGAGGGCCAAGATTTATAAGTAAATATCCTCTCTAATGGTTTTTTTTCAGATTTCTTTCCCCGTAAAAAAGCGAACAGTCAACCAGAATGTGGCTTATGGATTATTGACAGCTGAATGTGTGACACTGTGGAGGATCTACACCTCTCGGTAGGAAGGTGGAGTAAGACGAGAATGTTTTTCCTGCCATTAAAAGATAAAAAAATATGTGAGGCAAATAGGGTAGCAGCGCTCTCCTGTTCAAGAAGAACTATTGGCAGGCAAACGCAGGGGGAAATAACTCAAATTTAGTAGGCATTCATGCCGACTGAAGGGGAAAAAAGGCAACTTAAGAACTTCTGGCACTCAGTGTTTCATATTCCCTTGAGCAACCAATTTTAAAGACCCAGCCACATTTAACTTGTAAACACCAACCCAACTGGCAGATGACGAGCCGCTAGTGAGGTTGTTTTACGGCACGTCAGCACGGCAACGGTTATGTTGTGCCCACGATGTTCGAAGACAGTTAATGCATTATACTAGTAGCAACGGTGATTCCTTATCTCTTTGAGTAGTAAAATCATAAAAATTGTGCGTAAAAAGGTTTGGCTAAAAGTGAAGGGTATGTACAGTAGTTTAAAAGATCCATGTGTAGGATTATCACAGTTAAATTTTATTATATAATACATCAATGTCCTTCAGGTACCTAAGTAGACGCTGAGGACTAACATGGGTAAATATGCTCTCTAGAGGCTTGGAAGCCAGGTACACATTTCTTTCCCGGTGAAAAGCCGGACAATCAATCAGAATGTGACTAATGGACAATTGACAGTTCCAGGTATGACACAGTGGAGGCTCTTCACCTCTCAGTAGAAAAGCGTGAGTAAGATGAGAATGTCCAAGTCAGACTCGATCGAGCACCACCTGGTCTCGCCGTCTTGCCTGAGAGATTCCTGGCCAGTGACCTAAATGTGGTTGGACACAGTGCAATTTGTTGGTTGTCATATTGTTCCATCGCGCCTTCCAGTTTTCTTTTATAAACGTGTGTATAATTGGCTTAATATCAGATGCTGGTATTTGCAACTGAGTAGGTTCAAGTTCAAGTCCAATTTTGGCGAGTTCGTCAGCCATTTCATTCCCTTCTATACCGACGTGGCTGGGAACCCAGCAGAGAGCAATTCTCTTACCCCGTCTAGAGCGCGTATCGGACAATGGACCCTCCTGCGTGAAAAGGTGATGGTCTACACAAGGACTACTCCCCCCCCCTCCCCCACACTAAATTAGAATTGAGGTGCCCCTAAAAGATCCTTTAACAGACCTCAAACCCACAACCTTTTAAAAAAAAATTTCATTTCAAATCTTAAAAAAACACAGCAAACCCCAGCAAACCAGGGTTATAAGCAGCACCGACGGAAAATGAAAAAAAGAAATTGAGCAATCGCACGCGACCAGGTGCTACGCGTTACCTTCAGGGGAGCCCACGCCAGGTGACCCATCCTCGTCCGAGGCTGCCGGCGCGGCGGTGGCGCTGCTGGTTCCAGACTTGCCCGCCACCGATGATGCTGACACCGTAGGGACGGTGGGAGAGGCGGTCTCGACCTCACTGCTGCCGCCCACCGCACCCCCGGGCAGTTTCTCCGACACGCTGGCCAGCGACTCGCTGCTGGAGCTGGGGCTGCCCGGGTGCAGGTTGTTGCTCGACGTGTTCACGTTCATGTCTGCAATACAACACATAATAATAATAATAATAATAATACATGGCTTCAATATAGCGCAACACCCAAGACAATGCCTGGCTCAGTGCGCTTAACATAAGAAAATCATCCATGTTCATGTCTGCAATACAACACATAATAATAATAATAATAATACATGGCTTCAATATAGCGCAACACCCAAGACAACGCCTGGCTCAGTGCGTTTCAACATAAGAAAATCATCCATGTTCATGTCTGCAATATAACACATAATAATAATAATACATGGCTTCAATATAGCGCAACACCCAAGACAATGCCTGGCTCAGTGCGCTCAACATAAGAAAATCATCCATGTTCAGATGTCTGCAATACAACACATAATAATAATAATATCATCCATGTTCATGTCTGCAATATAAGAAAATCATCCATGTTCATGTCTGCAATATAAGAAAATCATCCATGTTCATGTCTGCAATATAAGAAAATCATCCATGTTCATGTCTGCAATACAAGAAAATCATCCATGTTCATGTCTGCAATACAAGAAAATCATCCATGTTCATGTCTGCAATACAAGAAAATCATCCATGTTCATGTCTGCAATACAAGAAAATCATCCATGTTCATGTCTGCAATACAAGAAAATCATCCATGTTCATGTCTGCAATACAAGAAAATCATCCATGTTCATGTCTGCAATATTTATATATAAGAAAATCATCCACGTTCATTTCTGCATTAAGAAAATCATTCATCTTCAATCTCCAATATAAGAAAATCATTCATGGCTGTGGACCTTCCTATTATCCTAACCCGTGATTTTGGTATCTGTAGCACTGTATTTCTCCGTACAGCGGAACCCTGCCTGATCTGCTCTATAGAGAGAGGGAGAGAATTCTCTCCTTCTCTCCGGGTTTTTAATGTTTCCTAGGTTCTCCTGGGGGATCCTATACGGCGACAGGTCCTGCCTGATGGTACCATGATTGTCTTTTATTGTAGTGCTCTAATTAGTTTTCCCTCATGGAGAATTGGATCTCCGTGATTATAGTGAACAAGGGTAGGTTTTATATGTAAATTATAATAATTCTTGTTCTATTGTACTTGTAGTTCGATAGTATTAGTAAGTTATATTCTAATACTCTAACTAGAAATTAGTGTAATGGTTTGACGACTTGTTGAGTCAACAGACTAAAACTAGAAGTGGGGTTTTATACGATTTCTTTGTGATTGCTGTAGACTAAATAGTTGTTTAGAGTTAAATTACTATTGTAATTGAGAGGGGTGCAAAGGCTGTCAATTGTGGCAATGTCTATTGAGTTCTTCGGAGTGGGCCACACATCCAAGAACATGATTTGTATAATACGTTTATTACGCTAGACGGTTTTAACTGTCGCTTTTGAATCAACAGGCAGTCGCGGTGGCCCTGGGGTAGAACTTTGTCTTCCTACGAAAAAAGGTCCGGTTCGAGCCCTGGTGACTGCGCTCCCTACTGGTTGGGTCGGTGTCAGTTAAATGTGACCTGCTGAGACAGGTGTCATGGTATCCCTGCCCTATCTCGCGTATGGCAACACATATGTTGTTAGACCCTGGTCTTGGGGTTCGTCCACAATATACCCTACATAGTGCTGATGTTGGCATTAAACCAACCCAACTCTGAATCAGTGTCTCACAAGTGTTGTGATCTACAGACTATTCCATATTTCTGGTGCCGCATTGAATGAATTTTGGAAGGACTTCGACGAATCAAAGGCAGAGGTCTCAACTCCTTTTTTTTTTTTACAGAACCTCTTTGACATGATTTATGATTACAAGGCACCCTTTTTATACCTATAATAAATCATATATTGAATGACAAAACAACCCCACACCTTTTTAAAAAAATCTTTACTGAACTATAACTTGGTCACATTAGTTTATTAAATAAATAGCGAGTCTCGCTAGTAACAGATATTTGCCGGAATACAATGCATGTACGTATAACGGAGATATATAATTTTCTTTTTCACATTTATATGTGCATCGCTGACACATTTCGTGGGCTGGGAATTAACTAGTTCTATGTCCACTTTTTGAAAAAATTGAGTTACCCGTTTGAAAAGAATCACTGACATTTACAGTGGCTATTATACACATGAAATGTAGATCTCACTTCTCAGTCACAAAAACCATTAGATACAAGAAAAAAGAGATTTTGTTAGATAGGATTAGGAATGAAAACATAACACGACCAAACTTTGACGCCAATTTTCTCAGCCCTACACAAAGTGGAGATGGAACTACATGTAGGTAATTCGCCGTATAGGACCCCCCAGGGGAACCTAGGAGACGTTAAACCCGGAGAGAGGGAGAGAATTCTCTCCCTTCCTCTATAGAGAATACATGTAGGTAATTCTCAGGCCACGATTTCCCAGCACAGTCAGTGACTCACCCCCGAGGGAGGTCCGGCTCAGTGCTGCAGCGACAGCATCCACATCATCCACCTGGGGCCCGACGCCCTGCGCAGGAGACGGCGCCTGGACCACGGGGCCCCCCGGCTGCTGCAGTTGCTGCTTCACATCCTTGTAACACTTGGAACACATCCCGTCAAACGCCTGCGCCGCGTAGAAGCCGCACCCGTTTCGGCAGAAGGTGGGCGTGCCCAAGTTCTGGTGGTTTCCCTTCTCCTCCATAGACATCTTGGGTTGGAGCGCCGCGAGCCGCACACCTGTAGAGTTCCGATGCAGTGCAGAAAACGTCCACTCCAGCAGAGCAGGGGGTCCACAACAGATAGAAATAGTCACTTTCCTAAACGATTCACTCCCGCAAAGCGGAAACCAACCGAAATTGGGTCGATAAAGTATCGGAAACTTTGCTGTGGAAACCGAGAGACGCCAGCCTTCCAAATGTCAGCCCGTAGCTCTCCTACGGCCCTTTCACTCGAGACCCTGATTGCTGGCTCAGATGTGTGTATGTGCTGGTAGCAGCACCAGGCGTCGTTCAAACAGACTATGGGCGGTTTGAACGCTGTGGTCTCGGTCTGTGACCCACGGAACTAAACCCAAGTTGGCAGGACACACCCTTCTTTGACTCTCGACTCTCGACGACCCCGCCAAAGACCACTGATGTGGGAGTGGTCACTCCAAAGATTGGTGTCCCCGTCTGCAAATCTGTAGGTCAAATTGATGGAAGTGTTGTTAGTTTCATTTTAAACATTGCCTCCGAAACTTACGGACTAAAACTAGCCAAGAAGAGTACACTTTGAAATCAAGGACCAGATCTAGAAAACCTTTTTTTTTAAAAATTAAATGCAGCCATAAATGTCAAGCAAAGTATCAATTTTGGGAAAAAACAAACAAAAAAAGTAAAAAAAAAAACCCCCAAAAAAAACAATTCCATGAAATAGCAAAAAAAAACAACAGGCAAAGTTAGTAAAACTTTGGTTGCCTAAGATTTTCCTCCGAAGTTTACACAAAAAATTGTCTGTCAATGTTCTGTGTAATAAATAGGAAAAATCACTGGTCCAAGTTCCATCATGTTAACGTCAAAGCGTTTTTGTCCCTGTAACTAGTCGGGTTGGTGTCAATAGAGTATAATGTGACTGGCTGAGGCAGAAGTCATGGTATCCCTGTCATGTTACAGGAGACAAAATCTTTCAGCTGTCTAAAAATTGTCAGAAAGAATTCGTGATACCCGAAGACCTGCAACTATCAGCAATATACCTCAAGCTATTTGCTGG
Organism: Elysia chlorotica; assembly: GCA_003991915.1. Lineage (NCBI taxonomy): Eukaryota > Metazoa > Mollusca > Gastropoda > Plakobranchidae > Elysia > Elysia chlorotica. The sequence continues at coordinate 116,478 of RQTK01000103.1, read as the reverse complement.
CATTGGACGTTACGACACCAACAAACTATAAAATCTACATATACTGTGAATGCAGTAAAGGCTGCCATCTCATTTGCCCGACCAGTCATTTAGTGTAGTGTACCAGAATCATTTTTATAATGCTTAGAATAAAAAAATATCTTTTAAACTTGAACATCTTATAAATATCTAAGTATATTTGTACTCTGTAAATCTATTTTAAGAGAACTAGATCGCACTACATTCCAAGGGCTTGCTGAATCTCTTTGTAAGATCCATCTAGATCTAGAATACAGAGGCTTTATCTAGATCTGATCTAATGAAGACAGTCCTGCAGGGAAAGTTTGCCGGCAAAAGAAGAAAAGGCAGACCTCCCACCACCTTGATTGACAACATTGAGAAGAGCAGTGGCCTAAGTTTGCACAAAATAAGTCTGCGGAGTAGGGACAGGAACAAATGGCGTGCTGTTGTGATGTCTGCTGGAGATCCTATCGACGAACACGGCGACGGATACAAGTAACAAGTAAGTATCTAGATTAGATCTAATTCGGCGTTTTCACAATAATGAATACAAGTTGTGAGAGGTTTTCAATGTAAAGTATGATAAAATGGCATTAAATTAGCATCTGAGTGCAGTTGTATCTAAAAAATATACAATTTGCTCGTCAATTGTAATAGCATAGGTTGCCGCCACCGTGGACTGGCCGCTATCAAATTTTGTGTCTCTGAAGTCAGCGGGTCAGTGACCAAAAGCTGGCGTGTTTTTGGTCAGAAGTGGCTCAATACTTTTGCCTTGCGCATGAATCTGGCGCATTGATAATGCTTGACCAAGAAGAAAAATTGAAGAGCTTCACAGTGATATATTTTTAAAACTTAAAGCTTGAATTACAACCCATTCCAGAAAAAATTTGCTCCAAAATTTTCAATGTGAAATTTCTCTTGAAGTAAAACTTCAATATATCAAAATAAACATTATCTTTCGCACTACATTTTTCAAAGATTTGCGAGAATCTGCTATCAGTCATATTCATGCACTGGGTCTTTAAATAGACAGGTGGAATTTTACAGACGTCAACCGCAAGCACCCGGTCGCTATTTCAATCGCATTTTTTAGATGCGAGAAAAGAATACTATTGTCATTGATTTTACGAAGTAGCAGCATGTATTTAATACACCAATCAAATTTCAAAACAGCACGAACTAAGCTTTTAAATGAAATCTTTCATTCAAAAATATATGTCCAATAGTTTTTATACACCAACCGAGTGAATACCCTGGTTCTACAGCTGTTTGTGCCAGAGCCTGAAAAACTTGGTTAGAGTACTTAGTTTTAACCAGGACTATACCTCACTGCTTTGTATGGTGCGTTTTAATGCTTCTATAAATTTAATGTCAAATATGAACAGGTAGATTTGAGATCTTGTGTGAACAACATATACTTTATTTTTTTTTAAATGAAGGTCTAGATCTGGATTTTTAGTTTTCTTTCATCTATAGACATCTAGATCTAGATCCAGATCTAATCTAGATGGGCCCCATCAATCAAAATTATGAAAACAAACTTATTTTTTAATTTGTAGCGTTAGATATAGATTCAATTGTAGAAATATAGATATCTAACTCGATTCTAGCGTGTGATAATATACTCTTACTAATAATAATAGACCACTTAAAACAGGTAGGCCTAGAGTAGACTAGATCTAGATCTCGATTTAATTTCTAGATATCTAGATCTAGATCTATTGTCTTGTTCATATTCTACTTGATACAAGGAAAAGAGTAGTACGAAGAAATAACGACTAAATAATAGATCTAGATCAAGATTTAAGTCTATAGGCTGGATAATGAATGACTTGACCCACTACTGAACACGAACAACAAAGAAACCTAGATCTATGCAAAACAACAAAAGATCAACAAATGTTTGTGACGTTATGGTCAAATTAATGATGTTTTAAGAACAAAGAAATGACTCTAGATCGAGATGTTAAGTTTAATCTTAATACATATCCAGTTTATTCTGAAGTCAGAACTGAGTTGAGAAGTTTATTTCACAGGGTAACATACCGTGAGGATAATAATAAGTGAAATAATTTTACTCTTCCTGCTGCTCACTGGGCCTAAGATGGCTGCCGTTTGCCAGGAGCAAGAAATATTTCCGGTTCAATCCACTTCCAAAATGTTTACATCATCCTAATAAGAAAACCTTTGGTTTATAGATACAGGGGTCAATTTTACAAAATCTAACAAATTATGAAAATCGTTCAATATCCCTAACAGATCTTAGACAGTAAGCAGTTGTAAAATGTGAAACTTACGTGGTTACCTACTCAAAGTCACTGTGTCATGATTTCTGATTATTTGAGCCACGTGACTTGTTTGTACCCTCTCATTGGACTAAAAATAAATGACCTAGAAGATTCGTCTCCCTTGTTTTGAAGCCACTGTAGACTAACAAAGAGGGTATTCCGAAAAAAAGAAAATCTATTTTTAGGAGAGGAAACCCCCTGCGTCAGAAAAACTCAGAATCTAGTCACGCCCTGTTTTTCTTTCCTTTTCCTATTTGCGATGCCACCTCATCACGCGGGGTTATTGACCTTGAAAGTATAACCAGGTCTAGGCCAAAGCTTGAAGTCCATACACTTAGTTAAATGATGGGTCGCCACAAAATGAATGGTCAACAGAATGTTAAAAAAAATGACCTTTACATTATAGTAAAGGTGTAAATGCTGCTGCGAGCTGTTGAGGTGTCAAATCTAGTTGTTACCAGCCCAGGTTCTGCTGTTGGTAGTCACCAGGCATAATAACAAAATAGACGCCGCCCATGGAGTTCTATTAATACCACTAGAGGGTTCAGTGACGTCACTACAAGGCGGATCTTGAATGTTACTCGGGTTAGGAAAAGAGGGGCAGGAAGCCGCCCATCATGCCTGTAATGCGCTAGGTTAGACCAAAGTGTTGCTAGATTGACAAGGTAGCTCACTGGATTTTTAAAAAGTACCCACAGCAACTAGGTCATAAAAGCGCTTTCTATGAAATTACGCGGAAGATGCAACATGTGGTTCCAGCTGATACTATTGTTTACTGTTGCGTTGGTATCAGTGTTTCGTTTTCAACTTCAAGATGTCAACAAACGAAGTGAACTTAAAAAAAATTGTTGAGAAGAAATGAAGAAAATATTGCGTTCAAATTGATTGCCCTTAACCTAGACAACATAATTTTGAATTATGATCTTTTAAATTCTCATTAAATCAGGAGAGGTTACTTTCGTTCTCAGTCTAGATCTAGACTCTAGATACATGTAGAGCAATACAGCCAGTAGCTTCTTCTTCTTCTTCTTCTTCTTCTTCTTCTTTGCGTTCACTAGCCAGTAGCTTAGACCAACAATCTAGACCTACAGTGTATGTTCAGGAACTAATTTTCAGATTATACCTCGACTTTTACTTAGATAAGACCAACAGACTGTTAAAAATCGAAAATCTGTATAAAAAAAATCACCAAGTAAAAATTTATAGATCTATTTATCTTAGAATCAAACTTAAAAAAAATGGATTATTAGACTGAATATGTTTAAAAGGCCAGTTGGGATTCAACAAAAAATCAACCTCTTTATCTGTTTCTAGACGTATTGTTATATGAATTTTAGTAGCTATAATTATATGGATAAGAATCATTTTAGACTTGTGACGGTAAAACCTGTGTAGACATATAGGCATGGCTTACTGGGTTATGACAATGAGGCAGAATACACACACAACAGAAAACAAAAACAAAAGTGGACCTAAGTCTACATTTACATTTGATTTTTTAAAATGAAATTATAATAGTCATAACCCATAACTAACAAAGGAGCAACCAAAAGAGAAAAAAAAGTTTTGGTCATGTTCATCATGTTATGTGAGATGTCACATAATTATGTTGTAGTTATTTTTTTCATATTTTTTTTTATTGTTTTGTTTTTTGTTGTTGCAAGTTTTGCTGAGTCTTTTATAATAATTATGTTGTAGTTGCGAGCGATGGCTAATAAACTCACATCGTTTGGATCTCTTGAAAAACCCTGCTAAAAGAACTCCTAATGCAGCATAGTTGCTCGTTAGGGTTCCAGTTTAAATCATTGAAAACAGCTACATGTAGTTCACTTATCCAGCAACTCGTTGTCGTTAACACAGAAATTCAGATATCCTGACTTTGTCTGACATGCCAAATTCACCACATCATATAGCTCATAAAAAACAAGAACAAGACCCACTAAAAATACAAAACAACAACAACAACAACAACAACAACAACAACAGAGCAGCAGCAATAACAACAACAACAACAATAGCAGCAGCAATAACAACAAAAACAACAACAACAACAACAACAACAACAACAACACATTATACATAATTTTTAAATCTTGAAACCTTCTTTGCTTCTTTTGAATCAAGGAAACACTGCTGGGCAGAAATTTTTCTGTATAAGTACGCGGTCTGGTATAATGTGAGAAATTGAGACAGGAGTTAAGGTCTCTGCGACCTGTCTCGTATAAATTATAGAAGTATAATATTATAGACTTTGGACGTTCCTAAAACCAACTCAACTCAACACAAACTTAAGGAAAGGGTGAACATCATTTTGGAATTTTACTATGTATTTGTGTCTGGGGTCCGTATTAATAATAGAATACATGTATGACTTCTACAAATTATTTTTTTCCTTGTATACTTCCTAATAA
>RQTK01000103.1:97881-107881 GCA_003991915.1 Elysia chlorotica | reverse complement strand
CAGACAGACAGACAGACAGACAGACAGACAGACAGACAGACAGACAGACAGACAGACAGACAGACAGACAGACAGACAGACAGACAGACAGACAGACAGACAGACAGACAGACAGACAGACAGACAGACAGACAGACAGGCAGACAGACATACAGACAGACAGACAGACAGATAGACAGACAGACACTGATGTGAAAAAGGCGCTGGCTACATTGCATGTTGAACTGAGGGCTTGAAATTGCAATTGGCTCTAATTAAGTTTAAACATTATTAGCGTTGCCTTAGTAGGGGCGTAAAGTTGGCTCAGTCTTCAGTGCTCAAGACTGAGCAGCAGGAGGTCCAATGTTCAAATCTCTGGTGTCACCGCTTTTTTCAACCCGCCCCCTTTTCCCCTCTCATCCCTGGAAACCCATGCGACATACCATTTTTTTTTGAAGATGGCATTCTTAGCGATATAAGGCGCCAGATATTTCTAGCATTGATTTTGTGATCTGGATTGACAATTAGGACATCAAACCTTTCGACCCTTAGCTAATATTTCCATTTCTGTGTTGTAGAACTTTCAAATGGGGCTACACGTGTTCTCGACGCATAACCCTTTCATTCAAGAGACACATGCACATAGATGAAGTTGTTCCATGTAAAAAAGGATTCGAATTGAAACATACCACACCCACAGCTATTTTCAATTAAATAAATGCCTTTGTGATCACCTGCAGGAAAGAAAGTAACAACTGTCTTCTCCTTTATTCCCCCCACACGATTAGTGTTACACGAGTAACAAAAATCAGAAACTAACAAGATAGCAAAATCAATCAACTTTTCAGCACCATAGAAATATATAGATCTTGTTTTATGAACTTATAAAGAAAAATAATGGTAAAAGATATCGTCGATAACAGAGCAATACTCAAGTCAGTTAACCAGGTGTCCAGTCATGCCACACCCCAAGTTTTCACACCCAGTCACCCGTGCCAAACCCAGACCGACCATCTGGCCGTCAGGCGGCATTCAAAACGCCACAGGGTTGTCGTTCTAAAAGTAAAACAGGTCCAAACTCTCAAAACGTATATGTTAAAAAAATAATAATACGAAAAAATTAAATTAGGGTCTTAAAAGGTTCAAAACTCTTCTATATTAAGAGAGCTGTACATTGCTAGGTATTTTCTGGCTTTAGTTGAATGATATTTTTCCATGTTTATGAATAAATTAAAAGAGGAAAAAAAAAACGGTTGTCGCAAAAAAGCAATCTTTAGCAGTTGCCATAAAAGTAAGAGTACTAAGCAGCAAATAAAATTATGTATCTAAACTTTTGCTTATCTGGCAAGATTCATTCATAGCAAATTTTATCCCAAGTTTGCCAGCAAAATGAGGAGAGAAGGTCCAAAATTAGGTAGGAGATAACATGGCAAAGCCATTTATAGGGACAACCAAATATGTGTTTATTTTATCATTAAGTACAGTTAATTGTACCAATCAATCAACTTCAAATACGTGAAAATGACCGAATAATACTATTGTAGTTTTGCATTCAGTGCATCATTAAAAAAAATTTCAAATTGTAAGCAATCGTGATGTACACGGTCTAGTTTGTTATAAAATTATTATCTAAATGCAGCATACTCATGTTTTGTATAGATTTTTCAAGATTCACTCGTATTAGGAATGGAAGTTCCCGCAATAAAAAAAATTCTGTGTGTCAGAAAACATAAATATATGTCCGATAAGCTGAAAGGTAATAGTGATATTTTTTTGGTTAACATCTTTTACGTCTGTGTGCTATGGGTATTATTCCCTTTTAAAGGTTATAAAATGTAACGTTTGAAATATCTCACGCCTATGTGCATATTCTAGCTCATTTCTTTCAAAAATAATTATTGTTACACGACCCTTTTTGAATTCTTCACAGAGAACGACATTCGCAATAAAAGTTTTGCCACTTTGCTGGAAAATTCAGATGATCAAAGGAAATAATTACATTACTGTGATTTTGTAGTAGATCTAAAAAAAGTCTATTTGCGATAAGCATTGCTCACTTTTCATGGTGATGAGCAAACTTGAAACTAAACTAGAGCTCACATTCTTTACGCCCACTCGTCCGGTAATTTTTAACGAATTAATAAAAATAAAAATGTAGATCTATTCATAAGTAGATGTTAGCAGTCAAAAAAAAATTCAAATAATTTAAATCGTGCGCAGCGAACTTGTACGTCCATTCAATTTAATATCCTTGATTTGGTTGACTTCAATTTGCACAATAATCTCAAAACAAAAATAGTATTGGTTTTCGTACCTTGTAGCCTGCATACCGGATGTCAACGAAGCGGACAGATTAATAGCAACACAGAATAAAACAAAAACGTTAATTCTATGTGTATAAATAACATCTGCGGGAAGTTTATCCTTGCTTAATTTCAAATCCCTAGAATTTAATGTAGACAAGCATTTCGTGTTGGAATGAAAAATTTCTACGACAGAGGCCAGTTTTTTTTCCATATAATCATGAATTGAATTAGGTCTAGATCTAGGTTTAGATCTAGAGTATAGCCTAGATCATACTGGCACGTCATGCAGATTAGATCTAGATCTAGAACCAAAACAACGTGCATAAAATGAATACGTCTTTATCTAGGCCTGAACTTACATAATAAGCCTAACATGAAGCTTTGAAGTGTTCAATTGCAGAATGAGGATGAAGAAGAAAAACCCATACCTATTGCTGGTGTTCATTCTGAATTTAATGATGCTAGGCTTCGCTTTTGGTGAGAAAATCATATTTTTGTCACAATTCGGTTTGAAAAAGTTATACTCACCGTATTACAAACGTTCCATTAATTATATAAAGAACTATAAGTATTGGCAGAGCTACAGATCTAGATTAATTTTATAGATCCAGAGGCGGGTAATCTTTAACCACTGAGGTCTCGACTCTCGTTAAATGGCGACCATCTTGGATAAGGGAGACAAGTCAAATAAACCGACATAAAAACTCTTAGAGTAAAAAACATTTTTAAGAAGACAAAAGACTATGAACTTTAAAACTTGAAACGTCAGTACCTATATGGAAGACTTCCCAAGACTATCATTATAGTGCATGGGATTTTGTTACTGATGACATTTAATGCTTTATCTTGAATCAACGACGTCCTTAGGTCTAATCAATATCGATCTAATGGCCTTACCAAAACCACTATCTATCCCATAGAAGTAGGCCAATTTATTTATAGTTGGTATATTTTCGGCGACCATCAAAGCGCCCATGCACAACTTACGGCGGGGTGTGTACATGTCTAAAATGTACAAGAACATCAACAATATTACTGATAGATTATAATCTAGAACTAGATTAGATCTAGTAATATAGTAGAAGTATCAATAAGGGCAATATGAGTAACCTACAGAATAGTAATTTATTTTATTTTAACTATCATATTCATATCGTCTCGATCCACAGTTAATAGAGTACCTTTTCTATGTTTGTTAAAGATGATTCAAAAGTCTACCATTATCGTTACCATAAATAGATACTTCAGTGTAATTTTAGAGGCGCTCATGGCCTTACTTTCGACATCGAATATGGCCACCATGTAAACAGCCGGGACCGCAATGGGTAAAAAGTTCCCGTAGGCACAGGGATACAAGTGTCGCGGGTACAGTGTCGCGGTAGTTACGACTCATCATAGGCCTTTTTTCATGACATATTTTTACGAAAAGTCGTAAAGTACCGCGACGTTGTACTCACAGCTCAAGGTTATAATTATAAAACGACTCACCATTGCTACAAAGTAGTGTCTCTTTTTAAGTGGACAGTTCCTTATGCCGATGAGTAAGTTTTGATATTTGACAATTCGTACTTCTCGCCGCTTTTAAACCAAACAATGAAAAAGATTCAGTTTTTTCACGGTTTCTTAATGCCTGTAAACTGTGCCATTTTCTAAAGTTGCATGCCTGGTTGCTGTCCCAATAAATCGATAATTATGTGGCGAAATACCAAAAAAGCTGAATAGCTCAAGGGAGGATAAAGAAAATATGTTGATTGAACAAGGAAGTTAATATACTCAATCTATTAATTAAGCTGGTTTTTCTACATGACAGGCACTTTTTCAGATTGCTTAATTATTAATTTTTCAGAATGACTTAAAAAAATGTTTTTCAATGGATTACAGGGTGAAAATATTTAACATTAAACGCCATTCAACTCAAAAAATTAATAATTTTGTTTAAAATTGCCTCTTAATTTTTTTTTGGAACTGTATCATGCAGACAGGTTCGAAGGAACACTAATAACATCAAAAGAGAATACACCCGGACAGCAACATTCACAGATTTTTACATTGACTAATTATTATTATTATTATTTATTAATTTTTAAATTAATTATTTATTCATTTTTTTTTATATAAAATCCGCAACATTTTACAAATATTACCATGTTATTATACGCGGTAATACTGATTACTGTCGATAGACCAAATAAGTACAAAACAGAATAGTACTAAAGTTATTATAAGCAGTTTGATTAATGGCATGTAACTTCAAAAACACTTATGCCTGAAGAAAACTCTGAGCAAAAACGAACAAACATAAACAAACAAACAAACAATAAAACAACAACAAACAGCCAACTCAACAGACAAACAACCAAAAACAACTGTATCATGGGGGATCTACACAATTGCACTTAATTTCGGTTTTTATGTTTGACCAGGCGCAAACGTTGTGGTGCTGAAGATGAACCTGATCAAAGATAGAACCACGACATACACGAACTACCCAATCCAAGGAGAGTGCAAGGCGAAAGTTCTGCCACATGAAAACTTCACTTTGGAAATCTCGAACACACCTTCCAATCCGGGGATATTGCGTCTTTTGGGCAAATACGTTATCGGAAAAAGCGTCCATACTGTGCGGGAACTGGAAAACGCAACTGTTGAAACAACATCAGGTGGCATATCAGAGTTATGATTGGGGGTCTTATGAAAAAAAAAAATTAACAACCAACAACAATTCAACCTTAAATATTGTGGCGTTAGTTCGATAATCATTATTAGGGAAAGACAAACCAAACTCTCTCTCTCTGTCTCCCTCTCTCTCTCCTTCTCTCTCCTTCTCTCTCTCTCTCTCTCTCTCTCTCTCTCTCTCTCTCTCTCTTCCATTCGATTTCTTGAAAGAATGCATCAATTCTTGAAACCACACGTAAGTAGGCCTACAAAGTGCATGAACTTTTATACCGAATGTTTAGTATTCTGATAACAGTATCCAACTTTAGATCTAGATTAAACTTTTATACCGAATGTTGGGTATTCTGATAACAGTATACAACTTTAGATCTAGATTAAACGATAGCCCTTAATTTCCTAATGTCGTTTTTACAAATAAATGCCCAACTCTAAAGTTATATTGATTAATAGATATATGAGTCTAGTTTGTAATTCCTTTCTTTTTTTATCGATCTACACAGGTAACCGTCTTCCTTTTAGACATAGAGAAGTATCACAACCTAGATCTAGATATATGTCTACATATTAATTTTTTTTATATAATAGTGTTAATTCTAAATCTACTCAATTTTCTATCCAAGTAGTTATGTTTAGATTCTTTACATAAACATTTCAAAACCTAACCCTTTGAGCCCAGGCCCCTTTGCAGTTTTTTGAACTATACCTGGCATCATGAGCTGAAAATGATTTCTAGGCCCCCCATAACAACTATCCAAAATATGTAGTTCTCAATCTACTCTAGTTCTACATCTAGGTCTTCATGGTTCTTGTTTTGAACAGGTAAACTATCACATGACGATCCTGAACCACGCCCACCTAGATCTCAACTTTCATTTCCGGGTTCAGACTGAATTCGTCTAATTGTCAATTTCGAGCCCATTCACCAAAAAACAAGATAGACAATCAACAGAGAGGGAGCACTGACATTGTTCTTTCTCTTCTGTGTGTCATCAAGTGAAATTATTTTCCGGATGGATAAAATTAAATCTCTATAGAAACATTTTATGTGTTTCAACAATATACATTGAAAACTTAGCCAACTGAAACTGTTATTGACTACGATGAAATTCTTACGATTTTACCTGTATACTATTTGATAATGGCCAGGCACTTTATGTGTCTCAAAAATGTACATTAAAAAAACCAACACAGCTCGAACTGAAATTGGGTACGATAAAATCCGTATAATTTTACAAATATAGACCTACTATTTGTCCATCGCCACACAGTTTTTGTGCCTCAGTTGTGAACACTAAAAACGTAAACAACCGAAACTGCTATTGAGTAAGATGCATTCTCATGTTATAATAATTATGGTACGACCACTGTAAAGACCATTTTATACTGTTAATTAATCTTCAGACACTTCGGAAGGGGATACTTCGGTGTTCTTCAGAACTGTACATTTCAAGATGTGTGCACTAGGACCAGTCTGGGATGAAAACCGCTTTGGACATGTCCGTTGCTATGTGCATAAATCCGAACGGCCTGTCTACAATCAGCCAGGCACAGAGCCCGTGTTGACTGACATGTCTACTACTTTTGGGCTGCAATGTAAGTTCCAGATTGCATTTTCCCCTTCTTCTCTCAATTACAAAGATTCTTAGTTTGTTTGGTTCAATTAGCTAAACGCGCAGTCAAGGGTGTCAGGGTATGTTTTTTTTTCTTCCTTTTTTTTTTCTTTCTTCAAAACAATATTGTGAGGCTTTTTAAATTTTATTTTGTGTGCCTTTCGCAAAAGTCATATAATGGTTTTGAAATAAATATCCAGCCGTTTTGTTGTAGGTGTTGATGAGTATAAACGAAATAATATAAAGAGGTGGACTAAGAGAGATTGGTGATGGAGAAAAATAATCTTATATGCATTGGATCACTACAATTTCAAAATGAAACAATGATACTACAGGTATTGTTTTCCCCGATATCAAAAAGGTTTTTTTCTTCTGAATATCAAATATTTTATAAGATTTTTTTCTTCTGAATATCAAATATTTTATAAGGTTTTTTTTTCTGAATATCAAATATTTCATAAGTTTTTTTCTCTTCTGAATATCAAATATTTCATAAGGTTTTTTTCTTCTTCTGAATATCAAATATTTTATAAGTTTTTTTTTCTGAATATCAAATATTTCATAAGGTTATTTTCTTCCTGGATATCAAATATTTTATGAGGTTTTATTGGTCCTTGATATCAAATATTTTATAAGGTTTTTTACGTCCTGGATATAAAACAGTTCATATGGTTATTTCCTCTTGGATATAAAATATTTCATGGAGATTGATTTTCCTGGATATAAATATTTCATACATTTTTTTCTGTCACGAAATCAAATGATTTGAGGTTTTAAACTAAAGCTATTCATTTTTTGACAAGTAATTTTTTTTTTAATTTTATCATAAAGACTACATAAGAAACCTCTTTTAAATGTAACCAATGTCCATAAAAAGGAAAAATATTAAAAAAGAAAAAAAAAAGAAAACAAGAAACAAAAAACAAAACAAAAACAACAAAAAACAACAACAACCCCAAAACACCAACAACACGCCTTGAATTACATTTTAATGCAATTGGAATAGCAAATATCCTGTGGTGAATAAATTTGTGAAATTTAGACGGAATGAATAATATCCACTTATTAAAAAAAAGCCATTAAAACGAACTTGTGGTACATTTTGACTTGTATTATTTTATAGTTTCTGCAACCAATATCGGTTTCTCGCTTTCCTTCTTTAAACAATTTAATGTGTTATATGCGGCGTTCACAAGCTGAGTCCCCTTAGCCCAAAATTGTAGAGCCATCATGTTCCTAAAGATGAAAAACAGACAGTTCAACAAAAACATTTTATCTGCTGGTAAAAAAATATAATAACTTGGAAGTGATTACTTTTATAGAATATTTTGTTCCATTTTTTTATATGACGTTTTATCATTTCTTCTTTTCTTCTGTTTTTGCTTTTGTATATTTTTTAAGATTTATTTTGTTCGAACCGTTTATCTCCTTTTTTATTGTCTTATTGAATATAGCTAACATTTATTGTTCGCTCTACTCTTTCTCTCTCTTTCTCTCTCCCTTTCCCTCTTTATTCTCTCCCTTCCTTTCTCTCCCTTCCTCTATCTTCCTCCTCTCTCTATATCCCTCCCTCTCTCTCTCCCTCTCTCTATTTCCCAACCCTTTCTTTCCTTCCCCCTCTCTTTCCACCTCTTCCCCTCATTCTTTCATCTCCCTTCCTCAATCTCTCTCTCTCTCTTTCTTCCTCTCTATCTCCCTTTCTCCCCCGCACTCTCTCTCCTTCTCTTAATCTCTAATGCCCCTCTCCCTCTACCTCTCCTCTTCTCTCTACCTCTCCTGTCTCTCTTTCTCATTGACCTCCCCCCTCTCTCTTTCTCTCTAGATAAGGGCTTTAAACCCATCCTCAATATCAAATACCATGTCCCGCCGAATTATGTATTGGTTGAAGACATTCTGGAGGCATCGTGTCGAGGCGATGTTGGATATGCCACAGGAGCCCTGGTGATTTTGCTGGATAGCCCAGAATCTTTTGAGGAACCACTCGTGTGGAGATTCAGCTGGACCGGAGAGGCAGATTCAGGGCCTTCAAACTACACCACCTGGAGAAAAACGAGTGAGATTCGTATTCGTATTCGTATTAATTAAGATGCAAGAGGCATACATGCCCATGTCGCAAATGTTCAAACAATACAATCATTATATGACAACAGTTTACTAACGCCTACACTATATACTCATCATCTAGTGCCTTTCTGAACAGGTCTGTACTTTCAATGTCAATTATCTTGCTTTGGAGTTCGTTCCAGTTCGAGATAGTTATTGGAGATATAATACCCCAGTGTTGTATCTGAAGACCATAATTATTGTTCGCATGAGCTTAGAATAAGAGTGGCATTCCATAATAACAATCATGTTCTGGATTTTGAGGGATGTCTCCCTGGAGAAAAAATGAGTGATATATAATACCCCATAATTTGTGCCCCAGTGTTGTATCTGAAGACCATATTGTTCGCATGGGCTTGGAATAAGAGTGGCATGCCATGATAACAATCATGTTCTGGAGTTTGAGGGATGTCTCCCTGGAGAAAAAAAGAGTGATATATAATACCCCATAATTTGTGCCTCAGTGTTGTATCTGAAGACCATATTGTTCGCATGAATAAGAGTGGCATGCCACGAGGACAATCATGTTCTGGAGTTTGAGGAATGTCTCCGCATTCACAGAGAGGAGCGTTGCTGATCTTTAGTGTGTATATGTGTGCATTTAGTTGGCAATGTTCTGTTCTAAGTCGCACTATTATTTTTGGTTTGCTGACATCGTGGGAGAACGCATGTTGTATTTGAAATGCGTTGGGTTTGTTCTGGTTTTCCAGGAATTGTTTATGTTGTTCTTAATAAGTGTTTTAGTTTCTTGGAATATTTTTGTCGATGGTTGGACTTTTGAAGAGCCCTCTTTTCTAAGCCTGTCAGCTGACTCATTTCCCGACAGGCCACAGTGAGCTGGAATCCACTGCAGGCCTACGGACTTTGTCTTTGCTGACGAGTATAAATTTTGTAGGATTGTTTCCGTCATGTTGTCTTCAATTCCATACTGAATAGACTGGCAATCATTTAAGATAACAATGTCTTTATTGATGGCGTTATTTATTATCTAGAAGTACGGATGTTATTTATTATCTAGAAGTACTTGATGACATGATAGTATGTAGAATTATACCCCTTCCTGATTGTCTTTCCACAATATGTGTCTTCAAAATTAGGGATATGTGGAACAAGATTTGTCCTCCAGTTTAAAACAGTTCAGTAAGATATGGTCGACTGTTTCCTATGTTTGGGGGCAGAGAGAGAGAGAGAGAGAGAGAGAGAGAGAGAGAAAGAGAGAGAGAGAGAGAGAGAGACAGAGAGAAAGAGAGAGAGAGAGAGAGAAAGAAAAAGAGAGAGAGAGAGAGAGAGAGAGAGAGAGAGAGAGAGAGAAGAGAGAGAGAGAGA
>RQTK01000103.1:42438-85687 GCA_003991915.1 Elysia chlorotica | reverse complement strand
TCTCACACAGAAATAGAACTCTCTATCCCTCCCTCTCTTTCTACCGTTTTTTCTCATTCAGACACAGACATAGAACTTTCTATCCCTCCCCCTTTCAACACGTCTTTCTTCACAAAGAAATATAAAACTCTCTTTCTCTCTCTCTGTCAATGTCTTTCCACACTTCTTTCTCACAAAAAATAGAACTCTCTCTCTCTCTCACTCACAATCTCTTTTTAACCTTCTCTCTCAATCTCTCACACAAATACAGACATACACCTCTCTCAATGTGTCTGTATATCTGTCTGTCCATCTATCTCTCTGTTTGACAGACAGACACACAGAAAAAAACAGACCGACATACACGAAGAAAGACAGAAAGACAGGAAGAAAGCAAGACAGACAGGCATTCATAAAAACTGACACAGAAACAAGACAGATGCACGAAGACGCAAAGAAAGACAGAATGTTTTTCCAATTTCAAATTTTACCCGATCACAGCTGGCAAATCGATAGCGCAGACGCTTAAGATCTACATGGAAACTGCGGGAGCTTCGATCTTTCGCCGAAAGGGCGGACGAAAAGTAGGCCGCATTCGACCAAGGGAATCTATTTTTCCTAACTCGAAGTCTTTGAAAACGGGTGGCGTTACAATTTGCATGTAGAGCCACCATTGTCTTAATTATTCTTTTTCTTTTCCCCTCATCCTCCTTCGTCTGATTCCTCTTTTTTTTCCTTGTTCTTCCTCTCCTCCTTCTCCACATCCCTTTTCTTCTTCTTCTTCTTCTTCACCACCTCTCTGTCTTGACACAATAAACCTATAAAGTGCTTCATAGGCTGGCAATTTTATTATGCCCTGTAAAGCTCTTTTTTTTTCTTTTTAATTTGACCGGAACGCTTATAGACAGTATATGAAACAATAGTGTTTTAAGGATAAAAAGCCTACTGTGTACTATTTATATATGTGTAAGCCTGCAATTTATTTCTTTATTCTTCTTTTATAATCCTAAATCATTCTTATATGCCTTTCAAGCATTTTTGTAATATAAAACACGAATTTGTTAGGAAAATTGTAACCGCCTCCACATTATTTCTAATGACGTACGTTGAATAGGCCTGTTATTAAGTACTCCATGCCAACAAAATTCACATCGAACCAACAAATAAGCCGAAGTAAATAGGACCAATCTACAAACTGCTTTCCTCATCTAAAAAAATACACTAAACAATGGAATAAACAAATGCAAATCGAGCATTATACACAAAATAATTTTGAATGCAAATTCGAAGTTTGCGAGAATTAAAAAAAAATTTTAATCGACACAACACACAAAACACTGTTGTTGCGATGAAATAACACATTGTTTTTTTTTATATATAATTCATTATGTACTACATGCAAAAGATACTTTCGACGGCATTGATCTAACTCAATTGATAATTTTGGGGAGTTTGTTTTGCTTGTTTTACTACTTAACGTCCAACGTCAGCTATATTGTAGACTGGACCCAAAACTATAACGTATAAGAGTTTGATGTGCTTCCAAACAAGAGACAGTGTGGGGAGACCTGGACTTCTGTCTCAGTCGGTCAATTTATACTGACACCAAACCAAAAAAAGGGGGACGAAATTGTACAGTTACATTTTTGACTGTTTGCGGGTTTCGAAACGATGACCTCTCGGTTAGGAGACCGACCGCTCTACAACTTGATCCAGATCGCTCCATATGTTGGCGAGTTAGATTGATCATTTGACGACTAATTAGAGCAGTTCCTCTTGGTTCCTTAAAACGAGGTCTTGAAACATCGGTGACTCTTTTCTTGTTCATGTGTTTTTCAATGAAAAAGCAAAAAAGCGTGTGGGATTGTATCAGGGTTGTTGTCATTGTTATTGTTGTTATTGTTGTTGCTGTTGTTGTTATTGTTGTTTTTGATGTTGGTGTTGTTGTTGTTATCATTGTTGTTTGAAAGGCATTTAATATAAGTCTTTGTAAAGAAGTGATATCGCCATACGTATGTTTCATTACAGCGCCATACAGCTAATTTATTGTGACGTTTAATATTAAATTTGTACAAAACAAAATAATAACCTCGAACCAATAGTTTGGATTTACACGCTGAACTTTTTGAACTGAAGTCACACCGGATGCCATTATAACAGGAAAAGCATCAACAAAAAAACACCCAAACACAAATTGCTTTGACATAAAAAAAAACACCGATTTGTCATGTAGATATAGTTTCCATTTCCAAATTAAACCATTAAAGAAAACAATTAAAACCCAATTGGCGTGTCTAGATTCGCATACTTATTTCAGTACATCAATCTAGATCTAAAACAAGTATAGATCTACATCACACTTAAACATTCATAAAATTATAAAATAAGAATATAAAAATCTAGATCTAGATCTAGATTTGAATATCAGTTATAGTCTTAAAATAATATCCTGTATCTAGCATAGAGTTTTTTTTAAAGCATGATGAAGATAAATAACCAGAGAGCATATTATCTAGGGCTGACGCTTATCTTGTTTTTAATAAGGATAGACTTATCTATCGGTGAGAAAAAATTCCTTACCGTTAACTAAAATATTAAGTCAGAGAGTGTGAACGAGTGAGAGCTTTCACGGGTAGGATTTTGCATTTGTGGCTTAAAATAAATAAGGCGCTGCTTTCTTCTTTAAACATTATTTATAAATAAACTCAGTCTGAAAATAGGTCAAACGTCTAATATAAAATTGAGTAATAAATTATAGAGTGAGCACGCTACCCACTAGCTCCCCGTACCAATACCAATGTGAGCTGATTTAGTGAACTGTCTCACTAAATCTATGATCTCTGGTAGCACTGTGAGTTCTTTTCACTAAATATATAGTCTCTGATAGCACTTTGAGCTCTTTTTGTGACACGTCTCACTAAATCTATAGTCTCTGATAGCACTGGTACTTTTGTGAAACGTCTCACTAAATCTATAGTCTCTGATAGCACTGGTGAAACGTCTCACTAAATATATAATCTCTGATAGCACTGGCACTTCTCTTTGTGAAACGTCTCACTAAATCTATAGTCTAAATCTATGGTCTCTGATAGCACTGTGAGCTCCTTTTGTGAAACGTCTCACTAAATCTATAGTCTTTGATAGCACTCTGAGTTCTTTTTGTGAAACGTCTTACTAAATCTATAGTCTCTGATAGCACTGGTTCTTCTTTGTGAAACGTCTCACTAAATCTATAGTCTCTGATAGCACCGGTACTTCTCTTTGTGAAACGTCTTACTAAATCTATAGTCTCTGATAGCACTGGTTCTTCTTTGTGAAACGTCTTACTAAATCTATAGTCTCTGGTAGCACTGGGACTTCTCTTTGTGAAACGTCTTACTCAATCTATTGTCTCTGATAGCGATGTGAGCTGATTTAGAGAAACGGCTCACTAAATTTGAAGTACTTTTTTTATATTCACCCCCTCACCGGTGTCAAAGAAGTCCCACATGTAAGATAAATTACTACGCAGAGAGCATTGGATCTACGCAGTGGTTAGGATAACTATATAGGATTTAACCTCTTTAATTTAGCATAAAAGTCGAAAAGTTTGTATTTTTTAAAGTATTTATGTATGCTTCCTACGAAACTGACTTTTAAAATGTTCGCAAAAAGTGAATTTAATCTTTAATCTACCACGAAAACTACCACTAAGATAAGCATCATCTTCCTTCGACAGTTCATTCAGATGTTTCAGCTTTTTTCTCTTAAGTGGACTGACAAATCTACAAGACAAGCATCCAGAAACTTCTCTCTAACAAACGAAACTCGATGACCTTCATAGCCCTCTTTTGTCTCCAAGGGTTTACCAACCTCTGAAGATAAGTTTTGAGCCTTAAGACGAACATGCTAGGATTCTCTCCTTTGTCCTGCCTGCGCTAACGAAAAATCAAGCCTTACCCATCTCAAGTCAGAATGTACCGCTTCTACAATGCCAACTCAATGCTCTTAATATGAACTCAAACCTCCCCAGTTAACAGTTTACAGAAACAGCCCACTGCCTTCCTACCAAAAAAACGCAAATAAATATGCAGGTCATGTCTCTTTTGGCCACTCACTACTCTCTGCAATGCTGTTTTGGTCATCCTGTTGGTCCTTAAAAGACGGCGAGTGGTGGAAATTGGAATTTGCCGTAGTTGTGCGTGTTGCTGAGGTGTTACTCCCACTATTAATTTGATTGTAGTCGCACAATTCTTTTCGAGTTCGAACCGACGCTCAGCCTCTTATTGCCGCTCCGCTGAGATTTTCTCACTGTGTTTTAAGATAATGACTCTTGTAACACAAAAATATGTGCGTGTGTGCGTGTGTGTGTCTGTGTGGTGTGATAATTGCAATTTTTGTTTTGTTTTGTATTTTTTTATTCATTTTTTTACTGTATTGTTTGCGATCAGGTAAATCCGGTATCTTCTACTATGTGACCTTAGTTAAGGTAGATTTACAGTGAGGTGTTATAACTTGGACTTTTTGGACGTGTTCCAAATTCCTAAAGCTTTTAATGTTTTTTTTTTAATTTATTTGTTTGAGTAACCAGCTAGAAATATATCAAAATATCGATGAATCTGACCAAAGATGATATGACCGCCTACATCAACCACCCGATCCAGGGAGAGTGTAAAGGCCAATTTAGTCAGCAGAATTCTGAAATGAAGCTCGAAATCTCGACCACCACTTCCTGGCCAGGCTACTTGACTATGATGGGCGAATACTACATTTTGGATCAAGTCCGGACTGTACACGAAATGACACACGCACATGTTAAAAAAACGCAAGGTGGGTCATCCACGTTTGGTATACAATGTTTAGCGCGCCGAAAAATCCTGTTATTATGATAATCAGTTAACTGTTTAGATTTTGTACCCCTCATCTCCATGCTCAAATCAGAGGAGATGAGGGGAAGGGGGGGAAGCTTTGATGTACAAAGATATAAACTTCCGATACAAAAAAGGGGGTGGTGGTAGGTTTGATGTAAAAATTAGGTTTCCGATACAGGAAGGGGGAGGGGTGTATGTTTGGTGTCAAACATAGGTTTCCGAAACAGGAAAAGGGGGGGGGGGTAAGTTTGGTATCAAACATAGGCTTCCTATACAGGAGGTCCGTGGTTCGAGCCCTGCTCTGGCGACTTTGTCCCCTATTGTTCGGGTCGGCGTCAGTAAAATGTGACCGGCTGAGAGTCATTGTATCCCCGCATTTTTCTCTGTGTGGCAGCTCATAAACTTGTTGGACGTTAATCTTGGGGTCCGTCTACAATATAGCCAAAATAGTGCTGTTTTTGAACGCTAAGCACAAAAAATATACAGATTCACCGTCTCATCAAATGTCCTCCAGCATCGCAATGCAATGTCCCACTCCAGGACCATTGTGTTCTCTGAGACGTAAAATTCTAATAATTAGACAAACCGAAAAGATTAGTAATATGGTATCTCTTGTAAAGCAGTAGAAAAAAAACACGTGGACGGTAATTGCAACATCGTTGTAACCTACGACTAGACTAAAGTCTTTTTTTAAATACTAGATCAAGTTTAAACATATTTTTCTTCTCGTTTCAAGTTCTGAACTTTTTAGAATACAGTTTCTAGTTTTTGTCGTGCGATTTTTGCGTCGCGATGAAGAAATCATCATTTTCAACGTTAAAAATCTTACCCCTTTTTCTAAAGGGCATTAATATTTTCTGTTTTTTTGCCAACAAATTGAACACAAATAAAAGCAGAAAGCTTACACGTTTATTCACCACACGTAATTCATTAAACCTTTTTGTCCATTTTCAGAGCTTTATTCACTACACGTAATTCATTAAATGTATGTGTCAATTCCTTGAGCTTAATTCACATGCAATTCATTAAAACTCTTTGTCCGTTCCTTGAGCTTTATTCACATGCAATTCATTAAAACTCTTTGTCCATTCCTTGAGCTTTTATTCACATGCAATTCATTAAAACTCGTTGTCTGTTGCGTGTGCTTATTCAATACACTTATTTATTTAAAAATCTTTTTTCCATTCTCAAAGCCCTATTCACTACACCTAACTCATTAAAATATGTATCCATTACTTGAGCTTTATTCACTTGCAATTCATTAAAACCCTTTGACCATTCCTTGAGCTTTATTCACTTGCAATTCATTAAAACTCTTTGTCCATTCTCAGAGCTTTATTCACTACACGTAATTCATTAAAACTCTTTGTCCATTCCTTGAGCTTTATTCACTACATGTAATTCATTAAAACCCTTTGTCCATTCTCAGAGCTTTATTCACTACATGTAATTCATTAAAACTCTTTGTCCATTCACAGAGCTTTATTCACTACATGTAATTCATTAAAACTCTTTGTCCATTCACAGAGCTTTATTCACTACATGTAATTCATTAAACTCTTTGTCCATTCCTTGAGCTTTGATGCTACACGTAATTCATTAAAAATCTTTGTCCATTTTTTAGCTTTATTTATATACAATTCATTAAAACCCTTTTTGCATTTTCCATACACTTAAGTCATTAAAAATCATTATCCATTCCTTGACTTTTGTTCACATTCAATTTTTAAACCCCTTTGTCCATTCCTTGAGCTTTATTCACACGCAGTTCATTGAAACGTTTTGTCCATTCCTTGAGTTTTATTCACTGCACGTAATTCGTTAAAACTCTCTTTCCAATATCATAGTTTTTTTCACTACACGTACGTCATTAAAAATCTTTACCTCTCCTTGAGCTTTTTTTTTCACATTCAATTCATTAAACCTCTTTGTCCATTCCTTAACTTGTATTTACTACTCGTAAATCATGTAAAATCTTAGACTATTTCTTGAGCTTTATTCACTACATGTAATTTATTAAAACTCTTTGTCTATTCCTTGAGCTTTATTCACTACTCAAATTCATTTAAAGTCTTTGTCTATTCCTTGAGCTACATTCACCGCACGAATTTCATTTAAACTCTCTTTCTAATCTTAGAGATTTTTTCACTACACGTAGGTCATTAAAAATTTTTGGGCACTCCTTGGGCTTTATTCACATGCAATTTATTAAAACCCTTTGTGTATTTGAGAGCGGTGCCCCCTTTTTTATTTCCTTATTAGTTCGTTGTTAAATTTGTTAAATTGAAGATTGTGGTTTCTCTTGAAATTCTATCTATGTGTTTCTTTTGTTTTTGAAAAAGTTGATCTGTCTCTTGACTGTGACTCGATATTAAATTGTGGATCCCATAAGTACAGGCCATGGTGTTACAAATACACAAACCGTTTACAAATTTCGCTTATTTTCTTAACAGAGTTATACCAGGATTGTACCCAGAAAACAATCTTGGACAACCCACCATTTTACTCGTTACTATATAAATCGTCCTTACTGTTTGAAATGGCGACGTACATGATCCCTCTGATGAGACTTTAAAACCACAGAGAGAGAGAGAGAGAGAGAGAGAGAGAGAGAGAGAGAGAGAGAGAGAGAGAGAGAGAGGGGGGAGAGAGAGGGGGTGCTAAAAGGGGCAAAAATAAACATTATTCATCCATTGGGCATTTTGTTTTGGGCGTTGCCATTATATGAGTTAATTTTACATATCTTACCTTAAAATGGATGAGAGCTTACTGTTGTTTATTTTTGGTGACTCATCCTGTATGTAGGGCACCTGAAACTGAAGCTCCCCGTGACTTTAGATCACCTGTAGCAAAGCCGTCTAAGATCCTGTTGTTCCGGTCTTCCGGAACAATAGAGAGGCGGGTGTGCTTTTCGGTAAATGATCAAGGGTTTTGTAGTAAACAAAGTCATACCACTGCTATCACCTGAGAACTTTATTTATAGATTTAACCAGAGTCGAGCTTTATAAACATGTTAAATACTGTTGTGTGTCTTGATTCTGGATCTAACAGGTTTTGTTGTTGTTGTTTTGTTAAAGAGCGCAATTTGTATGGTGTTAAGGAATCGAATCTCGAAAACATGTAAAATGAGTCATATAAAAAGGTGCCACTGTCATTGTTGAATTCATTATTGTGTTTGATTTCTTTCTTTCCTTTTATAATTATTAATCCTTTTTCCCACTCACAATTTAGAATACGAAAACTTTGGTTGAGCGCGTTAAATCAAAACAAGTATGTTAGTATCTTTTTTAACTTCGTCTTTTGTTGCTGTTGTTGCTGTTGTTATTACAGTTAAATGGTATTAGATAGACATTTACGTTTATTATAAAAATCATATAAAAGTGGAGAGAATATA
The DNA here is from genome assembly GCA_003991915.1 of Elysia chlorotica. Classification (NCBI taxonomy): domain Eukaryota; kingdom Metazoa; phylum Mollusca; class Gastropoda; family Plakobranchidae; genus Elysia; species Elysia chlorotica. The sequence goes on along the minus strand of RQTK01000103.1, from coordinate 77,464 downwards.
CAGTGGCAAAAGAAGAAGAACTGAGGAATATAGTCACATAGACAGACGCAAACAGCGACAGAAGAACTTTGGGTCAAGGATTAAGAACAAAACAAAACAGAGAGAAAGCAGAAGGGGGACAGATTGAGAGGAAGGGGAAAACATTTATTTTATATTAATAATCATTATTAATAATATAATTTTATATAAACTACATATACGAGAGAAAAGATGCAGTAAGAGTAGAGGAGGATTGTGGAAAATAAATGCAAAAATATGTATACCAGATCGATCGATTAATAGATAGATGTATAGAGAGAGGGAGAGAGATATAGAGAGAGAATGAAAGAAAGAAGAGGTTGTATAGTAAGGAAGAAACAGAGAGAGAGAGAGAGAGAGAGAGAGAGATTTCCCTCCCAAGGTTACCACTATATAAACAACTGATAATATAGTGCAAAACTTGTGAAGAGGAGGCCATACAGCGGGATCCGACTGTCATCGAAGAAAACACGACTGATCGTACCAACTTTGACCCTGATGCACGAAGTAGAGCGTTAGGCTCCCAATCAGAAGGTTCTCGGTTTGAACCCACGATGAATCATAAATATTTGCGATATTTCGTCCCCTACTGGTTGCTGAAGGTGGCGATGCTACTCAGTTGGTAGAGCATGGGCTTGCAATCAGGAGGTCTTGGATTTTATGTTCCTGGCGGAGACTACTATAGTAATCCACGGTTCTTGTTGAGAACGCCTTTGTCTCTCTGTGGTTAAGTTGGTGTCAGAATAATATGAGACAAAAGTACGTATGGATATCCTCGCATTGTCTCTGAGTTTTAGCATGTACAAAGTGTGACACATGTTGTCTTTAGTGTCGTCTTGGCACTTAATCCCCCCTGGAAACCTAGAAGTCGTTAAGCTAAGAGAGAGTTTCCCTTTCCACCCAGAGCTTACTTTACCCTCTTTCTTGTATAACTAATAATTATGTTATATCTATTTAAGTCTTACTCTAAAAATAACGTCTATACCGAAGAAAAGTGTCGCTGCAATCCTAAGGGCCTGGAGTCGCGGTAATCCGAGAGAAGACTGATAGCTCGCCACTCCTATTTGGAAAGTCACGAGTTCGAGCCCTGTTCTGGTTGTCCAGTTTATTCCGTGCTTTCTATGTGTCAGTATAAAGTGACCGTCTAAGTCCTAGGCATTCCGCTGTAAGGTCCCATCGGTCTTTTAAAATCTTCCTTGACATATATGATACGTTAAAGAAAGAGATAAAGAGAGAGGAGATATTGGATAGACTCAACGTTGTAAAGTAAGGAAGAGAGCGATAGAGAGAAAGTTAGGAAATAAGAGTTTGACAGAAAATATAAAAAAATGGAAAGCAGTCTTTCTTTTCACTCTTAAAACTGTTAGAAAACTATAGTTAGTCTTATTATTAGTCTCTCCAGCCCTCTGCCGGTCCTTTATTCGATCTCTCTTTTCCCCTCTTACTTCCCTAACTTTTCGTACACCTCTCTCTCTCTCTCTCTCTCTCTCTCTCTCTCTCTCTCTCTCTCTCTCTCTCTCTCTCTCTCTCTCTCTCTCTCTCTCTCTCTCCTCTTTCTCTATCTCTCACTGTCTTTTTTTCTTTCTTTCTTTAATTGCTTTCTATGTTACCAAAGGCAGCATACACTGTACATAAACTGTAGTTCATGCTATATAGGTGAAGCAGTTTCAAATTAGTATGACTGTATTATTAGCCAAATATATTGAACATAGGCAAATGCTGATTTGTGACGGTTGTTAACAGTCCCTCTCACTCCCGCCCTCCTCTCTGAACATTCCCTTCTGTCCCATTCATTCCTCCTTTTTCCAACAAGGCGAATGAGTTCTGCAATGGTCCACTGCTTAATGATTGTGATCGTGGAGACGGCCAAAATAAAGGCGACACAAGCGCCACGCCAGCCGTTCAACCCGGCTCGAGTGTTTGCAGTACGATCAGACATACATGCGTTTACACAGCTTGAGTAAATCGACACCATTCTTGGTTGCACGGGCATTATGTATCATGATAACTGCCAAACCAACTTAATGCCAGCGGCGATCATCAAGCAATCTTGGTTTGGATGAACTGATCCTTTCGCTCTTTGCATTTTGGCTGATTATTTATGAAGGATGTTTCTCCAGTGCCATCCATCTTTTTTTCTCTTTATTATTTAAGTTTGTTTTGAGCGTGTGTTTTATAAGTATAATATGATTGATTAGATAATATAAAACAGTTCCTTCTTTTTGTAAAATGTTCTTGTCTCCCTGTGATCCTTCTTCTTCTTCTTCTTCTTCTTCTTCTTCTTCTTCTTCTTCTTCTTCTTCTTCTTCTTCTTCTTCTTCTTCTTCTTCTTCTTCTTCTTCTTTCTTCTTCTCCTCCTCCTCCTCCTCCTCGGTATCCTCTTCCTTGTCTTCAAAGCTCCTCTGAGGCTTCTCACTTATGGTTGATGGACCCTTCCTTTTAGTGACTGTTCACCTAAATCGAGGAAACCCAAAGTGTGCAACGTAATTTGCTCGTTCCGCATAAGGTCCGGTCAAGGTGGACAAACTGTCAAGATTTGCACTTCACTCTCACACCATTTGTCAAGCGGTCAAAATGAAAGACCAATATTGTTTCTATGATTGGTCGGACGGGAAAGACTCTGGTTATGGGTCAGAGTTTTAGAAGGTAACTGTAACTGGCGGGGGCGATTTTGTCTTTACCGTTGCCCGGAGGCAGGCTAGAGTGGACATAACACTGGGTGACGCCACATACCATGTTAGAGATCCGGTAGCTCAGTAGCTTGATGCTCTGGACTGTCCAGCAGGGGATGCTATGTTCAAATAAAAAATTATAAGCTGGCGTCCCCATCTTCGGGTAAATCACAAGATTATTTAAATATTCACAAATTTATAATTCTTCCCACCTTTAGCATGGATCACTGTATTAAAAGGATAATAATATTATCTGTACGTAGTGTACATCTATATCGAAAATGACTACCATCAGACTATTGGTATGAGAAATACAAGTAATGATCAGATAGAGTCCGGTTTGTATTCTCGCCTGCGCTCGTGGTATTACTAATTTAAAAAAACAACTAAGTAAAATTAATGTGGAGACTGCAAGACGAAACCCGAAAAGGATTTATACCCTTGAATTGAAGCATTCTTAATTGTCCTGTTTTCATTTCCTCTTTTTCTGGTAAATAATAATTCTTTATTTTGTTTTTAATTGAAGATTTTTAGAGAGACAAGATAGCTCACTTGATATAGCAATGCGGCTTCTTTTCAGAGGTCCATGTTTCTAGTTATTGCTGCTTGCGTAGGTGTCAGTATAATCTGATTGCCACAGTCCTGGGTATTCCACTATAGGTCCTGTTGTCATAATTATATTATGATTCTCTTTGAGAACTTGAGAGACGTGAAAAGTAAGGAGTTTCGCTTTCTCTGACTTGAGGGTACTTTTGAAAACATGAATATCTGTATTTTTACTTTCCCGTGAAAAAAGAACCCAGTTGGCTATATTTACTTTGGAATATTTTCTATCACTTGAAAATAGCATTTTTAAAGCTTTGAAATTAAATTTTAATACACATGTACATTGTGCAAATGTGTAGTAAATGATTATGGTATTGTGTGTATCACTTTGTTCTGATCTCTAGGAGATGACTTCTCAAAAAGAAAAGCAGTTTCAAGGGTTCTTTACCGTCAATATTGCAATTGGTGTGGGGGAGGACGTCTATACTTTCATAGCAGTGGTCTGACTCTAATGGTGGGAACCATAGATTATAAATAGATCTAAGCTTATTTCTACAGACTACAATTATAGTGGGAACAAATCAGGGCGAGATAGACGCTTAAACATAGAGAAAGAGAGAGACAGGGGAGAGAGAGAGAGAGAGAGAGAGAGAGAGAGAGAGAGAGAAAGAGAGAGAGAGTGTGTAAGAGTCGGAGGGAGAGAGAATGCAATCTTCTAGTGAAGGCGGAGGCCAGAGACTTGTTGACCGTGTGGACATAATGGACGTGATTATCTCGCCCTTGTGTCCGTCTCCCGTGACACAGAGTAGTTCAGGTACAGGCGTGATAAGAGCCACAGGGGCCTTCGTGTGTATACTTTCTACTTATACTTTGCATCACGATCTAAAATTAGACTGCGTGTTTATTTATGGGACCTTAAGGGAGTGCCGTGGAATTATGTTGACATATTGGGTAACTTACATTTCAGTCAGTTAGTCCACCATTGTCCCCGTCTCCGCATATGATTCTTCAGCAAACTTAGCCGACCTAAATCTCACTAACTGTTACTCAAATCAAAATGCGCATTTAATATGGGAAGTGCCGTGTGGATGCGTTAACATTTTAGGAAATAAATTTGAAATGTGTTTGGTTAAACATAATTGTAGAGGTTTTACTCTTTCTCAATAGCATAAAAATAATAAGATATATTTACAGAGAGACAGAGAGAGAGGCAGAGAGAGAGGGAGGGAATCAAATCAAAATGCGCATTTATAAATGGGAAGTGCCGTGTGGATGAGTTAACATTTTAGGAAATAAATTTGACATGTGTGTAGTTAAACAAGATTGTAGAGGTTTACTCTTTCTCAATACCGGTAGCATAAAAAATAATAAGATATATTTACAGAGAGACAGAGAGACAAAGGGGGAGAGAGAGAGAGAGAAAGAGAGAGAGAGAGAGAGAGAGAGAGAGAGAGAAATAGAGATACAAAAACAGAGAGAGAAAGAGACAGACAGACCGAAAGACAGACAGAGAGAAAGAGGGACAGACAGACGGATAGACAGACACACACACAGACAAACAGACAGATAGACACATATATAGAAAATGCATGAGACGGAAAAGGGGGACTGGGGTGTTAACTTATGATAGATATTGTTTCCATGAGGTTTTTGTTGGGTTTTTCTATCGATTTACTATTCTTAGAGGAATAATACATTTAATTTTTATTTGGGATAAAATAAACAGAGCTGTGCCAAAACTTGAAGATTCTTGTGGCCTCAAGCTTAAAATATGATGGTCAATATATTGAAAATTTCCTCTTAATGTTTAAGAATACACACGTCTCAAGTATATACAACATTGTATTCATGTACTGTGAAAAGTATAATTAAATTATGCATTCCAATGCAGGTAGACTGGCATATTTCGAATTCCAAAAAGGTAATAAACACTTGCAATCATAGTGTCGACAAATGCTAACTTCATTGTCGGAACCGCGAACAGGAAGGAATTTCACCATTAGCGCCCCACACGTTCTTGTTGATTGTGCTGTATCTGATGTCTCCTGGTCGTGGTTTCGTCACGATCACTTCATGAAAGCCATTCAGAGCAGCTAGCAACTCTTTTGATAATATAATCTTAGGTTTAGGGAGGACAGGAGAGAGAGAGAGAGAGAGAGAGAGAGAGAGAGAGAGAGACAGACAGACAGACAGACAGACAGACAGACAGACAGACAGACAGACAGACAGACAGGGGGAGTATTTAGAGAGAAAGGGGAGAGAGGTTAAGAAAGGGGGAGAAAAAAAGGATGCCGACCGAGAGAGAAAAAGGGAGAGACAGACAGACAGACAGACAGACAGACAGACAGACAGACAGACAGACAGACAGACAGACAGACAGAAAGGAAGGGGGGGGGGGAGATAGCATTCTCAGAATAAGAGAATGGGAAGAAAAATCACAAAAGACAAAGGCTGTGAGAATACTGTCCGTGCACGTGAAGTAGAGTTGAGTGACAGCAAGAGTGTCTTCTACCGGAAGTTTTTTGTTGCTGGTTGTTTCGCTTTTTTATTATTAATGGCAGCCGTTATATGTATGTTTTGCATATTTTCTATACAGAACATACTTTTGTTCAACCATTCTTATTCTTTTTCTTTATGCACGGTGTGTTTTTTTTTAATTTCAATACCCATTTCTCAATTGATTTGATGAATTTAAATTTCCAGCTAAGGCTGTGCTTTGAAGTCCTAGCATAATTTGTGTAACAATAGAAAACAAAGTTTGTTTATTTTGCCAGAAATGCACTGTGATTTTGGGAATAAAGACTGGAATGCCATTATTGTCTGGGTTTTTCATGCACAGAGAAAATATTTTTCAATCATACTCCATGGTGGAAGAAAACACGACTGATCGTACCAACTTTGACCCTGATGCACGAAGTAGAGCGTTAGGCTCCCAATCAGAAGGTTCTCGGTTTGAACCCACGATGAATCATAAATATTTGCGATATTTTGTCCCCTACTGGTTGAGACATGAGTCTGGCATCGCCGCACTGACTCCGTCTCTGTGTGGTTGCTCGAGAAAATTTCAGACGTTGGTCTTGGGATCTGTCGTCGCAAAGGCTTCTCCTTAGAAACCTCAGAGACGTAACACTATGAGGGAGATTTTACCCTACAAAGGAAAAAAAAATGCTAGTTTGTTAGGTTGTTGTTGTTGCTGTATTTTTGTTGTTGTTGTTGTTGTTTTTTTGTTGTTTTTTGGGGGTGTTGTTTTTGTTTTTGTTTATGTTTTTTGTGGGGGGGGGGGGGGTTAATTTGTAGGCTATACAGAGAGTAAATTCGATAATATAAAATGCGGTAATAAAGAAAATGAAAATGTAGTGAAAGTGTTTGAACTTGATTGAAAATGTCACCAAACACTTTGATTTCATTCATCTATTCCTAAAGGGTATTGGTTTGGCTAGCTGGAATTGTTATTTAACTTAAAATCACATTGTTGATATTTATTTGTTGTTTCCTGGTACTTCTCTCACAGTTCATTCAAATAGATTCCAACCTTTTTCTCATTTTTACCCACAAAAGCAAAAGAGTGGGAGCGTAGGGCTGAGGGTAATCTTAAAATTTCAGTCAATTGAAAACATGTTGGTGACGCAAATCGCAGGAGTGAATCTTTGAACAAAAGCGCGTATATTATTCATACTATGATTTTATAGCATAGAATAATGCTATGACTGGATTCAACAATGATTTACATAATATGACGAGACGTAAAAAGGTTCTTTAAATTGCCTGTTTGGCTAAAGTTGCTTTCTTATGGTTATTTTACGATCTGATAAGATTTATTTCTCTCATGGGAAAGTGTATTGTTTTGCAACTTCCTCCGTTTACAAGCCCAATAGTGAGTCAACACACGTTTATGGATTCTTGAGAACTCATATTCGTTTAATGAAATCAATATAATGAGTTCATCATTATTTATATCCACCCCAACTTACTACGTATGCCAATATTTTTCAGGTATTATTATGACAAAGAATCACTGATCAAAACCTGTTGATTCGAATCAATTCCTGAATCTTTGTCACCACATTAAGAATAATAAGAACTCTATGAATCTTTTCTCGAAAGTAGCCTATCATATTCCCTTTGTGCACGGGACATTGTGAAATCGCTCTACCACAAAACATACATGTATATGTGGTTAGTAACATTCCCTTTTACTTTAAAATACCTATTGTAGTATAATTATTACATTATATATTTTGTTGGATAACATTGTAAAATTTAAAATTAATAATGTTAATTCAAACATTAAATGTCACTCACTTTAACAACAACTGTTTTTTTTCAAATGGTTCAGAACAATATCAACTGACAAAATGTATTATGTCCTGTCTGTCGCGTCTCTCTCTCACTCTCTATCTAACTCTCTCTCTCTCTCTCTCTCTCTCTCTCTCTCTCTCTCTCTCTCTCTCTCTCTCTCTCTCTCTCTCTCTCTCTCTCTCTCTCTCTCTCTCTCTCTCTCTCTCTCTCTCTCTCCCTTTTTCTCTCTTTCACTTTCTCTCTCATTTTCCTTCTCTCACTTTCATTCTCTCTTTCTCTCTCTGTCTTCTTCCTATCTATCAAGCTAACTAGCTAACTGTCTCTCTCTTTTTGTTTTTGTTTTGTTGTTGTTTTCGATACATTTTATCGTGTTTTATTCTCCTAGAATTTAAATCAATAAAATTATGTGACGTAAGCGTCCACCGGTGCAGGTGCGGCATTGAAATGTTGAAACGTTTAAAGAAAGCTGCTCGCGCCGTTCAGTTTGAAAAATTAGAAGTAGAACTTTTTAATTCTATAGTACGTTCCCAAGTAATGACAAAATGTACATACATATTCTTTGATTGAAAACAAGCGTTCACATAAGATCTTAGAGAAAGTCATTTCAAAATTAATTATATTATTTGAGAAATGGTTATTCTTAAATACTTGTGCTGCGAGCTAAGGTCATGCCGACATTCTATTCAGTTTGACGCGATGCGTTGGGCAAGAATCTAATGACGTAAGCAGACTGCCTTGAGGCATAATATTATTCGTATTTTTATTGTTGAGATCAAATGCATTTAGTTCTAAGGTGTGAGTCTTTGATCCTTCGCCTGAAAATAATGTTGTCGATAGATTGTAAAATGTTATGCTTGCAAGTGTTTGCCCGTCCCGGCAAAAGAGGACAGTTAAATACCTAACACAATAGCCCATGAATCCTTGCCACAGAGTTCAAACATTTTATTTTTCGTGTTAAATGTTACACTGGTACTTTCTTTCAATTTTTTAATATCTATTTATTTCTGTTTATCTGATATTTGGTTGTGTCTCTTTCACTTGGAAATGGTATAATTTTAGCAAAGTTAATATTATCAATATTATTTTATATACGTTGACAACTTTTTTTATAAAGGGATGACCAATTCTGTAAGCTACCAGATCCCTTGTGGAAGGTGTCAGTTCAATGTGAATGCCCGAGGCAGAAGTGCTGGTATCCCCGCTCTGTCTCTGTGTGGCAGTACGTGATACCATGACTCCTGCACAGCCGGTCACATTAAAAACTGACACCGACCCAACCAGTAGGGGCTGCAATCGCCAGGGCTCGAGCTCGGACCTTATGCGTCGGAGGTCGATGTCCCTCCTGAAATGTCGGACGCTAGTGGCTTACGAGAGGTGTGAAGCAGAAAAAAAGATACTAAACAAAAGAGCAAATTAGTATTAAGTTAAGAAATGGTATAGAAAAATATACTGTATTATACCATTGTTGATTCATACTAGAAATTGTGCAAAGATAAAAAGAAGATTGTTTTTAAGAAATCATCTATTTTTGTACATCGTTTCATTACGTTTTCTTGCTTGTTTTGTTCTTTTTTTTACTTTTGAATCATACTATTTTCTCTCAATCACAAGCAACGAGTCCGTCGATTGTCGCGGCACCCCAGAAAACTGGGATTACGTGAATAGGCTATGGAGTGGATTTAAAAGCCATATAATTAATGCAGGGCCTTTCATGTGACAATATTTCTTTACCTAGTCGTCAAGGTCTATTGAACGTTACCCACATAAATTATTATCTGATCTCAATCTGAAGCATAACGCTTCTAAAAATTCAAATAAAGAAGAGGCATGGCTGAAGGCATGGCTGAAGGCAACTATTGTCCCATGGTCTGGGTTTTCTGAAAATCTACACATTCCTTTAAATTGATTTTGTTACTATTGCGTTTTAAAGATCGCATAGCTTAACTTGCCTTTAAATGGACTCCTTTGTAATTTGTGTACCCGGTTTAAAGACCAAGAGTGTGAATACTTTTTTTTTTCAAATGAATTATTCTGTCCCAAAAAAGTTAAGATCTGATTCGCCATGTTCAGAACAGGATTAAATACGCACTAAAGGAAGTATCAAATGACCTTAAATCTGGTGAAGATAGTCAAGTTTCTTTGTAGCATACACCTGTCTCCTATCCCCAAAATTTATGGTTGAAAAAGATAAGGATTTAACAACCAAACAGCGTTTCAGACAGGATTTTCAGTTTACTTAGTGCTGTCCTTTTGCACCACAAAGTTAGAACCCATGATTAGAAACAGAGGATAAATGTGAATAGATAATAGTGAGCGTGGTGAATTATTCTCAAATATTTATAGAAAAATAGAAAGCGGATGTAGAAATTCTAAAAAAATCGAATTGTTGTCGATAAGAAACGCGCTACGATAAGATCCACGCTACATGAAGAAGTACATTATATATAATGGTATGTACTTTTGATTGTATGAAGGCTGGTTGCAGGATCTGGAAAAGATAGAGAAAAAAAGATTGGCCAACTGGTTAAATGTCATAAAAAGTTTTATCTCTACAATTATATGCCCTTTTTCATAGTTATTTTTTCCTTACTGTAATTTGACCAAATTCTCGTTTCTGGAGAAAAGATACAGAAATAAGTCCTACTTAGCGAATTGAGAGCATGTTTAAAGTAACGTTATTGAGAACTTATCATTTTTTTCCTTGGGTGATTGCGGACGGTGTTAGCAGGCCCTATCTAATATCTCATAAAATCTTTATTAATAATTATGTGAAGTAACGTTATATCTAATACAGTAAAGCGATTAACGTCTACAGAACACTGTATTAAACAAGTTACAATGAACAATGGCTTTGCTTTTCTTTGTTTAATATTGTTCATAACATGGCCTGAGTAGTTTGAGGTAAGAGGCGTCGCGCTCTAATATTATGCGCAGGATAAAGAAAAGTAATAGCCGCGCTTAATAGGACTCTGAATCCGATTTAGAATGATCTAGAAATCTTTAATTAGAGGGGCGAATTTCATTATCGGACTTCTCCTTTGCTATTTTTAGAACTGCCAATGATGTCATGCTCATAGCCACGACTGCTCAAGATTTTGATCCATGACCACACATAGATCTTGATATAAAAAGTGCAGCGTGTATGGAAAAAGACCATTCGACCAATAAGCCAGCAGTTCCTTACCGCGAGCTGCGCTGTTCAGGCGTCGACAGCTCGCCAAAGCCAACTGGGCGAACCGGCACCGACACCCGGCTTTAGCAGACGACAAAAAGGGTCGGCGTCAGCCAGCGTCAATAGACTGATCGAGGTGTTCCAAGCAAGCGAGGCGACTCAGGGCAGAACTGTGCTCGTTGTTATCACTTGTCTCTGTGACATTATTTTATCAACCTACTAGTGGACGAGTATGTGATTATGTGCTTGTGTAACAACTGAGGACACCCTAATATCTTCGTCGCTTTGATTCCACTTCACTTTTGTTTTAAAAAAATTTAAGTAGATCTATATGTAAAGACAATATCGAGAGAAAGAACTTTTTTTTTTAATTTCTTATAACTGAGAGACAAATATAAAGCCGAAGTTTTGTGTTTGGATAAAAAACCGCTTTGTCATATTTTGTACTAACTCTTGGATCAGTATAGGACATTGCCAGCGCACCTCTCAAATACAACAGTGCGTGCACTTACGTTTCCCTTTGAAGTCGGCAGTGATCAGTTGAATTGTTTTTAAACTGTTCCTTCTGTGTATTAGAACCCTTGCACTAGCAGCGGACGCCTGCGTCTCTGTCTTGAGCCACGGATTTCCCTCCCAAGGTTACCACTATATAAACAACTGATAATATAGTGCAAAACTTGTGAAGAGGAGGCCATACAGCGGGATCCGACTGTCATCGCGCCACAACAAAGATTATATCAGGTCTGGAGTCACCGGAAAGCTCGGCGATCCGGTTTTAAAGTACATGTATTGAGATAACAACGTTTAGCATTGTATTCTAGCAACGCGTTTATCGAAAGATCGCATTGCCTATGTACTAATGGCCTCTTCATGGAAATACGGACACTAGTAACCAAGTCTCAAGAGAACAAAGTGTAACTGGACAGGTTGCAATTGGTATATGGAAGAACATAACGATTATTGTCTGCATTTTTAAAGGTAAGGCTACATATTTTTATTGTAGCACTTTCTATGTCTTCATAAAATGCCAATGTTTATAAATCCATATAATAGGGATTGTAATATTGTTCAAAACACTAACATCTGAATAAAGAATTCAAATTCTTTTTTTTTCCCACAATATAAATTAGTCTTATACAGGGCAATCTTTTATAGAAGTTATGAAGTGTATGTTATAAATATGTTGAAAAATTCATTTTTTTTTTTCATAACAAAATTTCTGGCGAAAAGGCTTAATGGTATTAACTCTAGCTACGAATGCGTCACAGCTCCGAGGAAACAATAGAGAAGGGTGAAAAGCCTGCAAAAATAAGGATTGAGATGTATACAAGACGCAAGAGATAAATTCCCCTATTGTTCGCGACAAAAAAAAATGTATATACAATATGAAACACAGAAAATGTCATCCAAGATAATACGTATTTAACAAATATAATATACAACGAAGCCAAAAGTATTATCATTAATATGAGTCATTTCAATCTTAAAGCGGTGATATTATTACCAGAAAATTGCAGATTTTAGCTTTAAAAAAGTGATGGAGAATAAAGTGTATTTTAGTTTTCATCAGGAAATTAAAAATGAAACATTGGCTACTAGTCATTTGAATATTAAGATAAAGAGTAGCATAACGTTTTCCTCACTTGGTATACTCAACAGGCCATGTTAATCAATGTGTGTTTAAAATAAAATTTCTAGATTGAGTTTAAAGTTTGCCATCGTGTAAAATTTACTTGAATATAATAATTATTTATCCATTTTACAAATCACATTTATCAGGGACAAAGCTATGCCTCCAACATATAAAGTTATTAAAGGTTACGGCCAATATTAATTTGGTTGGAATAAAGTTAGATTTCTTTTCATAAAAAGGCGAAAAATTTTTTTTTTTTTTTTTATTTAGCCCATCGGTGCGAAAAAGCACTTCTTCTTTTTTTAAATACGTATGCCAAAAATTTCAAAATGATTAAATTGTGTATTAAGGAACTAATATGAAAACAACAAAACAGTGTGAAATTATATGGAGAAAAAAAAAGGATCAGTAAAGGCAACTAAAGAGAGCAAAACCAAAATTACAACCAGCAGTCATTAATAATCGCGCCGTATGAGATCACGTTTAAACAACAAGGACAATTTTTTTTTAAGTTTATGGAAATAGTAGTGAAGAAATAAAAGAAAGGGAACGCAAAGAATACACTAACTTGTTTTCCCTCCGAACGGTATTGATGTTTTGCGGATAATGCTGTGGATGTTTTCAACAGCAACCAAGTCAATATTATGGTCTAACTATGCAGCCAATCTGCAGCCAGGGCAATGCGCAACATCTCTTGTTTTGAAACGCCTCAGTGGAGAAGGGGAATGCGAATCCACACTGGACATCGATTAAATTTTATCATGAAAATCAGCATTAAAATAGTTGCTCTTCAGAGAGAAGTACCAAATGTTTTATAGCTACATTATTTGATTAATGCGTGCTGAATTCCAGTTCAGTTTTTTACCCCTTTCAAACAGTTCTATCACAGTCGGGTCATTCTTCAAAATAATTGTTTGTTTTGTTTTTTTAATGGTAAAAAGCAAACATGAACATCGCCGTACAGGTGAGCTCTCTCCACAGAAAGCTAAGAAAATTTCCACACTTACTTTATCCGTTCTAACTATACTTTTCGCATGCATAGACCCAGACCGGCTTCAAGTCTTTTACATTGATTTTATTTAATAGGGAAATATTTTGATAGTGAAAGCGCCATGTGGGGCATATATTCGGCTTTACAGTTTTAATGGAAAAAAACTAACTGCACTTTTAATGCAGCTAAAGAACTTTTGAGTATTTAAATAATATTGTTGTGGCTGTTTAAAGCAGGATAGTACACACTGAGAGAACTTATAAATCAGCCTATAAAAGAACAGTATATCAATGCATCTGATTTACTACCGTTATCAAACACTTAAGTATGACCTTGTTTCATACTTTTTTCGGCTCAACTTCTATTATGCAAACCTTTTTAAGATAGTATACACCGTTGCCTTTAGAGAACAAAAACTTTCTATTTCCCCAATACAACGTGTTTTGAGTTTTGACTGTTAACACATTTTATCCCAGTCTTATACCGCTTGCTTTGTACAATAGGCCTATACCATGTTGAACTGTTAAAACGGCCCTCTTTACCTGCACGAATTCAAGAGCTGTGCAAATTCAACTTCCAAGTACTTGAAAACGACAGGAAGTACCAATAGTACTATACGGCTCTCACTTGAGTTTTCAGAATTCAGTATGCCCAACATGAATCAGAAAATTTATGCTTTTGTACGTATTGATTAACTTCCATTCATCTTATCTAAATTTCGATTTAAAATAAAGGGTTTTGAATGAAAGAAATATTAATCTTTTTTCGTGAGTTTGCTTACAAAGCTGGTGGGATTTATTCAAGTATCTGACTTGTCGTTTGTTTTTTTCACCTTACAATGAAAATAACCTAAAAGTTGTCATCAACATTGCCCTATTGTTATTTGATGCAGAATACCTTTCATATAAATTTGTTAAGTTACGATTTTATATTTAAGTTACATAATGTCATTCTTTTTATCTAATTAAGAGTGCACGCATAATAATTCTTACGAATGAATCATAAGAGTACACACTAATCGGTTTTAAATATCTCAAAAAGAAATATATTTTGATTTCTTTCAATATTTGAATATATATATATTTAAATATTTCAATAATTGACGTTTCTTTCGATGTTCCCACTCAAGTGGGTATATTTAAAGTCCAAATCCAAATATGTGTGTCTTCTAAGTGGGATCAGGGAGCTCCGTCATAGCGCCTATAGACGTATTGATTCTGCTTGTCAAGGAACAAAAACCAAGTTGCCTTTTGAATAGAAAGCAGATCAATGCATGGGAAGTTTATTATGGTGTAAAAAAACGGCAGAGAAAAACAAATAAACAGTAAATGCAGATTTTATTGATTTCTTTAATACATATTGAGCATTAAGCCTAAGAGGGGTTTGACGGGGACAGAAACACAGGGCTTCATTTCATTTTATTTTATTTGTGTCGCATGAAAATAATGTATTACTCTACTGGCAAGCCAATATCAGAGTAACATGACTCTACATAAAATCAATCCGCCTTCCTCTTCAGGATAACGTTTTTTACAAAAGTAACCTGTGTCTTCCATTCTGTATTAAACCTTTATAAAGTAATATCACAGTGCATAAGGATCGAAAATGTATGAAACTTTCATTTCGAAAATGTTGATGGTACTCCTTTTAGATGAATATTAAGTATGTTATATCAATGATGTATTTTATCGCAATGATTACGTAGTTTCAGTTGTTGTCAAGTTTTATCGCACTTGAAGTGTTATGCTCTACATTCATATCTCTTTGTAAGTTAACTCTTGTATTAACTTCCTTCCTTTCTGAAAGCGTAAACGATTCCAAAATTGGACACATGATCATATTTTTATAATGGATTTTTAACTTTGTCCAGAACTTTCGCGTAATTCAGGTAACATTAATCCCTCCAAAATACTTCTTTTCATTCGTTTCACACAATCACTGTTCAATCTCGATATGAAAACAAATCAAATATGCTTTTTTGATGTACAGATTTAAGTTGCGTTCAATAATGATAATATTAATAGTAATAATAGTGATAAAAAAACAACAAAAACAACAACAACAACAACAAAAACAACAACAACAACAACAACAACAACAAACAACAATAATAATAATATCAAGCATTTGTAGTTAGCTTTCGTGTCAGACGAAAATACCTTTCACAGGTCGCAAAAATGATTAATTTTATATTGTTTGAACGTCCTCGAAATGACCTTCTCAACGCACACCACTGAACCAAAACGAATTCGGTCTGTGATTAGACAAAACAGTCCGATAGTCAGCTTCGGACAGGTCTGTGACAAACTTGCGGACATTTACATTTCACATCTGGCCTGCATTGTCCAGAGCTTTTGATGGTACCGGTCACTTTCAATGGTTTTACCTGCTGACCTTACGCATTATTTACCATTCTAATACATATCTCATTGGTCCAATTGTTCGAGTTCCTGGACATAGACAAAATGCCCAGCTACTTGGTCCTCTATCGCGGATCAGGTGCGTTGCGGAAGCCAGTTTTATAACGCCCTTATTCAATATCGGGGGTCATTGGGTATTGACAAACTCACATTAAATCAGAAGTTAGGATCGGTAGTGAGGTTGTCAATTGTGACACTTTTTGAGCGATGTAGATAATCTTGTCTTTTTAGTAACATATATGTGGTTTTTGTGATAAGTGAATGTATACCTTATTTTGTTCATTTATATCATTCGAAAACATGCGTGGAATGCAAAATATCATTCTATATCGTTCTATTGCATGTTTTAATGTCACCCATTTTCTCTCTTCCTCCTATCTCTCGCTCTCTATATCCCTCTTTCTCTCTCTCGCTGTCTGCCTCTCTCTATCTGTTTTTCTCTCGCTCCTCTCTCACTCTCTGTACATTTATATCTGTCTATGTCTGACTATATCTCTCCCCGTCTCTTTCTCTATCTACTGCCGTCTATCTGTCTTTTGCAACACTCTCTGTACATTTATATCTGTCTATGTCTGACTATATCTCTCCCCGTCTCTTTCTCTATCTACTGCCGTCTATCTGTCTTTTGCAACAGGTAAAAATCGCAATGCGATTTATTCATATCTCTATAACTTATTGAAATTATTTACATTGATTTTAACCAAGTCTCCCGGCATTCGATTAAGTCACACAAAAACTGTGCACATGGCGTCTGCAGCGCTTAGCAATCCGCCCAAAGATCTGCTTTCGATCAAATATTAATCTAGAATGTCTTCTTCGGGCCATTGACGTCAGAATAAATGAAGAAGTAGCCTTCAATAGTTGCAATTTCTGAAGGTGAGGAATGTAATTTGATCGAGTCGATTCTCTGTGTGGCTGTTTGCATTCGTATCTTTAGAGTGAGAGAGAGAGAGAGAGAGAGAGAGAGAGAGAGAGAGAGAGAGAGAGAGAGGGAGAGAGAGAGGCAGACAGAGAGAAAAGGTGAGAGAGAGTAAGAGAGAGACAGAGAGAGGGAGAGAGAGAAAGTGAGAGAGAGTGGGGCAGAGAAGGGGGACTCATTGTTCCTTTTCTGATTTTGTGATCCTGGCTGGGTAGAAACAGTAAACCGAATCTTAAAAGCCGTTTGACTAAAGGATTGAGTTTGGTCGCTGACCGAGTGACTCCTAGAGTAATGTAAACGAATCTAGAGTTATGTGATTGCAGAGAGAGTTGTAGGGCGCAAACCTTTTTCCATAATTATTGTTTCCCGATTCATTTTTCTCTCCTCCCCCCTCCACCCTCTCTCTCTCTCTCTCTCTCTCGTCTCTCTGTCTCTCTCTCTCTCTCTCTCTCTCTCTCTCTCTCTCTCTCTCTCTCTCTCTCTCTCTCTCTCTCTCTCTCTCTCTCTCTCTCTCTCTCTCTCTCTCTCTCTCTCTCTCTCAGGGGGCGCGGGTAGAACATCGGCTTTCGACGCAGGAGGTTCGTGGTTCGAGCCCTGGCAATTTCGCCCCCTACTGGTTGGGTCGGTGCCAGTTGAATGTGACTGGCTGGGACAGGAGCCATGGTATCCCCGCACTGTATCGTGTGTGGCAGCACGTAAAATTGTCAGACGTGAATCATGGGGTCGGCAATATAGTCAATATGATACTGACGTTGGACGTTAACCAACTCAACTACAACTACTTTCTCTCTCTCTCTCTCTCTCTCTCTCTCTCTCTCTCTCTCTCTCTCTCTCTCTCTCTCTCTCTCTCTCTCTCTCTCTCTCTCTCTCTCTCTCTCTCTCTCTCTCTCTCTCTCTCTCTCTTCTCTCTCTCTCTCTCTCTCTCTCTCTCTCTCTCTCTCTCTCTCTCTCTCTCTCTCTCTCTCTC
Organism: Elysia chlorotica; assembly: GCA_003991915.1. Lineage (NCBI taxonomy): Eukaryota > Metazoa > Mollusca > Gastropoda > Plakobranchidae > Elysia > Elysia chlorotica. Next base: position 59,827 of record RQTK01000103.1, on the reverse strand, counting down.
TAAAGCTCCCTCTTTATCTCGCTCTTTATCTCTATCTCTATCTCTATGTCTATCTATCTATCTATCTATCAATCTATGAAAAGCACACAAAAAACTGCAAAGGAAAATTAGTGTTTTACCAAGATTTTTTTTCTTACTCTAGAAAAAAAAACACAGTACGCAAACAATGGATATACTTATTATTATTTTTGCGCCCCAATATTTCACAAAAATTAATGCTTATGTGATGTTAGTTTTAAACAAAATTTGTAAGCAAAGATATGATTTGTGTCACAAAAAACATGAAGAGTAAAGTTAAATTTTTATCAGCATTCAATCTTCACCACCATTCAATAATCTTCATTGCTTAATTCTTAAGGGCAGGGCCATATATAAATCATTTGAAAATGATTCTGATTAATTTTACAGTATTGTACTTGTTTCATGCAACCTTTGTTATGTCATTGTATTGTTGCGAAGTTGTGTACTTTCACGTTTATGGTATTGTGTTACATTAATTGTGGTCCAACTGCAGGACTTTTAAAAGGCTAGACCTCTAAAATGTATTCACTTTTCTATCTTTACCCCTTCGTGTCTCTCTGTCTTTACTTCAATCTATCTACATGTATTAATCTTTCTTTATTTCACCTGCCTGTCTGTAATTTTATGAGGGGTTTTTCGTTTATCTTATTCGATCTATCTTTATTTAAAACGTATCACTCTCCATTCCTTTTACTTAACACTTATTTTCTCTGCCTCTCCTATCCTTATTCTTAAATGGTTCTTTTTGTTTTGTTTTTTTTGGGGGGTTGTTGTTATTTTCTTTTTTGCTTACTCTCTTTTCTCTCTCTTTCTCTCTCTCTATCTATCTATCTCTCTCTCTTTCTTTCTTTTCTTTTTTGCTTACTCTCTTTTCTCTCTCTTTCTCTCTCTCTATCTATCTATCTCTCTCATTCTCTCTCTTTATTGCATATCCCAATCATACTTTTCTCATGTTATCAAGTTTGTCCATTCTGTTCCCTTTCTCTACTACCTCTAAGCTGTCGGACAAAAGGCTACGTCCCTCTCATATTTAATTGGTAAAATCGATCCCACATGATTGGCTCTGGTTTGTGGTTGCTCATTTCACGGCCCGATTACTGGTTTCCTGCGGCCTTGCGGGACGATCGACTTCTTTCTACAGGGGGTGAATAGCTTTCACCTGGTCTAGCAAAGGCAGAACGACCTAGCGGCTAGTCAAAGATTTGCTCAGTGACAAGGGTAATAATCAAATTACAAGCGCCCCGCAGAGAGAAAGCTTGATAAAAAAGAGGGCTTTTTAAAACTGTTGATGTCCACGAAGTTGAAGTAAGATTGTTGATGAGGAAAAAACAAATTAATAGTAAGGCAGCATGAAAGTTGAATTGTCACTCAAATTTTGGAGAACCGCGACATGCAGTTCACGCTCTTTCTTTCTTTTTTTCTTTCACTCTTTCTCCCTATCCACTGTCTCTCTTTCTCTCTCTCTCTCTCTCTCTCTCTCTCTCTCTCTCTCTTCTCTCTCTCTCTCTCTCTCTCTCTCTCTCTCTCTCTCTCTCTCTCTCTCTCTCTCTCTCTCTTTCTTGGTTGATATATTTCTTACATTTGCACAAACCTCAAAAAATGAATCACTTCATATGACATTTGGAAAGTATTTTTTAAATCATAAATATATAACAATTATTTGTTTTTATTTATCTGTACTGTTGGAATTTGAGCCCAGTATAATTATCTCAAGAGTTGTAAGAGGCATGGGTGACGCGTTCATCATCGTGTTCTATGTGGGATAATCAAGACAGGAAACCCCGTTAAAGAATTATGCTGTTACATCATCACTATTATGAAATGAGGTCGTTGACCACAGCATACACGTATAGAAGTTATGACCGTATTTAAGTTCTGGTGGGAGACTCAACTGAGGTATATAAAGGAAGGAAGAGAGCTTTAAAGGAAGCATTACTCCTATCGCTTTCAAAGGGTAAATTGTCTCTGATGTGTAAACATCAAAGATGAATGAGAGTAACTATTGTGTGATAGCAGATGGCCATGACTTGAGCTCTGTAATAAATATGGTTTATACAATCATGTAGATTGATATTTAGATTGCTGCTCATATGGTAATAAATTATCAAAGGACCTTGTAGTACTTTACAAAATGCTCTTCTGTCTCAATTATTATATGCCATTTGACAAGCGGTTGGATTTTCAGTTTTTAATTTCGTTGCATTTCCACTTTTTATATTTACATCCGCCATAAGTCCATACTGATAATAAAATATTTGATAATAAAATAATGTTAAATAGGTTTCAATCTAGCAATAGGTTTCAATCTAGCAATATTGCACAGCGCGTTTTAGTGAGATAAGATTAACGTCACACCTGACAAGAGTTTGATAATATTATGTCCCAGTACAAGTGAACTGATGCAGTAGCAACTATCTAATCACAATGAGTTGATGGTTCCCTCTTTGAAAAGTACTTCGCAGTCCTTTGATAATTTAATACTTTATCAATTGCTGGTTCTTTTTTTTAAATTGGAAATGAAAAGAGCAGGATAAGTTCTATTAACCTGTTAAAAAGAAACCATTCAAAGTATTACAGAGTCGGCTACAGTTAAGCTTTAAATTTAAAAGTACAGCCACATTGTTTGAAATCAGTTAATCCTATGATGTACTTTTGGTGTTGTTGATTTTGTTTTTGTTTATGTTAATGGGTTGTTGTTGTTATTTTTTGTTGCTGCTGTTGGAACGTTAAATTCAGGGAGAAATATATCAATGTGGTAACAATGCGGATGCTTTGGTTATTTATCTTATGAAGTTTTGACTATTCGCAATACATGCAAATTTATGTTTGTCATTCGTTCTGGGATTAGGCCTGGTGTCACATGCATGTCGGTTCAATTGTAAACACCCACCACAATGGGGTAAACAAGTCTGACCAATTAGAGAATACGTCTAAGAGAGAACCTTTAATCCGATATATGCTGCTTGTAGAATCACGTTTTGGAGAGGTCAACGCCCGAATGTGTTACCCAATTTTGTTTTGGACTCAGACTGTGCTTGCCGTTCACATTGGCTTAGGTTCTAGCCTATTGTCATGTTTGCGGTTAATCTGGTCAGACGGGATGAGCTTTATAATCCGGCTTGGCGTATCGAGTAATACATAGTGGTCTTACACTGTTCCTTTCTGTTTAACTTCATTTTCAATATTGTTTTCTTTTTATTCCTCTTCTTTCAGATTGTACTCTAAGTGACAAAAAGCAAAGCTGAACGATCTACACGAGAAAGGTTTATCCGGGTGATTTTTAAAAAGACAAAAGTAAGCCTAGAATGACGTCCACCGTGCGCAAAACACCAGGCCTCCACCACGCCAACCCGCGAGCGGTCCTCAGAACCAAGCTCACCAACGATGTGTCCATGAGGGCCAGCACGGCGCGGCCATCCAATCACGTGACTGGAGGGATGTCTCCAGAAGCCCGGGCTGCAATGCTTCTCACCAGAGAAGAAACAAAAGACAGCTTGACCCGCGCGAGACACACCAGCCTCCCTCGTGCAAACACTAACTTGAGCATCGTCAACAAAAACAAAATTGCTGCGTCTGGCAATGGCAATATTCGAAATCTGGAACCCTTAGCCCCCATCCCGACCTCCCAACACAGGCTGAAACCATCTCCTACATCGGACTCCGGGTCCAGGGAGCGATCCAAACCTGCCGCCTCCACGAGTGACTTCAACGACAGCGGCTTCAGCAGCGTCAGGAGACACCCTTTGGGCGCAGCAGCCGCCAACACCATTATAGACACCGTCACTGACACTGACGATAAATTCGAGATGGACAGCAACAACAACAGCAGCATCAAAACCAATGCCCGACAGCACAGGCAGCATCGAGCCCTCAGCAGGATATCTCGCAAACACCCAACTCTACGCAAAGGAAATTCACTCGATGCAGACGATGACGAATACTATGAAGATGGAGACAGTTTAGAAGATGGGTTTTCTCCTGGCCGCACGTTGACCAATGCTAACCTCTCAGCTGCCAAACAAAAAGGTGTCGACCGTGATAGTGGCGTGGGAGATAAGTCCAAGGACAAGGCCAAAACAAACAGCTTCGTAATGGCTCTAGATGCTGCCTTGGAGGCCAACTGTATCTCCCGGCTGCGCGGGGACATCACGGACCAGGCTGAAGGTATCGGCGCAGCGCCCGGGACTGTGCGGGCCTTGAATGGTGGGAGGCTCTCCAACGCGCAGGAGGTTGTGGTCAACGTGTGCCATGGAGACTGTGAGAAAGAGCTGGTCTTTCACGACGATGACGACGACTCTCTGGACACGGCGCGGGCGGCATCAGAGATCAGGGTGAACACATGGCTGGAGTACAACGAGAACTTCCCGCCCGAAGAGCTGGACTATGACTCTGATGCAGACGCCGACAGCTATCTCGATTTCCGACCTGACACAGCTGCTGCCCAGGCAACTAAGTCTACAAAAACAACGCTAAGGGTCCCCACTGCTCGTGTCAAGTCAAGTGTGAAACCTGTAAACAATAAGAACCAACTAATTCCCATCGCCTCTAGCTCTAGCACCAGGGGAGGAGGCAAGCCGCCTGTCGCGACTAGGCGCGATAGCAACAACAATAAAAGTAACAATTACAGCAGCAATACCACATCTACTGCAATCAAAAACAACAGCGCTGGCAGTGCGCGCTCTAAATCAGGGACCACGACCAGTCAAAGAGACAATTCTTCCAGCAGGTTTGGTTCTGGCCTCTCCAACGATGGTAGCTCAAAGCGCAGTGCTGCTACCTGCTCTGCCACCAAACGTGAATCTTTCCTGGCCCGCAAAGCCAAAGCATAAGCAGGATTGCATCTCGTCATTGCATTTAGAGCTTCCCTAACCTGCTGAATTGTTCTGGCGTGATAAATTTTGTGATAACTAACATCTTTATGCTGTTGTTGTTATTGTTGTTGTTATTGTTGTTGTTGTTGTTGTTGTTGTTGTTATTATTATTATTATTGTTGTTGTTATTATTATTATTATTATTACTATTATTATTGTTATTGTTGTTGTTGTTGTTGTTGTTGTTGTTGTTGTTGTTGTTGTTGTTGTTGTTGTTGATGTTGTTGAAGTTGTTGTTGACGTTTGTTGTTGTTACTTGTATGACATAGGTTTGTAGGTAGATTGTGTTTACATACGGGCTATTAGTATTTTTCTGAAAAATAGAGACTTGCCGTGCAAAAACACGATCTATATAATTTTTTACTTTGAATGAAGTCGCTGTTTGAACTTCCAAGAGATGTTCATATTATATTCTTAAGATAAGTATAAAACTGATATATTTTTCAATACTGATTACGATAGAAGACATGAAAAAACACATTCGAAGCAGTTTGTATGCACATTTAAAAGAGTTTTTTTTTGCATATCGTGTTTAAAATGAGCTTTTAAAAAGTTTAGTCTAATATATTGTTTTTATTCTATATGTTAAATATGCCGTACCATTGTTTGTGTCTTAAATGGGACTTAGAAATAAAATTTATTTTCTTTTATCATGCGTTGCATGTTCAATAGTGTACATATGAATTGGGCTTCCGATCCAAGCAAGACTAGATCTAGTCACTGAAATTAAATCTTTAAAGATGTTTAGCAAAACTCTTTTTGGTATATCTTGAACAGTAATTATTTATGCTTTTCTATTTTTATTATACTGCATAAAAATCAATAAAAACGTGATGCACAGTGCCTTACGAATTAGGAAATTAATGCTCTTGGAACTGACACGATTTGGAAACAGTTGTAAAAGGAGACAGGCATGCAAACAGACAGAGAGAGAAAGAGACAAAAAGAGAGACAGAGACAGGGTGTGTGTGTGTGGAGGGGGTAGAATATAGGGCGAGAGAATAGAATTAACTGACACGATGCAATAGAGAGATAAAAAGAGAGTAGACACACACGGTGGAGTAATATCGACTCGCGAATCGACATGAGAAACTACAATGAGTGAATGTAGACAGGCAAAACGGAGACAATGGGAACACAATGACACGATGAAAATTATAAGGGTGAGAAAAGCTCAAAGCTAGCGAAAGTGTGGAAACCCTGGACAAGTATAAAAAGAATGAAAACTATTTGCAATATTGTCATTTCAACTCTATGAATATTTTCTGTTTCGGGTATATTGTTGCCTTTGTATTGTATTTGGTGCTTTTTTAAATTCTTTTACGCATCCGTTAAGAGGACCAAAGTTTATGATATTACATTGCCATTGTCCGTCCGCAAAAATAGTAAAAAAAACAACCCGATTACAAGTTGCTAAACTTGTTTGTAATCATGACTTTCATTTGAAAGAAATTTTAAATTTTCTTATTATCTAAAAAGGGCCGAGTGAATTTTATGTTTCATCGTTGTTCTATTTATTTCAAAATGTCTCATCATAAAAGACTGATTTCTGTAATTATCGCCATGTGATCCTGTTGCTTTACTGTTTCATGATTTTTACAAAGAATATTCATTTGTGAACACAATTACTTTGTAATGTAGTTTCATGATGTTTGCTTATTGTGTTTCATGCTGGGTTTTTTTTCCTAGCAGGTAATTACTTAGATAATATTCAATTTGAACTAACATTGATGAAAACTAAACAATGATGATAGAAGTATATCAGGTTCAAAATGTCAAGATGTGTTTAGAATATACCATGGAAAAAGATATTTCCAGTAGGCCTATACCAGAACACTGAACAAAAATGAAGGAGTATAAGTTTTATAATAATATAAGTTTAGCATAGATATTAAATCAACTTTTCTGTCTAATAAAACGTGACCATTGTGATTGTTCTGGTCTCAAGTGTAAATCTCACCATTCGCATTAAATAAGGTTATAGCAGCTAGCAATTTTTTTTCATGATTATTGATTGCAATAAGATTAGTCAGCAATAAGCAATAAGTGACTCGAGGGGTAGAATGCACAAACAAGACGGTGCTTACGTCTCGTCGTAACAATATGAGAATAAGAAGGCTTACGACAAGACGTAAGCTCCGTCATGTTTGTGCATTCTACCCCAGGTGTTCATCTTGTCTTTTACAATAATAAGTTATGCAAACATTTTTTTGTTTTGTTGCCATGACTATACATTAGAATGGTGATTGTATTACAGTGTGGATTTTTTAGCTGTAGCTCTTTTGCTTTAGTTGTTTTCTGTGTTTCTGCGTCGGCTTTTTTTATTATTATTTATTTTGCAATGGCTCCAAGGCAAAACAGCACAGATGTTCAATTCCAAAGGTATTTTACTGATTGATCTGAGAAGGGAATTTCACGCTTAGAATGCTGAAATGTCTTATGTTATTCATACCCTGATTTCAAATACGTGTCTCTTTTAGGTGTTCCTATTTTGTTTGTTTGTTTGTTTGCTTGTTGTTGTCGTTGGTTTTGTTAAGCTTTTATCAGCAAGACGTTTGAAAATAAAAATGCCTAGGAGTTTGAAATAAAACTGTTAACTATGGTGCTGTAAATCACTGCTGGGGTTAACAATAAAATTATTTAAATCAACTTTGTTTTCCGTGTTATTTTTTGACAGTACGATTATAATATCGATCTAAAATTAGTCTTCATTAAAAAAATCTGTTCAGTTTAAAGGCGGTGGATGACCTTTAATGACTGCTGTTATTTCAGATAGCGACTCTGTAAATCAGTTTTCCATCATTTGATGTGCACAGTGAGTGACTTTGTCTTTAAGTATATCTTTCTGACTTTCTGCGTGTCTGTCTGTCTGTCTGTCTATCTTGTCTTTCTCTCTCTCTCTCTCTCTCTCTCTCTCTTTCTCTCTCTCTCTCTCTCTCTCTCTCTCTCTCTCCTCTCTTCTCTCTCTCTCTCTCTCTCTCTCTCTCTCTCTTCTCTCTATCTATCTCTCTCTCTCTCTCTCTCTCTCTCTCTCTCTCTCTCTCTCTCTCTCTCTCTCTCTCTCTCTCTCTCTCTCTCTCTATCTCTCTCTATCTATCTATCTATCTCTCTCTTTTCTTTCTTTTTAATTTTTGTTGGAGAAAGAAAGAAGCTGTTGACTTTTAGTTTATATGCAACAATGAACAAGTGTGGTATGCATAGTCATCTAACTGCTATCTCTACACGTGACTAATAAGCACGGGTTTTATGACATGGAGCTTGCACAAACACCAGAAGATATTTAAACAAGTGGAATATGAAAGAAACAATAATTTTTAAAAACAATACGTAGGCCTGATTCTTTTTTTAAAAGCGTTCTGTTTTATTATTGCCAAATTAATCTTGAGATGGGGACGAGAGGAACATAACTTTTGAATTTATCTTTTTGCTGATCTAGATAATAACTTCGATCATACAATTATATTCATGCCCTGCCCTGTAATAACGCCTAGTGGGAGACATGATACAATTCAACAGAATAACAGAATTATTTAGATTGACAACATTAACCGAAAGTTGTAGCCATACGAGAAATATTAGCTTGTCTGGTTGGTTGATTGATTGATTGATTGATTGATTAATTGATCGGTTGGATGTTTCTACCTGCGGCATTTTTGTCTTTCCTTGTATTGGGACGTCAGGTGGCCCAGTCTGTTTAGCATTGGATGAATCCGAGTTCGAGCTTTCGGCAAGAAATATGAGATTTTTTAAGTTGCAGCATTTAAATGTTTGCTTGTCTTAGTACCTTTTTGTACTGTTGTTTTTGCTACTGTTGTTGTTATTTCTGTTGTTGTTTTTGTTGTTGCTGCTGCTGCTATTGTTGTTGTTCCTCTTTTTTTTCTTCTTCTTCTTCTTCTTCTTCTTCTTCTTCTTCTTCTTCTTCTTCTTCTTCTTCTTCTTCTTCTTCTTCTTCTTCTTCTTCTTCTTCTTCTTCTTCTTCTTCTTCTTCTTTTTTTGTATTCGTCGTCGTACTGTCGTTCTTTTTGTTTTTGCTACTGCTGCTTTTTGTTAGTATTTTCTTTTGTTTTTTTTTACAATCTCTGGATGCAAAAAAAATATTTGGTGCTCTACTCTCTATAGTTTTACCTATAATTTATTAATCGCGCGATGAATGTTAATGTTCTTGTAAAACTGGCACAGCGCTGTAAGCTGAGTTTGTTTTGTTTTGCTTTGTTGTTGTTGTTGTTGTTGTTGTTGTTGTTGTTGTTGTTGTTGTTGTTGTTGTTGTTATTGTTGTTGCTTTTTTTTACAATCGAAAAACAAAATTCTTGCACCGGCACTCTACCTTCTACATTGTCTGTTATTCTATCAGACCGGGGACTTTGACAGCTGTTCTGTGGTAAAGTCACCCCAGCGCTCTGGGCTCTGGCATAGCCGTCTTACTATAGAAGGACATGGCTCTAGCATGCCATGCACGGGTGGTTCACCCCTTGGTCAGCGGTGCGGAAAAGCAGGCCTGGCCTGAGAAGGCTGAACGCTGGGCTCAGCAAGTGGGCCGTGCGACGGGCTTGTCTTCGGCAGGTCTGCAACTGAAAACCTTCAGGATTGATTTCGTAACGATTTCTGTTCACATGCCTCTTCAGGTGATAGTCATGTAAAGGAGTTCAAAGAATTGAGGGATATTTTAAAAAAGAATATTAACATGCGAAAGAGATTAATTGTATTAATCAGGATTATTTGCTGCAGCTTGGGAGGCATATTTATTCTGGTTTTGGTAAAATGAATTATGATCATTAAACACAGCTCCTTTTTTATCACTCTCTCTCTCTCTCTCTCTCTCTCTCTCTCTCTCTCTCTCTCTCTCTCTCTCTCTCTCTCTCTCTCTCTCTCTTTCTCTATGCATTATTATCTATCTATCTATCTATCTATCTATCTATCTATCTAATTTTGCTACAACATATTTTGCACTTATCTATCTGTGTGGAGTATCTATCTATCCTCCTTTCCTAAACAAATGAGAGCTATTATGTCTGCAAGGGGGAGATAATTCATCAATCAAAATGAATGTGTATTAACGGTTACGAACTGAAATTGTCGGCATGGAGGTTTCGATATAAAAATCTTCGGTACCTGTTTGTGGGTTCTCAGCCAATGGCTTAATTTTTTTTTATTCAGGAACAGCAATTAGCATAAAAACGATTCTCCTCCGTTTCTATCTATCGCACTATTTCTCTCTCTCTCTCTCTCTCTCTCTCTCTCTCTCTCTCTCTCTCTCTCTCTCTCTCTCTCTCTCTCTCTCTCTCTCTCTCTCTCTCTTTCTCTCCATTAAAGTAAATGAGCTCAAACGTTTCTATTTTGAAAATGTGCCAATATTTATCAAAATTACAAATAATTTCCACAAAACTCGTAATAATTTTAACCTGTTGTCAAAGGTGGGAAAAGGTCAATGGGGTCAATTAAATAAGACCTAGACCTTCGAAATGAGTAAGGCATGTCTTATCAATGCCAAACCGCATAGACTCGTTGCTAACGCAATTTTTAAACTGGATAATTCCTTTACAACCCACAATAGAACACTGCTGTATGAATGCATAACAGTCTATACATAGCTGATATCTAAGAATAGTGAGATGATTGATAATGTGCTTCTAAAAAGAGACCAACGATCCACTACTAATTTTGTTCCTCTATAGTGGGAGATGTGTGACCAAGACCCAAAATGGGCTCCAAATTCTATTCTGATACTTGTACCCCTTAAAATCTTCAAGCGAACGTCAATATGCCCCAGTCCTTTCTCTCACTTGACCGAAGTATGAGCGAATCAGGTTTGAACTTCGGTACTGAAGTCCTCAAGGTGAAGTGGTTGTAAAAGGAGTAACTATTTATGGCCGTCTCACGATCAGATAGTTACAGGGTCGTGATCTGGATGTACCTTATCAAACATTTTTAATACTTTAACGGGTTAAGAGTGGTCAATAAAGAAGTAGCATGATTAGTTTCGTCTCAGGTAAAAAAAAGAACTGATTGCAAGCGTAGATATGTAGAGACTTGGGCACTTTAAATGAAGTTCATGGTGTTTTAACCTTTAAGGTTTTGACAAAATATATTTCGAATATCCTGATAAGCTTTAGTCGAATTTTTTAAAAGAAGATAGGATTAGAAAATTCAGTTACATACAAGCACCAATGTTTAATACGGGTAGTGTGATGTATCATATTGTTTGTTTTAATCTTTTACCATAATGAGTACATGTTTAAACAAAAAGATTCTTCTCGTACTCTAATATTGATATTGAAGAAAAACATATTTTAGCATGTTTAACTATCAGTTCACTTCGTTTGAGATTCAATTGTTTTGACGTTCAAAATTTAGTGAAATCAGTAGAACCGTTTTTTTTTTTTTTTTTTTTGTTTTTTTTTTTTTTTTTTTTTTTTGGTGAGGGGAGGGGGGATTGTGAAAGGCTTTGTGTTGCAAAAAGCACTTCGGAGACAAGACAAATAACGACGAGGTTTTCCGGAACTAAGTCGGTCGGTGTGAATTTGGCAGTCGTTGTGTCACCAGCTGAGATTTGAACCTTGGAGCTCCTGTTCGTCAGTCTGGGATTAAGCGTCTGAGCAACCGGTGCTCCCATAAAAAGACATTGAGTTTGAGTTACATACAGTTGGTTGGTTATCGTCCAATGCCAGCAGTATATAGACTATATTATTGTGGAGGGCCCCAAGACTAACGTCTTACAATTTTGTCTGCTGCTTGACAGAAGACAGTGCGGGGACACCTGGTTTTAGAGGTAGGTGTGATTGCATCTTTTTACCTTTAAGAACATTAGTATGTGCCGAATGCTCTGGTACTAGACTGGCCCTGGGTCACCCCGAAGGTTCTTTACAGTGAGGGCACTGTACGCTAACCATATGGTGAATAATTAATCTCAATGCGGTCTTTATTAAAAGGCCATGAATGTACGAGGGCTGCACCGGTCCACCCCAGAACTGGCTGTGTGTCCACGCCGTAAGCTCGTGTTGTGGCCATTCAGCCATTCACCCAGTTGGCGAGAGGTCAGATCAGTCCACACGTCATTGCAACCGAGCCATGACACATCGCTTGTCCCGATCTGTAAAGATTGGGGTCTCTCTCTCTGTCTCTGTCTCTCTCTCTCTCTCTCTCTCTCTCTCTCTCTCTCTCTCTCTCTCTCTCTCTCTCTCTCTCTCTCTCTCTCTCTCTTTCTATATCTATCTATCTATCTATCTATCTATCTACCTATCTATCTATCGATCGATCAATCGATCGGTCGGTCGATCGATCTATCTATCTCATTTCTTACATGCCTGAGGCTAGTTTGACATGTTTCCCTTTAAATACCCTTATGCTTCGATACGTATTATGTAAACCCCCATGTTATTTCAAAGGTTGAACTTGCTTTATTCTTTTCTAAAGACCCCGTCAAAGTTAGATAGCGTTCCCGCTTAACGTGACAGTGTAAAGCAGTCTAGGGTATTAAATAAAACCTTCTTTACGTAAGACCCTTTCAGTGTCGGATGGGATCAAGCTTTAAAATTAAAAGCGTTCATTGAAAAGAGCCCGTTTTGAAAGGGTGCAAAGATTTACTCGATTGTTGTTTATAAAATTGATTTCTTCCGTTGTTTTCCTTCCCTGAGTTTACAAAACGAAATTAACTACCGGTGTTAAATAACAGTAAACGCCTTTGAATAAAATAATACATTAAATAGCAAATCTATGTAAGTTATCTTTATTTTAGTTTTTCGTCCCTTGTGCTTCGCGAAGAAACTTTTGCGGGTTAACCAGCTAAGAATCGAACCAGGGAACTCTTGGTCTCAATCCAGAGCTTAACCGATTGAGCGACGGGTGAAACTGCTCCTTTTGTTTGTGAAGCTCCCACTAAGGAGACTTGAAATCAGCAATCTAAATCAATCAAAAAGCAATATAATAATGGTGACGCCAATAATTTTCCTCAATTCTAGCATAAAACAAATTGAACTCATGCCACTTTGGCATGTAAGAATGTGGGCTGAGCGATATGTCAAGCTCTAAGGAAGGACTCCCGCGGTTTATGGAGCCTTACGTGCCGGTCGTATATCAAATCTTTCACTATGAAACCACGAATGTTGGCCCTTTCACGAGCAGTGATGTCTCCTTGATCAGGTGTGGAATGTCTCACGTTTCCAAACTTAGGAGATATCAAACAATTTAATATCAATTCCTTGCCTCCGCCAGAAAAAGTCCATTTTAAACCATTTAGTGCCCATACAGCACGGTATTGTTTGTTGAGGCTATTAAACCTTGGGAGGTAGGCTAATGTACACTATATTATCGAGGTTTGCTACCGGTCAGAAAATCTGGAATGGGTTGTTGTTTGTTTTTAATTCATGAGAAACTGCAGGGAATAATAACCCGCTTGAAGGCTCCCAGTTCAGAAAACTAATATTTGGGAAGAGACGGTGAAAGCTTTTGATGATTGGTCCGTGAAGAACATGAGTGAGCGTGTGCTTTGGTTTGATTTTTGGGCATTAGATTTGTTCTTTGTGTTGATCAAAAAAATTTTTTTAAGGTGGGCCTAAACTGAAGTTAAAAGCGCCATTTTACCTCTCTTTTTTCTCTCTTTCGCTCTCTCTCTCTCTCTTTCTATCTCCCTTCCCCTCTCTCTCTCTCTCTCTCTCTCTCTCTCTCTCTCTCTCTCTCTCTCCCCCGTTAATTAAACACCAAAGGTTAGTGTGGCTCGTGTAAATCGAAATATGTACTGACTATACAGACTACATGTATTTGTTCTATGATTAGTTTATGTCATAAAGTTTATTAGCCAAAACATTATGACAAAATCGCGGTTAATTATACGGAAATGCCACATTAAAATGAATTTACAGCCGATCCAATCGTCCCTCAACGCCTTAAGGCTTTAACACAACAATACAAAAAGTAGCAGCGGTAACAACAACAACAACAACAACAACAACAATAACAACAGCAACAACAACAATAACAACAACAACAACAACAATAACACAACACAAAAAATTCTGTAAGGCAAATAATAATTCACTGTGTGATTAATTTCCATTCGCCCCTGTAGACCGTCATGCCACAGGCAAATGTCTCTAATTTATAGTATCATTTTTCTTTCTTTCCGTGACCATTATTTTAATCTCTGCATGGATTTCGCATTGCCTAAATCCATAAACAAATTACGAAGACTTCTACATTTCACAATTCCTAAGCATGTTCTTGTCTTACGATGTATGTGATAGAGCCGATCAACTGCACCTAATTGAGGTGATCTAAATCAAGCTGAGTAGCCCCCCTTGGTTTTCGATTGTTGAATGGGGAAACAGTTTTGACAGGGTAGACAACCCCCCTAGCAGAACAAGGGGCATTCTTTGGCCTCCACATAAACGGGCAGATAATACCGATCATTGTTCTGGTGTCCTCATTCAGTTCAATTGACTGCTGGTAATCAGGACACAATCATAATACTGGTATTTAGGGGTAACATTATGCTATATATAATTTATCAGATCTGATGGTATAAGTTCCATGTCCCATTTTTTTGGACCATGGTGTCAGAAATGGTGTCAGAAATGGCTCTGCAACAATGTGTTTCAATTGTAGTACATGCGTTCCCTCTAGTTTTTTAGCAATCGTTACAAGTGTATTGTATTCCAGCGGATTTTTCCTATTATTGAAATCCAGCTCACTGGTATTGATCCTAGAGAGTGTTGGATCTTGTAAAATCGGTAGTTTGGAGTATTGCCGCAACCTGATTTTGGCTTCTATTATTATCATATTGACTTTTTTTTAAAAAGGGGGGGTTGGGGGGGGGGGGTACTCCAAGCTTCTCATGTTGGACTTAATGACTTAGGTTACATGCCATGGTATTTCAACATACAGTATATGTGATAAATAGTTTGAATCAACGAAATTGCCAAAAAAAAAAAACTCGTGATGTTATTAATAGTAACACTTGTTAAGAATCTGTAGGCTCAAATGAGAAATCTTGCTATTACTAATCCACAAAAATATTGTTAGCCTAAAACGAGAAATCATGGTATTATTATGTATAAACAAAGAACTTCTCGGTACAATTGTATTCGAACATTGTTTTAGGTTCCTATTTCATGTCATTAAAATAAAGACCATTGTGCACTTTGATTGATTGATCAGCAGGATTACAGAATACAGAAAACAGAAATCTGTATTCATTCCTCAAGGCGAATTAAAGTACACTCTCTTCATACAAAAAAACGAAATAAAGTTAACAACGATATGAAAATAAAAAGGTAGATTTCGACATAAAGATCAATTATATTATACATACTATATGGATCATAATTTCACAATATCAAGGCCCAAGTTCCTGAATGTATGAATATAAGAAAAATCTTATCTTAGGTACACGTTATAGACGATACATAAAAATTAATACACGTAAGAAAAAGACTAAATATAGGCTAAACATAAATACTGTTAAATAGAAGTATTCTAGACAATAATTATTATGATTAAGAATTGCGTTAAACTGTTTTCTATGTTGTAAATAATCATTTTCTAATAAAAATGTTCATTTTTTAGATATAGATCGAAGCAAAAAAGAATTTCTGTATCTTTTGGTTTTGGCCCTCGGCATCCTAAATCACCCACGCTGTAAAAGTCTGCTGTCGAATTCGTCATGAAGAGGATGTGTCTTGTCGCCATGTATCTGTTTCGTCTTGTTCTCAGTGCATTGTTTACAAAGAGTGTCAACATCGTCAACCACCCCACCTGCTTTATTAATTATTTTGTCTAACTTGTCTTTAACCTTTTTGGTCAAATTTCCACCCCATCATAAGCTGCCTAAGATCAGAACACTGGTAAGAATGGATGTGTAAAATAGTTGTAACAACTTTTCATGGACATTAAAAGATTTAAGATTTCTTAGGCAGTACATGCGTGGTCTAAGTTTTGAAATAATATGATTTGTGTTTTCATTCCAACTAAGTTTACTATCAAGAAATAGACCAAGATATTTAAATGAGTCTACGCTTTTTTTACTGTCTTATTATTTAAATGAGTCTACGCGATCTACTGTCTTATCATTGATTACTATAAAAATTATTATTAATCAAGCTCGGGGTTTTCCTGAAATCTATGGTCATTTCTTTAGTCCTATCGACATTCAAAGTTAAATAATTGCGCTCACATCATTCAACAAAAGTGTTCACTTCTTCCACAAAATTGAATTTACATTAGTCGATTGATTGATTGGTGGCTTTTTTATTATGTCACTGACTAGTTGTTTGGCTGATTAGTACATTTTACTTGTTTTAGATAATTTATCTCAAGGTACAGCGCATCATAAAAATCACTGCCAGCCTGTTGAAAAGAAAAGAACATGAGAAACGAACTATTGTCTAGATAAACAAGTAATTGGTCAAACAAAAAATCGAATAATTGCTTGATAGCTACCTAGAAATGGACAAGAACCGTCATATAAACTCTAAATCTAAAAAAACAACAACAACAACAACACAAAAAATACCAACAAAAAGTTGACTTCGGAAATCAAAACAATGATAAAAGGTTTCATAGAGCTGAGGGAAGTGACCCAGCACAACACAAACCAGCTAAAGGGGCTGAATCAGTTGGTCCTCCCTGTCGCCTACAATAATTCTACATGGATGTCCTCGAGGTCAGACATCTTGGCATTATGTGGTCGGGGATATTAATTTGCTTCCGCATTGATACATCTGAGAACCAGAAACGGCTCCACGTCATGACTTTGGGGTGCTTGTCTTCTTCCCGTAGGCTTAATGTCGGCACAAAGATGCTAAAACATGTTCTATAAATTATAATTATATGTATTTAACAATAAACTATAACACGTTTATTGATCACGGTACTTATGTTCATGCACTCACCTATTGTATAATCCCAATAAACTTCGATTTTCTTTTTTTCTAACTAAAGCAAACTTACGCGGTGCGATAAAGCAAACCAAACAAAAATATATCCATTCATAATTATACACTAAATGCAGATTGGATAGCTTTTTCTTTTTTCGTTTCTAGAGAATACGAGGTTTTCATTCTATATCAATCAGATGCAGTAAACTGCACCTATGATTTCACAGCTTTACTCGAACACACCACGAGGCATTGCGTGGCCGTATCCATAGCCTTTCCGCACTCAGCGCATAAGAAAGCTTTCCTTTCAGATCAACACTTTTTATTAATGTTTTTGTGTCTATATAAGCCAAGAAGATGAAAATATGATTGGACCACAGTTTTCTATTAAGATCAGTGGATTGGACCAAAATTAAGGCTAGGCCTATAGGATGTGGGAAGGAAATTGTCTGTACTTTATATTAAGATCAGTGGATTGAACCAAAATTAAGACTGGGCCTATGGAATGTGGGAAGGAAATTGTCATCATCATCATCATCATCATCATCATCATCATCATCATCATCATCATCATCATCATCATCATCATCATCATCATCATCATCATCATCATCATCATCATCACATCAT
>RQTK01000103.1:0-41538 GCA_003991915.1 Elysia chlorotica | reverse complement strand
TTGCCTCTTACATACATAGATGTGCTCATCATGTAACATTGTTTTGTAACATTATAGGCATAGGTCCGCTAGGCCTATCCTAGCGCATCATGCCTTAGCGCATTAATTGATTTATATTAATAGAAATCTGTGTGCGCTTCTTCCTGCCCCCACTTGCCTCTCCCCACCAACATTCAAGTTCCGCCGCGCTGTAACGTCACCAAGCGATCTAGTGCTATTTATATATATCTATGGCAGCCCACAGCTTCTAAGGGAAGCTAGTCTTATAAACCAAATTACAAATTCTTGTTGCCTAGTGTCAACAAATACGACGTCGTGTAAATCACCGTTACATTAGACTGTAAACGACGAACATTGAGAGAAATTTGTGTAAGTATTCATAACTCCATATGTATCAGACAAAATCGTAATACGAAACACAGGTTTATGATAGAGCTGCTTCGAAACCGAGAGAGATCTAAGACGTGTTCTGCAAGGAGAGTGTCTGTACGCACTAGGCTATAGCGTTCCTGCCTCTTTACCATTATAGATTTATATCTGTTGCTGTTGTTGTTTTTTGTCCAATTTTTTCTATACTCACTACATGTAGATCTAGTGTTTTAGGTCAAATTTCGCATTTTGCACTATATTTGAGTGTTTTTGTTTCAAATTTGTATTAGGTCTTATCGTCGAATAAAGCTAAGCTATCTAATAATTAAACAGTTACTGGGTCTAAAGAAAGATTTTTAACAACATTAAGTCAAATAATCGCTGTACACAGCGTGTATACCCATTATTTAGAAAGAAACACTATGACTCAACCTTCTGCAGGTACAGTCTAAATTCTAAACAGGTCAGGCTTAGATCCATATCTAGTGCAGTCTGTAGGGTAAGAGCCCAAAATGAATTCTAAACCCTAATTGATATCTAGTCTAGGTTTAGATCATTAGAATCAATATTTCCATCAGGGTTGTTTATTTTTTCATTTAAAAAGGTGTACTTTACACCCTTTAACCCATTTGTTGACAAAGTGACAGTAAGATCTCAGTCAATCTAAGACTAAAACACATTAACCCCTTTACTGCTACACACTTTTCCCTGCTCGATTCTAAGGAAATTTTGTAAACTTAAGCCTACAGCTATGCAATCAACGTTACAAAATTTGCTACAACTCTAAAACCAAAAGAGATAGATACCCAAAATAAAATTAATAGATTAGGGCTTGAAGAATGACAATTAGTTTATTAGAGCAAAGAAAACGATTATATCTTGAAAGGTCGAGAACACAGTTAGATCTAGATCTTGAATTGACTAAGTTATTCTAACACTTTTACAAACTCATCAACAGTAGTAAGTGATATATATATATAAAGCGTGCCTTTGTTGCCATGCTGAGCAATATGATCTGCTAGGAATTAACCGAACTCATCCATTAATTATAACTATTCTAGATAGTTACCCGTTACGTGCACATCCAAATTGTTGGTCATAACCAAAGATCCAAATTTTTTGTCATAACCACGTAAAGGGAGTCCTCTTTCGCACAAAAATGTCACAACAGAAACAACCCTTCTCAAAACCTGACGCCAGTGTTCAACCTCTTTTTTCAATTGTGCGACAAAAGAGTTGTTTCACACTCTACTTTGATTTCCAAACACATAGAAGTGACTTACATTTTTGTGATGAACATGCTTTCAATTTCATGCAAGGACAATTGTTATTGAACATTTTATCGGTCGTTTAGTCCTGAAGTGAAAGCAGTCTCACCTGTGGTGCTGAATAATTTACAACACAGACAAAATACTTTCTCCCTTGACTCTTGACTCAGTCTCTTCTTACGTTTTCTCCGTTTGCAAGCTGTCTCTTAAAATGAGAGCTTGAAAGATACTGAGAATAATCTTTGTATTCACGCTTTGATGTCCTGAAATCCAAGACATCTAAGTTTTGAACAGTGGCTTAATTAATTACAATCATTTTTAGTTTTTCATGTACGTTAATACACGCCGCTGGATCAGGATTGGACTTAAATTCTACAGGTCTTGGTGTTTGTGCCATTTTATTGATGTGGTCAGAAACATATACTGTTGTGTTACTGTAAAAACAACAACAATACAAACAACAAACAACACCAACAATTCCACAAGAGGACACATTTTTTTGTTTTTTGTTGAAAAGCATTTTTTTTAAAGTGTTTGCGAGCGCGGGGCCCCTTGAGGTACCGGGCCCAAGGCTGCAGCGTTACCAGCCTAAAGGGTAATGCAGCCCTTGAGAGGGGACAGGGAGTTTGTTTCTGCTAGAGATAAAAAAGATATAAACATAAGTTTATGTGACCCTTACAAATAAGGGGAAGATAATGAAGGTGAAGATCAAATGTGAGAGATGTAAATAAAAAAGATAAGCATAGTTTCTTAAATAAGTCATGATCTTTCTTACAATAGATCATTTGTTTTTAAAATCATGTTTGGCTGCATTTTGCTCATTCACAATTTTGGATTTTTTTTTCAAAAGATGAAATGGCGTTAGACGCTGCTCAGATTTCAGCTGTCATAGACTTGTTCAAGAATGAGGATGAGGATTCAGATATTGATGATGACAAGGTAAATAAATATCCTTATTTTAGAGTACAAAATGCTGCCCTAATTGCCAACGGCAAAAAGGGCAGTAAGTAAGTAAGTAACAGTACAAAATAGGAAATAAAGAAATTATAGCTGTATAAAATTTTAAAAGGAACCAGGTAAATGGTAGTATAAAATTCATAATTGTTAGGAACCTCAACTATTAAACATTTGTTTCAAGGTTATAAAGATTCATCAAACTTCCTGAATATGTTAGTGATTTATTTTTTTTCAACATTGGTTTTATGTAATTCAAGCATTTGGAACATTTATTATGTGTGTGGGTGTGTGTCTGGAAAAGGGGGGGGGGGGGGGGGGGTATATAAATAATTGAAGAATAGAATGTTATAAAATTTCTTACTTGAGAAGCAATTGAAATATTGTTTCTTTCTTCTTTTTTTTTCCTTCTAATAAGCCAATTGCAGGTTCTGCCTCAGCAATGGGGCCGGGTAGTATTGGTCCACAAAAAGGATCTCAAGTGACTTCAAAAGGTATATTATTTCACATTTCAAAGCACAATGAAAACCTCAAAATTCGAATTGCCGGTGCTTGGACTAAAACCTCAAATTAAGCAGATTCAAATTACAGCAGATGACATACCTGAAAAAAAAGTGTAAAACAAATAGAGAGAGCTGCATACTTTATTTTTAAAAGTACATTTATGGGAGTTTCCTATTGTATTCTTACTAAAGCAACCTTCTGCCTTTTAATTGTTAAAGTACTATAGGAGTACACACAACGAAATTCTTACTTTAAGTATTGCAAGTTTAAAAAAGTGGGGTCATCTTTTTACCTTCAACATACAATGGGGATTGTAAACAAGGAGTTCACTACTCTCACAAGAAGAACACTTTTATTATAGCACTTGTCAGTGTTGTTACTCAAGTAGCAGCCCTATTGTTTGGACCTCCGACGGCTATGGATGGACCTGTAACTGTTGTTAAAGAATAGAAGAAATCAACAATAACTGGAGTTTTTCAAATTGCAAAGAATGGCGATATCCTTTTTGTTTGTAATTGTGTCTAATAAAATTCTTGAGTGTAATGGATTTGTATCACAATTATAAAAGAACTTTAAACTCAGATATGTGTGCCTTTAACAGACCCTGAGACCAACAGCAAAGACATATGGTCAGAGGCTGAAGTTCCTGAGGGGGCTGAATATGATCAAATGTATGACCCAAGGCCACAACCTGAGTAAGTAATGAGCGATTTAATTACTTTTTAGGGGGGGGGTCAGAATTATAATTTATATGATTTAAATTGTGGCATTTTTATGTCATTCGATTAGCTGTCATATTTTGCATCCAAGTTCCAAACTCTCCATTTGAGCTGAACTGCTGCGAAAGGAAATATATGTTAATAAAATGTTTATAGTGTTGGAGAGTTAAAATCTTAAAACATATTTGAAATTTATGAGGTAAGGTTTCAATTGAAGAAAATAACATTAATTAATGCTTTTCTTGTCTCTTAAGAGACAGAGACCTGGGTATCTTATTTTCAATGTACATTCTTGAACCAGTGTTGTTTGAGGCTGTCACCCAATAAGGAATGTTTCTGTTTTCTCGATTTTAAATCTCATCTAATTAATATGAGCAAATCAGTAATTTTAGGTTGTAGCATCAACCGTTGAGCTAGTAATAAAAGTGGAAACAACTAAAAACTGGCATTCATATTTCTTGGTTGAGGGCAAAGTTAATATGACAAACGATGGTATACTATATCAAAAGATAGAAGTTTGCTTTACAATCTTTCTCCTTTAGTTATGCGCATTTTGATTAACATTTTTACAGATATGACATCCTGTACAGTCAGTCTGTAACTAGTGAGGACATTTTCCTCCAAATGGGAAACAAGACTCCAATGACAGCCAGCTGTGAGAGCATGACGGTAAAATTGCTGGGCGATTCTTTAAGTACCTTTTTATTTAATTTTTTAATATTATTGATATTGTAGCAGGCTCAAGCTGTTATATTTTGACATTCTGGAATGTAAGTTTTTTGGCAATAAAGTGAGTATATCAATGGTAGTGTAAACTAAAGGTATACCATGGAATTGATACGCGAGAACAATAGAAAGGCATTTAGTAATTATTCATTGCATTGTTATTCATAGGGGTGCAAGTTTTCGCAATTTACAAATTACATGACAATCTCTATCTCATGATATGACTCTCTTTGAAAACTCTTTTCTTTGTGATTCAAATAGAGTATGATTTCTATGAATTATGTGTTTTTCTTTATGTAATTTAAAAATGTATTGATTATTTTCAGTAATTATTCAAATAACTTGCACAAGATTTTGCTTTTTAATTCAGATTAAAATCAAACTGCCAGACTCCAAAATGTCTGATGTTGAGTTAGATGTGAAATCTAAGTTTTTGGACTGCAGGACACCAAAGTAGTGAGTCAGTTTATTTAAAATTGCAGTGGTAAATATTCTAAACCACATAGATTTTTTTAGAGGAACACATTATCTATATTTTATTGTTGTCTCAATTTATCATGAAAATCAATGTAATTTTATCACAACCGAGTACTACAACTTCTTTTTATTCCGAAAGTATCTATGCGTACAAAAAAAAAAGAAGGAAATTAGGTTATGTAGCCTACAAAAATGAATGGAAAGGATGAAGATCAATGTTCCAGGGTTATCAGAAGTGAGATGCACAAAGGCAGGGATTGTCGATTCAGGAAAAAAAATGATTTACTCAAAGGGAAGCCGTTTTAGCACCCCTTTTTTAAAAAATGGTTTTACTCTTTAGCAATAAAATAGTAAAATTAATTTTTTAGGAATGCTATAATGGCTAAAACCCACAATATGATGGAGACCTCTGTATTACCATAAATATTAATCTTCTGTAATATTATTATAATAGACTCTGGAAAATTGGAAAAAAATAAACTTATTCTTAAATTAAAGTTCAACAAATACATTGTACAATGAATGTCATTTGATG
This sequence comes from Elysia chlorotica, assembly GCA_003991915.1. Taxonomy (NCBI): domain Eukaryota; kingdom Metazoa; phylum Mollusca; class Gastropoda; family Plakobranchidae; genus Elysia; species Elysia chlorotica. The sequence goes on along the minus strand of RQTK01000103.1, from coordinate 35,986 downwards.
ACTTTTAAAAAACATTTTTTTTTTAAATGTTATTTTTTAAAGTTAAGACTGAAAAAAAAAATGCAGATCATTGGCCCGATTACTTTGAGTCAGTTGATTACAAATAGGAATTTTTAAGTATCACTATCAGGGTAGAAAAAGTCATTCTCTTTTTTGTACTGCCATAGTTCAGACCATGCAAAGATTAAGTTGCAACTAAGGCATAAGTTATAATTTTATATACTTATTTGTTTGATCCACTGATCTCTTGACATACTTTTCACGCCATGTATATCTACAGTAAGCTTGGTCTACACTTACCTCACCCAGTCGACCACAAGAATGGGAAAGCCCAATGGGATGCAAAGACAGAAACTCTAGTTGTTAAATTAAAAATGACAAGGGAATATGACATGTTTAATTTCTAGCATTTTTTTAGTCTGAAATATATTATTTTATTTTTACATGATGAAATATTTTTCAACATTTTGTATTTGCTTGCAATTGAAGATACTTGTTTTGATCTTTTTGCCACTTAATGTTAAAATCTCTTGTTTATTTCATTTAAGACAACTTATATTGAAAATAATTTAATTTCTTACGAAAAATGTTTCCAAATCTCAGAAAGTTGACAAATGAATCCCCTATTTTTACCAAGTCATCTTAACATTTTTTATTGTTTTTTTTGTGTTGGTTTTTTTTTTAATCATTTTTTTTAATATTTGAAAAGTCAAGGACAGCATGTGAAAATAATTTACAAAAACGCAAACATTTCCTATTTCTCACTTGATGTATATAATGAATTTCCACAATATACATAGTTAATGATAATTATGACATTTGATAAAATGCAGTCCTCTGAGTTAAGCATTTTGAATATTGCTTGACCTACACTTGTTCTGATTTACTTTTTTTTTTTTAGGGTAGATTTAACTACTACATCATAATTCAGTTAAAGTCTTTATCACTTTTAGTGTTCAGAGTTAAAAACAATATAAAAAAGAATGTTTGCAGAGAGTAATGATGTATGTACGCAAATTTGTATCTGAGAAAATAAGTAACCAAAAGTGTTCAATTACAGTGGATGCTCCATAATCCGAAAGCATCGATTTATGAAAAAAATCAATTTCACTACCCTTGTTTATAAATATTAAAAAGAAAATGGGAAATTAGGTCATAGAAAAAAAATTCTTTTATGGGAAAATTTAGCTTAAGCTATGATGCATTGTTTTGTGCAGAGTCCACTGTATGCCTGAGTGTAGCCCACAAAATAGCACATTAATTTTGATGGAGCTCTTGTAGATCCCTTACTGTCATTCGATGGCCATCAGGATCAGTTGCCCTGGGCAAGCTTTCATACATCCAGAATAATGAATGCGAGAACTTTGAGATTTTTGGGGGGGTGGTTGATAGTGCACTGAAGATTTTATATGCTGACGCACAGAGACAAAGCAAGGATGCATGTGCCAGGGATCATTCATAGTGTGTAGTGCTTCACTTACTAAATCATATTCATTTCATAATTTGACATGGGAACAGTTACATGTAGTAATCAATACTAATTATTTGTTGTGTATGTTATTTGTGTTGCCCATAAAATGAGCCTTTATTGGTACATGTATAATTGAAATTGTAGTTGAATGAGAAGGTAAGTGGAGGCTTGTGGGATTTTTATATGTGTGATTATCAGAAAAGTATATCTGTCCTTTTGAAAAATTTTTAGTTCACATATTCTGTATAATGCAAAATATTAATCAGTCAAATAAGTCATTTATATGATATTTGAAACTGTCCATGAGAGAGAAAACTTCGTTTTTTCATAGCTACTCTTGATACAATTGTTATCAAGAGAAATGAAAATAATATATTATTGTCAATGTAGGATTAGATTTAAAACTATCCATTCTCTGCTGACAGGTGTTAACTGCTGAAAGACATAATTTTGTCATGCCTTCCCATAAACTCTTAAGATATACTGCTACTAATTATACCGTCCATTGATATTTATCCTTGTTTTAATGTTAAATGTGCATTAATTGAGGAGCAGCATGATCAGATTGAATTTTATTTCTTCAAATTTATGAATAAATTGAAATTTTCAAAATGTAAATTTGTGTTTTGGTTTCAAATTTCTTCTTTTCTCAGGGATGACACTTTTCCTGAAATTTCCAGAATTCCGTAAAATTAATTTGGGTCCAAATCCGCCGCAAATCTTTCTGACTCTTGATTCCGATATCCGGAAAACTTTCCCCTGAAATTTCGGAAAGTTGGCAAAACCACAATATTTTTATTCTGAAAAAAAAATCCCCATAACCCTTCCTAGATCCACAGTCATGAGGACCATTGATTTTTTTCAACTGGCTTATGAGAGGTTATCTCTGAACCCAACTAGCAGTTAACTTTTAATTTCCAAGGTCACGCTTGCTAAAGTATTTTCGAAAGTGAAAATGATACGATTTTAAATCCGAAAATGCGCCCTTCTGAATGGCTCCACAAAAACAACGTTGTTTCTGATTATCATAAATCTATGTTTAATTGCGCAACTAAAACCTGAGTAGAAAAAGAAGTTAACTCAAGTTTGCAAATAAGAAAAGAAAAGCGAAGAACAATGTTTATTGGTTGGAAGAACAGACTCCTGTGAGAGATACTGTCAGTATTTGGATACTGACTTAGAGGACCGTGTGGTGTTGCTAAGAAGAGCCAAACTAGATGTAGCTGCACGGGTGGTTTGATGATTTACGGGAAGTACCGATCGTTCAGTGTCTAAAAGGAGCCTGAATTTTTTTCTCAGATATGAAAAAAAGCGAGATGTGAAAAAAAAATCGGAATCCTTCCAAAAAAAATCAGAAAATGGGAAAAAGGCGAATTTTCTGGAACAAATGGGGATGATTCCCATTAAACCAAAATGAATGGCAAGTCTGTGACTATGATTGATAAGCCAAAAGTAGCTTTAATTATAGAAGTAGTAAGTATAAGGCGATGAGTCAGACGCTCACCGACATGGGTGTCTGTGAGCAGGAGTGGTGACGACATAGAACAAGAGGTCTGAAACTACAGTGAAAGGTTGGAGCCTGAAAACCGGACTAAAGCCGGAAAAGTGGCATCCCTGTTTAATGTTTCAGTATGTTATTCGCATGTTTTGCTTCAATTTTGTGTTAAAACAAAAAGTAGTGTTTATTCCTTCATGAAATGGACGCACACCGCACAGTGAAAATTTTACGGAAACGAAATTCTGATTAATGAAATTAGAGCAGATGTAGAGTAAATTAAACTTCGTTGAGGTGGATATAGATACACAATAAACAATAGAATATAGGTCGAAATGGAACCTTGTAAAGAAGAAAATCTGTTGTATGTATTGTTTACCAGCAAATAGCTGTTAGCAAGGAATAGTAAATGTAATACATGTATTTCCTTTAATAAATGTATGTAACCACTTATCATCTCAGGGACTTTCTCAGAGCCCCTCTAGATGGACAAAAATCTTGAAAATTTTCAGCTCCAGGATGGCATCGCTCTCTTTCTCCACTACCAAAGTTCCAGAAATTTTGCCAGTTTTGGGTGGTATCCTTGTTTTCTAATCCACCTTTTAGTAACAGTTTTGCTCTTTTTTTTTTTACATGAATAAGTTTATCTTCACCAAAAAAAAATTAAGAATCTAATTCAAAGAGGTGTTGAACATTTTCCTTACATTTATCTAGAAATCATTCATTTACAAAGATTAGAAACTGAAAAAAAACAAAAAAAAACACATACTCGTATATGATCAAACAGACCACAAAATTTAAAATAACTAGTTTTTCTTTAATCACAGCATATTTTTAAAAACATGGAACAAAAAAAGTTTCAAAGAAAAAAAGTTTCAGAATGCTAGGATGTTTTGTCGAAAAGTAGGAAAAACAGAAACAACTAAGATTGATAGTTATTCTCAAGAAAAAATTACAAAAAAATAACAATGTACATACTACATGTGTACTTGTAGTATAAGAGCCTTTAATCTATATGAATCTGAAACCACTCCCCCACCCCCAACCCCCTTTCCCTCTTTATCTATTTCATGAGACCCACAGAATTACTATCAAGACATAGATGCACATGTAACTAGAACGAATCATCTTTGTTGTAATTTTTTAATATCCCCTAAGGTATCATTGTTCTAAAATATTTCTGCCCGTTCACAAAATTTCAAAAGGAATAAGGGGTCAAATCTAGAGTGATATTTTCTTTTTAGCACTAAGGAGTTCAATCTTTTTGTTGTTAAAAAACACACTAAAATGTTTATGATTTTTTCTTATCTCCTTGCCGAGCTCTAGCTTTTGCCAGCTCCTCCTTCTTTTTATCCATCCTAATCTCCAGCTGAGCTCTGCGCACAGCATTTGGCTTCTTGTCTGGCACGCCACTCCCCGAGTGCAGTACACCTTCTCGGCTGATGGTCCTACGGGCCTGGTCCTTAGCTGCTTGACCACAGCCATGGACTTCAGGGGTAAGGTGAGCAAGACAGAACCGCCTATCACATAAAACACACTGTCGGCCAAGTGTGGTAGTCAAAGTTTTGCATTTCCTAAATGCACATTTTCCGTCCAGAGCTGTGATGGTAGAGATAAGAGCATCAAAATCGTCATCCGGTATTTTACTCAGAACTTCGGAAGCTTTCTGAACATGAGAGGTCTTTGGCTTTACTTTTTCTTTTTTCTCCTTCACTGGTTGAGAGTCTGGCTTCTTTAGGTTCTCTTTCTTTCTAGCTCCTTTGCCACCTGCCCCTCCCCCTGCACCACTAGTCTGACTCATATCATTCCTGTTCACTGGGGCAGTAGAGCGTCGATTTTGTCTTGAGCAGTGAAGTTGATGTAAAGTTTTGTTTAGCACAGGAATGCTTTTTTGACAGTTGGGACAGGTTGATGTGTCTTCAGGAATCTGTTTCTTTGTCTGGCCTACCCCATCATTATTTGTAAAGTGTCCATCAGTGTCATTGCTATCTGAATCTGCATTGGAAGGACTTGAAGAATTTCCTAAGCAAACATTAGATTTCAGTTCCTTAGAAATGTCACAGCATTCGATATTACTATAATTTACATGATTGCTTTGACAACTGGAGAGACTAGAAGTCGGTTCTAATGCATCATTTGAGGTTCTGTCACTGGTTTCAAGTAAATCTCTTTTATGCTCTTGTACTTTTACCATAGGAGTTTCCTCTATGTTTTTTTTCTCTGATACTTCATCAGTCTTTAAGTTGCTCAGTCCTGCACCTGTAGCACAATTATCTGGTGGGTCTCTTTTTGCATCATCTTTGGGTGGTTTCATAGCAACAACTCCATCAATGAGTTTCTTAGAGATCTGAATATGCCTTGCATTCCCTGCACCAGTGCTGGTATGATTCAATCCTAGCTCCTCCGCAACCTGTCAAGATTAGGGAGATGAGATATCAAAATATGACAGCAGGGTTATCTAAAATAGGTTGCCCACCAAATCCAGTAAATTTCTATTTATTCTCAAATAGTTTTATTTAACATGTGCCCATTTCTTCCCTTTTGTTGAAGTTTAAAAAGTACAGATGAGAAAGTACATTGGAGAATCTGCTTGCCCCTGCTCTAAAAGATAACAACTGAATCAGTGAATGCTTGTAAACGTAAAAATAACTTACAAAAATTATTTCAAAGCAGAATTTTTTTAAAGGTCCATCTAGGTTTATACTCTACTTCCTATACACTTTTATTTTCTCACGCCTACTTTCTATAAATTAAAGTTTACACACAAAAAAAGTTAACAATTTCCTTTACTCCTGACTTTACTCCTTTACCTCATGGACAACCATTCTGTCATGGGAGTTCAGGGATGCGGGGAAATCAAGGTCTGTCTTGTCTGGGTCAGACAAGAACTCTTTCAGCTGTTGTCTGAACTTCTCTGCCTTCTCCTCCTTGGGGATCAGTGGCACGGTGGGAGCCCTGGGAAGAGCACAAACTAACAATTAGCTACACAGATTAACAAAGTATATCCATGCCTATCATTTTACTTGCGTCACAGTAATCCTTCTGGGTGAAAATTGTAACATTTATCTCCAGTCAAGAAAGATTTTACAGAAACTTAAAGATGTTTTATAAGATATCAATTTTTCTTAATCCAGAAATTGAAATATATTTCTGATTAAAGTGCTTTGATTTAAAACTATGTAAATGATCTAATACTTTTATAATACGAAACATTAAAGTTATCTCATAAATTTTTCAAACCAAAAACTTTGCTTTAGTCCTGTTTATGATTTAACCCAACTTCTAACTGATTAATACAAGTAAACTTCAATTTTATTACAGCTTTTTTTTCCCTGCTTACCTATCCTTGGCCTTGGAAGCATGGGCTTCTTTACCAGGTTTTGGCACAGGAGGGTGATATGGTCTATGGGATACTGGTAAGTCTGAAAAGAGATTGATTAATTCCTCTTGTTTATGTGAAACAAACAACAAAAAACTTCATTGATGGTTATGTACCTATGTGAAACTATCAAATGCATGTTTTCAGTATAAAATTTTCCTTATGTTTTAACTTCATTTTTTTACTATGTATGCAAAAGGACCATAACATTACATAAAATATATTATACAAAGATGGGCAAAAAACTGCTTTATATATTAAAAAGATCAAGTCAGCTTTTATTTAGTTTCAAAAGAAACTTACTTTGCAAGACCTGATCAGCAGATAAAACGTCACCATGTTCTGTCATGTAATTTACCAGAGATGCAATGAATGGATCGTGACACACTGTATCACTGTCACATATCACTGCTAGATGGCGCCTTGCACGGGTCACAGCTACGTTAATACGTCTTTTCTCTGATAGAAAACCAACTTCAGCTGGGGGTAAAAACAAAGACAGATTTTAGATAGGACACTTAGTTGATGGAAATAATTAGAGTAATATTGATTTTTCTTTTAGACATTATGATGCTGCAGGAGCTTCACCCATTTCTATAAAATCTGCATCAAGGGACTGTGTTACATCATTACAAGGCAGGAGTCACATTGGCTCAAGTGGTAGAGCATTGGTCTCCAGGTAGGAAGGTCCGCTGTTCGGATTCCACAATCGATCAAAATATTTATTTGTCCAATTTCATTCCCTACTGATTGGGTCAGTGTCAGTTTAATGTGACATGCTGAGACAGCAGTCCAGGTCACCCCGCCATGTCTCATGAAAATGTGTTAGCCGTCAGTCTTAAGGCCTGTCCACAATAAACCCTATATATACTTTGGACGCTAAGCAAGAAAACAATCAAGCAAATCACTGCCAGGCCTTGGCATGGATGTGCTATCAAAAACATTATCTATCATTGCCATTTTACATGCTTAAAAAGCATTATGAACCAACAAATGAGGTCATAGCTAGGATTAATCCAGTTTAAGTATATTCCATCATTAGGCTTCTATAACTTGAAAGGAAGCATGCCAGTTTGTCACAGGTCCACCCTGCTTAGACTGTTCTCTACACAATGAAATTTATTGCTGACACCCTTTTAACTATATGAATGATTGATTGATAGTATGAATTGAATTTTATTCCGAAATTGTGTGTATTAAAATTATAATAATTCTTTAACTACCATATCTAGAATACAGATCTGGTACAAAACAGCTAGCTAACAACAAGTTTACACGTTAATAGTGTCTCTTTCTACCTCTAATGAACTTTTGTTACATTATTCAGGTTTTGCAGGAAAAGCATCAAATTTTCACCAATGCCAAGACTATACAATATGCATTGCCCACCTAGTAACTCCTTGCTAGCGGTACATTGTAAAAGATCTTTTCCCATCAAATAAACACCAATGCCAGGACTATACAATATGCATGAGTAGACAGTGCACAGATTGATAATTGGCGCTATGCTTGTAATTTTGTACTTCACCGACCATATAATTCTCCACTGCCATGTACCGAAAATTGAAGGAAGATAGTTCAGGCTGACTAAAACAGTCCAGTTGGTTGACTTAATCAGAAGGCACACTATACCTGTCGTATTGCTGCGCACCATGGAGATGACAACTGCCTCTTTCTCTCGACCTTGAAATCCGTCCACTGACTTTACCTCAAGTCCAGGGTGTTGAGAGCACAAGCGGTCTCTGAGAAGATCCACCTAAATATAATTCGACTTTATCAATGGTTTACATTTAATGTGACTTTAAATATATTTCTGCTATAAACAAGCATGACTTTCATATTCCTATCGTAAGAGTTTAAAAAAATAAATGAGTCTTATTTATTTCTAAAACATAACGGATCTATAAAAAAGGAAAAGGAAGAGAAAAAAAGGAAATAGCTATTAAAACCTTCAGCGTCAGTAATTTCAATGATTTCTATCTCAAGTGCCATATATGAGAGACTCAATAATAACAAGAGTTGTTTTGTCAGAAAGAAAACTCTAGCATAGTGGTTCTGAAAATACACATGAAACCTTCATTATGTTGCTCAAAATAATTTTAAGACCCATAGCTCACTATTCTTTAATTGAGAAGATTCACAATGTAGTCACAATATTTGGGTCAATTTAAAAGAAATGAGGTCCCTTGTACTTTAAACACTGCAAACAACTGTGGTTAATTATATCTTATTCTTTGCAAACTTTATCTCATGAAAATGACAGAATTACTTGACAAGATGGCATATAATGGCACACTGACCTGCATGTTGTAAGGGGCAATTACTGCAATGTCTATTGGTTTGACACCGGCTTTAATTAAGTTTTCCACGTGAGCTGCCACTATATCAGCCTCACCTGGAAGGAGATTATTACACAACTATAGGTGAAATTTTCTTATTAAGAAAAGAAAGTAAAAGATTGATCAAATTCCACTTTACTTTCATTTAGTCATGTCACTATAGTCCTTCAATTAAAAGTTTACCTCAGACATGTCTCAACACCAAGGATTGACTTTCAAGGTACAAATTGATTCTACTTTGCCTAAATATCTTGAACCATGCAAATAAGTTTATGTACAAATTATAAGGATATTAAAACCACTAAATCATCTCAAGATGAATCAGTCACGTACATAGTAAATAATAAAATGCTATTGGTACTCTAAACATTGGTGAACATTTGCAAGGTTTGTAATCAAAGGAATACTCACAATGCTAAAAGAAATGGTTTTACCATAAGACCCCTTTTGAATATTGCTTATAGAGAATGTAAGCAATAATATTGCATCTGTTATTGCCATGGGGTAACGTCGCAAATTTATTGCAACTTTCTATGCATGTTATGACCTGTCATTGAGATAATAAGGATACTTTTATGTCTTAAAATTGATTAATTTCCTCTCTACACTGAACCTAGCAAGTAAATGTTTTTTTTTTCCTTCTTCCTTCAATTTTTTCTATTTTTTAAACTAAGAAGAAATATGCCATCTGTTATGCTCAATTACACTCAAAGAAAGAATGAAGGCAATAAAATACAACTAAATTTGCAGCAAACGTTTGATATGCCACATGACCAATCTTTAAGAGGATATACATACATCTGTACATTTACCCAATCTCACCTCAATATTTCATAATCACACAGTCAAGAAATTTGCCAAAAGGTCCACTTATCAATGATGTGTCATAAATTAGCATAAATCTCTTAAAAAGAAAATTTGAGAAAAAAAAGACACTGCGCTAAAATTAAGTTCTAGTTTGTTCTTTTCTTAATGTCTATCATCAGAAGCAAGGCTATCTAAAGGATGAGCCCCAGGACTTATGTCTAAAAATTGTACAAGCTGACTAAAAGAGACAGAGGGGGGATACCATAACTTATGTCTCAGCTGTTCGTATTGCACTGCCACCAACTGAACCCAATAAAAAGGGGGAAAGACGACATGATGAGGATTCAAACCTGCAACTTATCAACCAAAAGGGCTCTACCAATAAACTACCTTGCACCTCTTGTTAAGCTTTAGCTAGACAGGAGCACAAACCTTCATTGCCCTTTGACACATCTTCAGGTAGATCAAGCTCCCGCAGGTCGCACCCAGCAGTGTCAATAAGCAGTAGGGGCACCCTCGTTTCCTCAGTATCACTCACACCTTCTATGGCACAAACCTTCATTGCCCTTTGACACATCTTCAGGTAGATCAAGCTCCCGCAGGTCGCACCCAGCAGTGTCAATAAGCAGTAGGGGCACCCTCGTTTCCTCAGTATCACTCACACCTTCTATGTCTCTGAAAGGAATATTATTTTTAATTACTTTTAGCTAACATATTAGTTCAGATACTTAATTATGTATCCAAATCATATTCTTGTATGAATGAAGGCTTTTTTGTTTTGTAATATACAACTAATAATATTGCATGAATTATTATCTACGTTCTATGTCATATCTTTTAATAAGATTTTAATATGTAAAAGCGCCATAAGCTGAGTTGTTGGGTATAACGCTCTATAAATAAACTGCATTATTATTATAATTAAGATAACAATGAGCGTTGTGAAAATTAAGGAAATGCCATAGCTTCGTATACTTGGATTGAGAAAATTAATTCACTGTCATTGGCACACAAAAAAGGTTGAGCTTATATCAAATGGTTTCACCATGAAAACGTTATTTTGAATAATGTTGGAGAAGGTGTGAAAACAGTATCCTGTTTTTCATTTGATATTCTGTATTCAAAGACTTTCATTTACATATTTTCAGATTTCAGTTAACAATTTTGAGTTAAGAGAATGATTTATAAACTCTACAAAAATTTAAAATGAAAATTTAAAAAAGATCCATCCAAGTCACAATCGAGTCATAATAGACAAATAAAAGCATCTCTGTTAACAGGTAATTTTTTTTAAAAGAAAAGGTCTGTTCCTAGGTTTAGCAAATGAAATATGTTGTATAGCAAATGACTAATATTTTTTTAGGAATTTTTCATTAAAAAAAAAAACAATAACATTAAATGTTTTTACTACAAATATCAGAAAAATGAAACTAGTGCAAAATGTATAGCCTAAAATATTTTAATAGGATTTTTTGCTTAAAAGCTCACCATGCAATGTTTTTTTTTTTCTTTTTAATCTGCATCGTAGACTTATACAATCAATCCCTTCGTTTTTGCATTAAATGTAATAGACTCATATATTTGCAAAGCTGGAAAATAATAAATGGAAAACATTAATCCTGTATAGAGGAACTTTTTTTCGCCATGAAGCAAGTGATTCTCTTGTCATTGAACACATATTCATAAAAACAGAGTACCAAGGCTAAGTCAATATGATCTATGCAAAACCAAAACTCACTTAAGCAAATGAGCAGCAACTGAAGGGTGGGCTGTGAGTTTCCCCTGATAAAGCTGGTGTGAAGCCCATTCCATGATGTCCTGGTGCATGCGGTATTGTGTGGTCAACATGCGCACAATGTCGCGCTCTTTTTCCTGCACCAGAGTTTCCAAAAGACGCTCCATCAGGGTCAGCTCTAAACCACCACTTGCAGCCCTGAATGGTGAAAATTAATTGAGTGACGAGTCAACATTTACTGTCCAGAAAATGTTTCATAGAAAAAAGCAACCGAAAAGGAGTAATTTTAAAAAGACCAGTATATAGTTTTTCAATTGAAATGATCTGCCACTTCAAAAAAACATTTCCGTCAACAATAGGTTGAAGGCAAAGCTCTCACTTTTACAGAAAGAGAGAAAAGGGAGGTAAAATCCATTCCAAAGGTAAGGATGATTAGCCCTTGAGTTAAAAACTAATAAGGAGTAGGAGTGGACTTAAAGAGAAAGGTTTTTTTTTTCTTAAAATATTTTTTAGAATTACAATAAAATAAACTAAAAGAAATATTTTATAAAAATAAAAATTGTATTAAAAAAAAAAAAACCCTTAAATTTAAGAATCAATTGACACAGGGAAAAGCACAATTTCTGATTGTTCCGCACTTTTCCTAGGCAATCACACAAATAGGGGAACTGATTTACCTTTACTCAAAACTTATTTGATTTATATACAAGTCAGAATTACAGTTTGATTCAAATTGAAGTACTTTAATCGGGTCGAAAATGGAACTGACCACAATGATACTTACTCCCTGGACATAATAGTGGGTGGAAGTTGCAGATGATCTCCAGCCAGGATACAGCGCTGGCCTCTCAGCAGGCCAATCCAGCAGGCTGCTTCCAGGGCCTGAATAGTAAGAGGATAATAGAAAAGAAGCAAACTTATACAGAGAATAATTAATTTGATAGGAACTATTTCCTAGCTATTACTTGTTACATAATTATCTAATCAAGATTAAGAAAAGCTCGGTTACATTTCCAATTTCTGGATCTTATCATTTTTCCTTCAAACGGTCCAACACATTAAAGATGATCTGCATCCCTCCATCATATCCTATTTACAGTCTTAAAAAACAGAGATGAAACCTCACCTGAGAACATTCGTCAATGACCACCAGGTCAAATGCCTTGTCTGCCATGTGTTTAAGTGGACCATCCACTGAAGCAGTGGTTAGAGTGGACAATACAACTTGAGCCCTGGACAGGACCTCAGCTGTGGCACGTTCTTCCCGTTGGGAGACCTCTTTCCGTAGATGTTTAAGTTCATCCCGTAGAGCTTTCCTCTCTCCGCTGCCTCGAGCCTTTTTCATTTTGGTCTGGAATTAATTTTATTTAGAAATAAATAGCACATGAGTTACAAAGATAAAACTTTCAATTTAATTTTTGATTTAGAAACTTAATAATATTGTTAAAGTATGTAGGTTGTTTTGTTTGTTTTATTTGTTCAATTAAAAAAATGAGATAAAGATTTTGGTTAGAAACATCAGTAAATACTTGAATCACATGTTTTCTCACGACCATCAGTAATTTATAACCCTTACAGATCTATAAACCTTAACTTATAGATAAGTTAATAATATCGATAGAGAAAAAAATATTTTCCTTTTTTTTAAACCTCTCAAAAAGTATTTCAACTACACACAAAACACACATAGAATCAATGAGATACAAGAATTTATTTGCCCTTGTTTTTAGCTTTTGTTTATAAAATGATTTATTTTACCTGATTCTCATGTATCTTTAAACATTTTCAATGAAAATAAAGACTACATAGTGAAATTAAGAATTATAAATAGTCCCACCAGAGTTTTTTGTATATCTGTCCTGACATCTCGCACAATGTCTGATTCCTCAGCTGCTGATACAATAGCATCCAGAGAAAACTTTGTCAGATGGGGCATAAGACGAGCAGGGTGCCCCAGCCTAACAAGGCGTGGAGATGTGCGGTTTGAAGCAAGACGCTCAAGAAGGTTGTCTACAGCAATGTTTGATGGCGCAGTTACAAGAACCTGCACAGTACATAAAAAATTGATTACAGACAGGAATAAAAGGATATCAATAAAGTTTTTATTGTTGCACAGGTTTATGAAAATTGTCTTCCCGCCAGAATAATGGGTTATGTTGGTTTATTGTAATTTTTGATATATTTCTCTATTGAAACAAGCAAATCGTTGGATCAGGATTTGTTAAAAAAATATTTCTTGCATGCAAAACAATAGTTTCTGAATATGTACAGGAATTCAAAGTAAGAGGGACAATAACGTAATTGCTACTACTAGTAGCCAGACAATTAACATTGTTAATCTGATAGCTGCTGTTAACAAATCCTAAGATCAATTGTATTTTGTTGTTATTCTTGGAAGATAGTGTGTTGTTTAGCCATCACTAGTCTCAAAAACCAACAGTCCAAGTTTAATATGAAAAAAGAAATATGGAATAATGAAAAAGAGAGTTGAACATATAAAATGTTAGGCCACTTCATTATGTCCAGTATGTGTTTTACTTTAGACTTGAAGTACTCTAACTTAAATCAGGATACCTTTAGGCCTTGAGCCACAGACTGCAAGATAATCTCAACCACCGTGGTTGTTTTCCCAGTGCCTGGGGGGCCGTGAATGATGGCAACTTCTCTTTGGGTGAGAGCAAACTTGACAGCCTCTCGTTGAGACTCATCAAGACGTTCATTTACAAATTTAAATGCTGGAAAACACACAAATATTACTGATAAAAATTATATTTAAATATGGGTTTAATATTAATGAAGCAAAGTTTCTTGAAATATAAAAATACTAGAATATTACACTTTACATCACTGATGGTCAAAATAATATGTTTTGATTTGCCAATAATCTGGATATCATTTCTGATGGTTTTGTATTTTATTACCCTCTACATACCTTTCATTTAATAATGTCTAATTTTAATGCATTTGACAATGTAATCGAACTATATTTATATGATTAGTAAATAACTCAAAGGTAGTGTAAATAAAAAAAATACAAATTTGATTGCACATTGCATCTATTCTGGCTGAAACTAACAATATGATAAAATGTATCTAATATACTCAATTCATTAACAGCAACATATTTTATATATAATGCTCATCAAGAGAATAGCATGACTTTGAGATAAATCAGGTGCATGTCAACAATTTACTTTTTGAGTAATTTATACTTGAGAAGCATTAAGTGCACTTTGAGAGATTGAAAAAGTTAAAACTCAATCATTTCTAAAAACAAAGATAATCTTATTCATTTGAAAGTAAACAGAGACAAATAGAGTTGTTTTTCTATGTTAAGGGGGTTCTGGCTTAAAACTAATAACCAGTGACTTGTGCCCGATTTACTAAGCCGGTTTCACAATCGATTCACTAGCTACATATCTTTGACTAATCTTGGTTTGTTTAAACAAGTTGACTTTTGCAGACTACAGAGAGAAGGAAAAGAAATAAGAGAAGCAAAAGAGGCAGCATAAGAAAATGAAGAACGATTAACACCCCATTACATCAAAGCTCCAGTGGTCTGTATTAGGGAACTGACCACACTGTAAACATGTCAAACTTGAAAGGTGTCTGTCGCCTGAACCCGACACCACACAAAGTTGCAGAAATTTCAAGGCATTATATTTTAATGCTCAATTCTGGTGCAACAAAGCTCTAAACATACGCGACCTTATACTAGAATATGATGCCGATATTACTTTCAATACCAAGACTTATTTAAAGGCGGAGTACACTAATAATAAAAGGTTTAACACCTGAAAATAATCCAATACTATCCTGTCCCAGGTTGTAGCGGTCTGGGGGAGGTGTCGCCATTGTGTACAAAACCTGCATGGATAACTGTCTGCTTGTAAATCAAGACTTGCTACCATGCTTTCGAAAATTGAAAATTTAAAATCGTTTCACCAGTTGGACCTATTCTGTTTTCATGTATTTATCGTTCACCGCCTACCAAGAAAAGTGTCTATAACAGAGGTATTCATTTCTCAACAAGTTTTCCACATATCTCGACAGCACAAACAACGAGGAACACATCTACATTGTGGGTGACTTTAACTATCACTATAAAAATAAAACAATATCCTCAGCTATCAATTTAAAATAAGGCAGTAAATACAGAAACTGTAAAAACACCATACTCTGGCCCCTAAAGTCTTTCTGTGAGCTCAATCCATTCCCTTGTGACCTATTTCTTGAATGTATTGATATACTTTTACCATTCATATCATCTTTAAATGAGTCTCTTGAGTTTAAAGAAAAACAACTTTGATCAATATCTATCTAAAAATTTTATAGAACTGATATTTGATAAATTATAAGCCATATTGACTCTATTATCACTATCATTATGTAGCGCTGTGTCTTTTGGCGTTAACGACCATGTCCATCCACATCTCTCTCACTCTTTGCATTCCACAATCAGGCCGATCTCTTTTCTTCCACTGATCCATCTTCCTAGCTCGTACCAGATATTTTCTCTGAGTCTTCCCCTCGCTCTCTTTCCATTCATTTTACCAGTTGTAATAACATGATCTAAACTATTCCTGCACATGACATAGCCAACAAATTTTGCTTGTTG
This sequence comes from Elysia chlorotica, assembly GCA_003991915.1. Taxonomy (NCBI): domain Eukaryota; kingdom Metazoa; phylum Mollusca; class Gastropoda; family Plakobranchidae; genus Elysia; species Elysia chlorotica. Next base: position 20,142 of record RQTK01000103.1, on the reverse strand, counting down.
TGCCCCGATTTTATTGAGGAGATTTAATTTGGTGCCTCCATCTCTTAAGACACTTTCGTTGGTTTTTCTCAGTGTCCGTGAGACTTTAAGCATTATTCCGATAAACCACATCTCAGTTGCTGTGATACGTCTCTCCAGCTGTTTGTTGAATGTCCGAGTCTTGCCCATACATAAGGACTGGATGTACAAAGCAGTGCACTCATTAACGACTCTATTATATATCCCTTAAATACCTGTGTCACTCATGTATCTTTTTCAACGTCATCTGATAGTTAAAGCTCAATGAAGAAAAAACAGAAATCGTCGTCATTGGAACATCAAATCAATTGAAGAAAATAGGATTATCTAAGATTAAAATCTTCAACCAAGAGATAACGCTATCTAAGTGCATCTGAAACCTAGATGTCTGCATGGATTCGAACTCGACAATGGGCGGTCATATTTCTTATTTACATAAAACATGTTATTGAGAATTGCAAAAAATATCTCACATAAGATCGTACTTGACGACTCATGCCACCAACAAACTTGCATGCTTTTTTTGCATTGTCTAGAATTGACTACTGCAACTCTTTGCTAACTGGTCTCCCACAATATAAACTCAACCAAATTCAGCAAATTATTAACGATGCAGCAAGACAAGTTTTAAAAAAGTTTCAAGAAGAAATTCAATTACCCCAATTTTAGAATATCTTCACTGGTTGCATGTATGTGCTAGAATAAATTACAAATTAGCTTCTCTCCTCTTCCAATGCAAGAACTTACCCCCTTTTCCAAAGTATATTACAGACCTAGTAAGCTTCTACACCCCAGCTAGAGAACTGCGCTCCTCTGCCAAAGACCTTGTAAAACCTAGGTTTAAACTATAAATTTTGGACAAAGGACCTTTCCCTATCCATATCAAAGTGCTCAGCTATGGAATGAATTCCCAGACAATGTGAAAAACGTGGGTTATGTAGAGTGTTTTAAATCTAATGAAAGACACACCTTTTTAGACAATGTTTTAATGCATATTAAAGGATACCTGTTCATATGATCTTAATACTATTATCTTTGAAAATATTGTTTGCCATTATAAATTTATAATTTGGTGAACAAGGCTATTTATTACACTTTGTAGGTTTTGTGTTTTTTTATTTAACCATTCTTAATAAAATTTATAAGCGTGCTTGTGACTTATTTTATGTAAAGTGCTTTGAGGTTGGCTTTGTTGAGTAAAGCGTTATATAAATAAAAATTATTTTTATTATCATTTTTATATCTCTTGGCTATGTTAAGTAAAAGCGCTATAAAAATAAAATTATTGTTATTATTTTTTTTTTTTTATTATCATTATCATTATTATTATTATTATTATTATTATTATTATTTTTATTATTATTTTTAGTCAAAACGTGTATACACCTATGAAAAAAACTGAGATGTAGCATAAAAGAATATGAAAATGATAATGATACATACAAAACTCTCCTCCAGGTCCTGAAATTTCCTGCAAGCAAAACAGTGTGTCTATCAATCTCCTTGCAGGACCATCTCTGTACTTAAGCAAGTCATTCAAGTTTCTGTGACATAAAAAAAAAAAAGACTTAGGGTAAAATTAGTAGCAAAAGTTAATAAAAGCATGCAACTGTATTATAGAGCATTAGTAAAAAGGCTATAGAATGACTATAAACATGTTAACGCATTACATTTAAGGAAATATTTAGAATAACTTACATCATTGACACAATCAAGGCAGTAAAAACAAAAACCAAAGAATTTCCTTAAAATGCATGATTTGTAAAATCGTTTCAAAATGCCACTTGACAGCGAGAAATGGCTGGGATGAAAGGAAAATATAGATCAATAGATAAACAGATAGAGAAAAATAGGAAAGAAAAAGAAGGAGAGAAAAACACAGGCACACAGACAGAGAAAGTTGTCAGCCAAAAAAATGGGGAAGGAAAGACAGGCAGAGAGAAGATATGGACATGACTTATTTATGAGTTGATTACATCACACTAAAAGCAACCCAACCAGTGATGCACATGGCAATCTGATTTGAATATGAAACCAGAATCTCCTGTACAGAAGTTGCATGTTTTACTATGGATGAGGACCACAGAACATCAAGAGAAAGAGTCATAGAAACTGAGAGTGTAAGAAAGGGAGATAGAAACAGCAGAAAACAAACCTAGGAAGAAAATAAAATCAGGTTTTAAGGAAAAACAGAGAGGTGGGATTGGGGAAGATAACAAGGGCCAAATATAAAAATACAATGAGAGAATAAACAGAAAACATTAAAAATAAAGCATTAGGTTAAAGGAGTCCATATGAATTATGATACAAAATCTTATATACTATTCATAGATTTGTGTAGAGTTATGGGCAATACCATAGACATAAAATTGCGCATTAAAAACAGATTTTTAAAGAAACACAGAAGCCAGTGAAACCCTGGGAAATATTAAGTGACTTGACAGTGCCTCTCTTATTTCAAATCCTTCCTCATGCAAGTCAATAATTTAACACAATAAAAATCCCTTACTATTTGTGACTTAGTGGGGTAACTGAACTTACCCCTTAAGTCGCCTATAAGTAACGTCATTGGCTAGTTTCGTCAATTTGTAGGATGCAGTATCATCCAAATCCAAAATGTCCTGTGATTCATCAAATGCCACTGAGATATTGAACGCGGACACTTGTAACACAATACCAGATGTAAGAGGTTTCTCAGTTGGATCACTGCTGGTCAAACCAACTCCCACAATGTCACCTTAACAGAGAGAAAAAAATTGTGAAAATATGCCGCAAATGGTTGAAGTGCATTAATGTGACAGAACCAAAAGAAGCTTTTCAAACCTGAAAAAATGAAAATTTATGTTAAGCTTTTAGACTTATATGTTTATACCAGTAATCAAATTCTGCCCAAATTAAACACAAATAGCTAAATAAGGTGTATGATAAAACTGTTTTTCTTTTTAAAGGCACAATGTAAACTACAAAGATATATACAGTATATACTTATATCTGACAAAAATGTTTCCAATAAGGCTAAATTTAAAAAAAAAATGAATAAAATTAATGATACAATATGTTATAAATAATGCTACCAAGATTCGTTGAGTTACCTGGAGTGATGTTGCTTGACGGAAGCTCTTGTTTCACATTTTTGCCTCTGTGCTTTGCCTCTGGTTCAAACACAGCCACCATCCGCCCATAAAGTCCTGATCTATGAGACCGTAACTGCAGCTTGCGCAAGCAGACGCCTTTCCTCTCTAGCTCCTTTGCAGAGAGGCGTTCAAACAGAGTTCTGACAGATGTAAACAAATCTATTCATTTAAACTCATGTGATTTGTGATTGTGATAAGAAAGAATGTATTTCTGGCAAGTTAGAAATTAGATTTGTAAGTTTACTTTGTATTACCTAGCACAAGAAGCAGCTTTCTTGAAAATATGGTTTTATTTTAGATTTTAGCATTATTGGTATCTTTAGAATTCATCAAATAAAGAAAAAGACCAATGGGTTGATTTAAATCCTAACTGAATTCTATAAACTAAAAAAAAAACACTATAGATAGTTCTTTGATTTCTTTTTTCTATTCTTTTCTCAGACGGCTGTTTAGAAAAACTGGCCCCTGTCTTTCAATAGATCCTTTTCTGCGCATGATATATAACAAAAAATCATCTCTGTTCCTGAAAAATCCAAAATCATGTCTAATATTTAAATAATGATTTGCGACCTGTAGCTCTGATATCGTCAGTGATGAAGTGCATGGAAAAAATAGTTTATGCAAACTTCTTGCTGAGGGAAATGATCTTCTAGACCCATTTCAGTTTGCTTATAAAAGGTCGCGAAGCACTGAAGATGCCATTTTATTGTTTTTAGACAGAGTGTATAAGCCTCTTGAAACACCAAAATGTTATGCTAGGATGTGTATTGTCTCCAGTATTATACATTATTTATACAAAAGATTGTACAACAATGTTTTAACTTGTGCCTTTAATTAAATTTGCAGATGGTCCGCATTTTATCAGCCTTATATTCAATAATGAAAGCTATTATTTCAAATAGATTTCTTTATTTATCAAATGGTGTGATGACAATTATCTGCAATTAAATGTCAGTAAGACAAAGGAATTGTTTATTGACTTAAGGACAAAGAAGAGTCCCGCTGCACCACTGATGATCAAAGATCAAGAGGTAGAAAAAACTCTCTTCGTATAAGTACCTGGGAATAACTATTGACAACAAACTTTCCTGGCACGACCATGTGAATTGTACTTACAAGAAAGGAAATCAAAGACTTTTTTTTTAAAGAAAACTTAAATCTTTGAAAGTTGAAAATCACCTGATCAACATGTTTTACAATGCCACACTCCAAAGTATTCTTACATTTGGCATAAATTGTTGGGGTGGAAATATTACACTAAGTGACAAAAATCACTTGGATAGGATTGTGAAAAAGGCTGGAAAGATAACAAATACCCATTTACCATCTGTCGGTGAACTATATTTGAAACACTGCTCTTCAAAAATCAAACATATACTGAAAGATGAATAAAAAATCCCTCTTCTCCCAATATGTAATTTCATCATGCTGTGTAGACCTCTGTCACACAAAACCTGTACTGAGAGAAACAAGAATTTATCTGTCCCCACTTCAGTTAGAGTGCATTGAGACTAATCCTTGTAGATTATAAACTTTTTTTTTTATTTCTGATAGATATCATATCATGATAATTATGATTTGTTTTTCTCAGTGAAGACTATATTCGATGCCACTGTGTATGTGTCTGTGGGTGTGTGTGTATGGCGAGTTCCGATGTGTGAATGCGTGTGCATGTTTTAATCTGTAACCAAGCCAAATTTCCCACGTGGAGTAATATTAAGTATTATCTTATCGTAAAATTATAGAGATAAAATCTGTTAAAAAAATTTTAAAATCATATTATCATCAAAATTGTGTTATTAAAAGTATCGCTTTTTAAAAGAGTTTAAAAACTCACTGTGTTTCTTGAATTTCTGCCTCTCTCTCCTTGTCAAGAAGATCCAGGGTTTTATGAACAAATTCTTCAACAGCCATATTATAAATGTATTATTCCAAATCAAAATGGTTATTCATCCAGGCACAGAGATCTATAAATGTCAACAGAGAAGCTAAAGGCTAATTTCATATGTTTGACTATGTCTAGATACATTGTATTATATTAGATTTACTCTGGGGTCTATGGGTCTAGATACTCTAGGACATAGATATAGATTTAGATCTAGAAATCTAGATCTACTAAATATATCCGGACTCACAGCTCTATCTGGATTTAACCTTTGTGAGTCTTGTCTCCTCACATTTAAAATACATGTAACCTTGTAGTTGTAGGGGTAGATCTATAACTATTCGTTCAAATTATATGGATTATTTTGGTCCCAGAACTTGGGCATCGTTCGAGATTGCTAAGAAAATTTACTGTTTATTATTGACTAGGTGTACACTTTGTGACTTTATGCACTCTGCTTCATTGTGACTTTATACAGTGAAATAAGCCAGTGAAGTTGTCAAAATGAGTGAGCTGAAAAGCCTGAAATGACTAGCAGTAGCAAGCTTATTTTTCCTACTTTCACTTTCCTTCGAACTCACTTTCGTTTTCGAACTCGTCCAAGTCATACTTTAGAGTGGTCGTTTATTTTGTGTACACAATTTAATGTACATGATGAAACACTCCGGAAACAGTATAACAGCAATAACATTTTTTTTTATAATAATTTCAAAAACTGTTTGGGTTGCACTCCCTGTTTATCTGCAACCCTTTATCACCATTACATTTATTGCTTTATATAAACATTTACACTAAAATCACAGTTTGTGAAATTCATAATAAAAATTAGTTCACACGTAAATGTGCCAGGCAAGTGTAAGTGGCGTGTTACTTGTAATTAAAACAAGATAAATAATCATATTTTAATGCATTTATTTCAACAATTTTCACTGAGAGGTTGGAATGCAATGTGCATTCAAAAAAAATATCAACCTCCTCCTATTTACGGTTGGTGGTTAAGGTTACGAGTAAGACACAGATTAAAAGAGTGACAAAGAGATACATACACTACATAGAGAAAAACAGAACGAGAGAGAAGGGAGAGAGAGAGAGAGAGAGAGAGAGAGAGAGAGTTAAAAATTAGTTTACACGTAAATGTGCCAGGCAAGTGTAAGTGGCGTGTTACTTGTAATTAAAACAAGATAAATAATCATATTTTAATGCATTTATTTCAACAATTTTCACTGAGAGGTTGGAATGCAATGTGCATTCAAAAAAAATATCAACCTCCTCCTATTTACGGTTGGTGGTTAAGGTTACGAGTAAGACACAGATTAAAAGAGTGACAAAGAGATACATACACTACATAGAGAAAAACAGAACGAGAGAGAAGGGAGAGAGAGAGAGAGAGAGAGAGAGAGAGAGAGAGAGAGAGAGAGAGAGAGAGAGAGAGAGAGAGAGAGAGAGAGAGAGAGAGAGAGAGAGAGAGAGAGAGAGAGAGAGAGAGAGAGGGGGGGGCACAGACAGACAGACAGACAGACAGACAGACAGACAGACAGACAGACAGACAGACAGACAGACAGGCAGACAAAACAGACAGACAGACAGACAGACAAACAGAAGGGGGTGGAGGTGGGAGAGATTCGCTTAGGTACTTCTGATTTCGATGGGAATAGCAAAGCAGTTTTTTTATGTTGTTAAAGGGGAACCTACTTCGTAGACAAATGGATTTGGTTCCCTTTGAACGTTTGAAACACATGGTGCTTTTCACTTCGCACCTAGATTTAGATTTTAAGATATTTTTTAACTGGTTCAAATTTTGAAAGACTGGAAGTGCAAATGTAATAATTCGAGTACCAAGGAAATGCCATGTAAAGCAATGCCTGTTGATTTAACTTATTTTCAATACACTGGCTAGAGCTTGCTAATAACAGTCATCATGTGTTCAATTGCACGGAGCCCCAGTATGTCAGACACTTAGTGCTTTCAATCAATGAGCAAGAGGTTTGTGATTCAGATGTGTTCCCATCTCTATATAGAGTAAGGTAAACCTGGGGGACAGAAAACTTATCAAAGACTGTTTTTTCCATTGAAACTTTAAACACAAGATCACAATCACATTAATTTGTTTCACTCTGGACAAACAGAACATTAAGTGAGACAACTAAGAGGAATCAAGTACGAGTCGGAAATTTGACTTTTGGAGTTAATACATGAGGCTGAAAGAATAATATCTCTATCATCTCTAGAACCATAGATATCCAACTTAATTTGAAAATGAAAATGTTAAATATAAAATTTTTTTAAATGTTCAGATGGCTCGAGCTCAGAACTTATACATGTATTAGCAACTTTGTGCCATATTCACCCTGGTTGTCTAACAATTTTAATATTAAAATAATCTCATCCACACCTTCATTTTCAATAAAACATTTCCAAGGCAAGCCATGAATACATAACTTGCCATCTTGGCCATGTTTCTCAAGCATAGGTTGATATTCGGTGATTTTTTTCTAAGCATATTTAATTGTATAACACACACAATAAAAAAGTCATCAGGCACATCTTTAAAAATTGGGAAAAACCATTACTACCATAAAAAAAGGAAACAAATTCATGTTTTACAACACTTTTTATTCCAGCATTTCAACTAAACAAAGGATATATTGAAGGATAAAAGAAATGGCACACACCAAACATCATAACATCTTTCACTCTGTCATTCTCCTCCCATTGTGTGATGATGTCATAGTAAAGAAGATTTGCAAAATTGTAAGTGGATAAGTCACAAATAAAGCTGTTGATGCATTGAAAAAGTCAACGGAACAGATTTTGAGTATCAAAATTTGTGAAAATGAGAGAATATTCGATATACTGTACAAAATGCTAAATGAGTAAGGTAAGAACATAAAAATAAAATTTTGTAAGGAATATTCTAAAACTTTTACAAGGCAGGTTTTCAAAGAAAAAGAACAAACAAGAACAGACAAAGAATTAAGTTTTATGCAGCAAATCAAAAGTGTTATGAAAATTCCTAACAAGCTTCACTTAAAATTGAATCCCATGAGGAAAAAGATAATATTATGAATAATATTGTAACTGATATATAATTTATAAGAGATAAAATAAATGCCCTCAGAATATGTTAGATAGTAAAATTTATTTTTTACTCCAATTTGGGAAATTTCAGATTTGTTTGAATGATTCAGATAATCTAAGAAAAAAAGAAAAAAAGATGCTTAAAATTAAATATGACCTACCAAACCACATTTTGCTTTGTACAGTGCATTACCATATTTCCTCAAGAGTCACATATTAAAGCCTAATTTTGTTTTACCCGTGTGTGTATATAAGCAAGAAAATAAAACTATGAGGGGGACAACAACTCAGTAACAAGACTAATGTGTCTTAAACTTGAGCAATATTTTTTTTTACATCATTTTGTAGTTGCTCTTTTTGCATGGAGTTAATAAACTTGAATGTAAAATTTTTATATATTTAGCTGTGTTGGACAGAACTTGTACATATGATCAAAAGCCATGAATGACGAGGTAAACAGTCTAAAAATAAGCGTAAAAACGTAAAGGGAAAACTAAAGAGCATGGGCTCTTCTTAGAAATAACCAAGCAGAGATCTTATTTTTAAAAATAATATATATTGTACATTGTACTACATGACACGGAGTGATAAAATTGTTTCATCTTCTCACTACCAACAGGTTTAGTATCCGATATCAGTAAAAAAAAAATGAAGCAAATGCAAAAGAAAAAGGAACATTTTTAAACAGATTCAGAAGTTTTTCATCATAGTACAGTACATAATTATGTTGATTGAGTTGTTTATTTTAAAAAAAACCATTAAAACCAGGCGAAAATTACCTTTCTAATGTATAACTTTTTTTTTTCAGCACATTCTTCATACTTAATCAAGTATAGACTTTCAGTTTAGGAGATACAGAAAGAGAGATGCTTCTGAAAGTTACGTAAATCAAGCTTTATCAATAACGATAAAAAGTCTTACTTTTAAATACATGACTCTTTGCTACTTTGTAAGGTGGACCTGGCCTTCACATTATATTACTAGGGATGCACAATGCTTTTTTTATCTACTGAAAATGACTCTAGTTAACAATAATAGAATACTTAAAAAGGGATTTTATGGTGAAAAACAAGCACATATATTATGCAGCTGCTGACATAATAACAAGTTGAACGATCTCTGATAGTTTCCATGAAAGGTGTAGTTTTAATAAGCCAGAGGTTTTGTCATGGCTATCATACAAACATGAATTTAATTCAATTTAAAAGAAATAAATCATATACATTCTAGCACGATCCTAGATGCAAATAATGAATCATAAACTCTTTACATACTTCCTGCTACAATTTATTAAGCAATACTTTCTGAAAATGATCTATAAATGAAGTAAAAAACATTTTACCCCAATGAAAAAGGTAGAAAATAATATGAATATACCAGCATTAAAATAATTAAATTTAAGAGCCAAAGTTCACAAAAGTAGTGATTAATGATCAATAAGTACATCATCACACGTAGTAGGTGACATGTACATGGAATTCAAATATACCTTCTATTGGTTTTTATTTTTACATTTGATATATTAGAAGCCACAGAGTAGTAGTTGTAGTTAAGTAGGTTTTACGTCCAACGTTAGCACTATATAGACTATATTGCGGACAGGTCCAAGACTGACATCTGACAATTTTATGTGCTACCACACACAAGACAGGGTGGGGATACAATGACTTCTGTCTCAGTCGGTCACATTAAACCTACACCGACCCAACTAGTAGGGGGCGCAGACCTCCTGCACTGGAAGCTGATGTTCTACCCCAGAGCTTACGTGCCCCCTAGCCACAGAGTAGCCCACTAATTCCCCTGAAGGAAATAGAAATAGCAAAAGTTGATATGACACAAGCTTAAATGTTTACAATTGTTATGCAACAGCTCTTTGCTAGGGGAAAGGACTATGGATAAAGACTTTTATTTGGGATATCTCCTTGTACTTTCCACAATATTCAGTCTCTTTCATACATCGAGCCTTAAAAGATCTTAAAATGAGATATTTGAGTGATCAAATCCGTAAAACTAATAAGATACACTAGCACAAAATGTACATCTATGAATGTAAAAAAAAAAATCAGAATAGGTCCAATCGTTATTTTGGAAAAAAAAAAAAAAACAGTCCTCTCAAAATCAAACTCTGTCTCTGAGTATGTACAATTTTTGGAGATTAGCGTGAATGAGAATCTGAATAGGCTTTGAAACTGAACCTAACATGAAAACATATTGAACATGTCTAATCAAAGAGATACAAATAAGAAAGTTTAGTATTCACAGTTTAAAAAATCATATTCAAGCACATTTACTAAATCTACTGCCTACTTGGAACTACAAAAAACACAATCTTGATAGATCTTTACAAACAACAAGGTACATGAAAATACTCAATGTCTGGATAATCTCAATGTTTCATCAATCCAAAGGCTTTTCTTCGAAATAATGTTTTTACAAGATTCTTTCAAAGACTTATCTGGTTAGCCAAGAGAATCTCAGAAGGCAGTAATTTGTTGTAGGAGGCACCAAGTTCATTACTTATTATATGTCTCAAATCAAGAGGTTTCATCTATTAAGTTTTGAATCACACTGTATTTTCTACTCTTCATGAGATGGGGAAAAAATTATATATTAAATGACTACAAAAATTAAAGGTCAGGGGGCATGGTCAACAACAACAAAATTTTAGAGCGCAAGGAATCTTGAATGTAACAGATAAACAGATAAAATGTGATATTCATGAGCCTTCATAAATTTCTAAAATAAATCATTACATGAAAGGACTGGACATGTGGACAAAAATACAGGCTAACCTAGTATACAAACTAAAGAAGAATTTGTACCCACTGTAACCTGAAAAAACATCATCGCTTAGCTGGTTCCCTTGCAATAACCGCAGCTACTACATGGGGACATTAGCAAACAGGTAGGACACAGACTCCCCATTGTGAGTGCGGCGGATGGCCTCGGCTAGAATGATGGAGATGTCTTGGCACTGAAAAAGAAAGACAAAGAAATGAAAATATGAAATCCAAAGCCGTTAGGTTAACATATATTGTTGGTTAATGCTTTTTATTATTTCTAAACAATATCAATCTAAATTTTTTTTTAAATCATTGAAAAGATAAAAAAGAGTATCATAGTATAGTCATTTATTAGTCTAAAGAACTAAAAATCTTTTGAGAACTCCAATTGCATATATATATATGAGAGAGAGAGAGAGAGAGAGAGAGAGAGAGAGAGAGAGAGAGAGAGAAAGTGAGTATATATATATACAATGAAGAGATAGCAAAGCCCTAAGAATTGAAACTATTCAGTTTAGATCTTTTACAGAGGCCTGACGGAAATAAGCACAACTTGTTTCATACTTCTAAAATTTGATGACTACCTACATTAAAATTGGCAGACGAAAGGAAGAATATGCCAGTCTAGATAAAAAGAGTATTTTAATATAGACTCACAAACACAACATCATCTAAATTTTAAGCCAAGAAATAAATGATGGCTCAGTTTTCTTTTATTTTTGGATTCCACATGCTATTTTAAACATTGTATTTTTCATGACTGATATAAAAACATAGTTATTAAGATGGAAATGTTTCACTATGCTACAGAATGTTTGTTGTTTGCTTAATTAATCCACCTAATATAAGATATTCAGTCTTGAATCATATAAAAAAAAAAGCATAAAAGGATCATCATATAAAATTCTGTGTACCTGTCTTTCTGTCACACTCCTTTCATTGATGTCCACGATTCAATTTAATCGAGAACAGCAACAAAAATATATAGGCATGGACCAATTTAAAAATTTCAGTCCATATAAAATGAACCCTGTTATGTCCCTTTCTTTTTCATATACAATAAAGTAATGTCATAATTGTATATGTATGCAATAATTAAACTTGGTTAGAGTTGGATCAATACATGTATGAATTTACTGCCTAAATATAATAGAAAACTGACACTTGTTGATGTATTATACATCTGACACTGAAATACGAATAGAATATAAATAAATACCAAAATAATTTCATGAGATGACATTCCTTTTTTTATATTTTGTAACGATTGCATTTCTTTTTATTGTAATTACTGACTACATAATTTAAATCAGAGGAGAGAAATCGAAACTACCCTGGTTAATACAACAACAAATTTGAAAATTTGAAATAGACTTAATCACATACTGTATGTAACAAATGGTATAGATATAATTTGTAATTAATTCACATATGCCAACTTTGAAGTTTAAGCTATACTCAAATTGTACTGACAAAAAGATTAAAATATTGCTTCCTATCATTGATTATGTTAAGGGAAGAATATACACCAGTGAATCATTATGAATGTGATTTTAACAATCTTAATAAGCACTTCGCCACAATAGAAAATGACATCACTCGTCCATCCTCCACACTGGTGCTTTCAGCGTATGAAAACAAATGGCAAAGCTTTGAGGCCTTCCACTGACCAGGGAATTGGTGCAAAGGGAGGCTGTGAGTGAGCGAGTGTCCAACGTCAGCACTATCAAGGCTATATTGTGGATGGGTTCAAAGACTGACATCTTACAATTTCACGTGCTGCCATCATGACTCTTGATCACATTACACCGACACCAACCCACACAGTAGGGGACAAAATGGACAAATACATCTGTGTCGGATCGTGGGGTTTCAAACGAGGAACCTTCTGATTGGGAGAACCATTGCTCTACCCCTCCCCTGTATGATTCAACAGATAGAAAATGAAACAATACACATTTAGCATTAGCATGATTCCCAAGACCCTTAGGATGTTCAAATCCCTCATCTTATCTTGATTCAATCTATTCAATTGAATCCCAATTAATACTCTCATAATCTCCCTGATAATGAACATAATTTAGGTATTTAAAAATGTACAAATTATATGGCAGAAGTGAATGATTTCTTTGAATTGCACTTTATTATGTCTGCATGAATTTGCAAAGTTCAAAATGACCACAAAGAAAATTGTCATATAAAAAAACAACAAAACTACACTTATGAGTGAGGGCTAATTCAAGATTAAAATTTTATCAATTTTCAAATTAGTTTATTAAATTATTGAAAATACAGAATAAATAAATCCTCATAAGCCATTTTTAACACCAAGTCATATTTCATACAAATATTGCAACAGGCTCCTACAACAAAAATATATGCTCATAAATGAGAAACCAATGATAGTGAGCAATTTCAAGTAAAAAAGCCACTGGATTTCACATACATCCTCTCATAATTTGCTATAAAGGAAACTTAAAGAAGGGTGTCTTGGTGTTGGTGGATGCATCTAAATTGGTACATGGCCAAAAAGGTAGGACACCGACTCTCCATTGTGTGTTCTCCTCACAGCTTCTGCGAGTATCATCGATATGTCCATAAGCTACAGGGATGAGAAAGGAGGAAGCATATGTGTATAGCCCATATTAAAAAGGATTTAAGGATCTTCAAAAGTAAATCATCAAGACAGATCACATTAACAAAAAAATTAAAGAGTGATTTAAATGCATCTTGGTTATCTTTTAAAATGATTCGTTGATGGCCACTTGAAAATATCACAAAATAATAAACATGGAATGGCTATTATGTTTTCACAGTAACAAATCTGATTGCTCATTCTTTGTGTCTATAAAAGCTATGCTAGGCATTTTTTTTATTATGATGATAAAAAATTTCATCCTTGTATTTTGCCATTATGGATTTTACTAATTTTAATAGCTATTAAATCAGTGTTCACCTAAGAGAAGAGACAACTAGTTTAATGATGCAATGAGGGTAAAAAAAAATCTGACAGTAAGATAATTTTATTATATTTTTTTTAAAGAATTATTTTAGTTATAATTGAAAAGAGATTGTGATAGATAGATATATCCCACACCTAGAGATATCAATTATGTTTGTGAATAGAAGAGTAAAGAATATTGATCTTCAGACCTATTGAGTCAAATTTTGACATGGCTAGAGTGTTCAATGATCCACAACACAACTGAAGATAAGTTTAAATTAAAAAAAAAAAAGCCTGTGAAAGCATATGTCTCCATTCAAAATTTAATGCAATGACGAAACAGAGAATAGAGAATAGAGAATCCAAATTAAAATCAAATTTGCATGCGCAGTTAGATGACTTGATCAAACAGTTCATAAGAGTTTAGATATAAATTAAGCAGTAGTGTAATTCATTATGATAAAGAAAGAGACAATGTGAAATGGCTGATAATGTTAAATGTGAATATACTGGATTAAACAATATAAATATATACATTGTTTGCAAGTTCTTTCTTTAAACTTGGGTGTCTGCTAACAAAAAACAAAAACAAAGGACTATAATTAGCAAAACCTGTGTTTAAAAGAAAAGCAAAAAACAATTTGTGCATTGTGAATAACACACCACTGCTGGGATCTCATCCACTTATATTTCTCAAAGCACTGCTGCGTTATACATGCCCAATCAAATTGATATCAGATGTCAGATACAACCCGCTCAAAGCTTTCTCAGAGAGAAAAAATATCTTGGATGAAGAATATTATAGCTTGCTTGGAAAGAGGGAGATCAACATAACAGGAAATAATGGGATGGAGGGAGAAAAAAAGATCTTTACAGAAATATAATCGAAAGGAAAAAAATAAAACAAACAGAGCAAGAGATAAACTTTGTTTTTCATTGTCACCATTATGGTTAGACATAGCTTTGAAAGTGACATCTGAATATTATTAGGCTTTATGTAACACTTTCTGAGGCAAGCTAAAACAGCCAATCTTGGACTTGTTAAGGTGCTCCATTCCAAAATAAAGACATATAGATGATAGGTCAAGCTCTGGAAGATGTTAAATCATTTGCTACCTGGCAAGCGTCATTGATGAAGGAGGAACAACATCAGACGTGAAAGCGAAGATCGGAAAGGCTCAAGCAACTTTTACAATTGGCAAGTTGTGGAGAATAAAGGAAATATTCCTCAAGACAAAGATATTTGATCTATTATTCAAATGTTAAGGCTGTCCTTCTTTATGGGCTTGAGGCGCAAAACGCTTCATCGAATTGTATGAAATTCATAGTTTTCATACAGAAGTGTCTCAGAAAGTTACTCAAGATAAGAAATGGGAAGGTATGAAACAGAACAGGACAAAATCTAGTAGAAGATAAAATACAAAGGAAGCATTAGAGATGGATTGGGCACACTCTGAGAAAGAAAGGTTGTAAGATTACAAAGACGACAGTACACTGGCATCTCTGAAAGAGGGATCAAGAGACAAGCGAAGTGAGACGGAGAGAAGTGAAGGAAAAGAGGTTTGATGGTCTTTGTCTTAAGCCAGGGTGAGAAAGACAAGGATGAAGGACACTTTCTGCATCAAAAATGGTATTTCATTTATGTAAAGGAGTCTCAGTTTTTAACTACTTATCTCTTGATGCAGTCGTTACATCTTTTTTTTTTTTTATGGAGTACATGAGCACACTTTTAGATTAAAATTGAATACAATTTCTACAAGTAGTTGGCACAAACACACACACACACACAAAAACAAAAAAGTATTATGCTCCGTAAAAAATCTAAAATCCTTGGAGAAAAGTGTTACACTAAATGTTCATAGGTGACAGATTACTTTAGAAGTTTGTGTATTGTGGGCTTTTCTTTTTCCAGAATTCAATCAAGTTTGAGACAATAAGCAAAGTTTGTTATTAGCAATTCAAAACACTGAAGGGAAGACAGTTATCTTACTAAGGGAAAACACTTGAGTTATTTAATTAACTTCTAAAAAATAGCAATTAATCAATACAAGAAGAGATAGAGGTACCCACCTACTGAATCCTAGTCTTCCAGATCTCGACATGCAGAACAGGATGCCAAGCCAGGCAGCTCCAACTAAACAAACTTTTTTTATCTGCTGCATCAGAACATTTATTGGTTCTCTACAGACAACTCAAGCGGGTAAAAGCAATGGATTTTTTAAGAGTAAACGCCAGACTATACATACAAGTCCAAACTTCAATGGATTCGTGAGTTTTAGGATACATCTATATTTTCCTAATTGAGGGCTAGTAGAAGCTACAGAGTATCATGCATATAAACTACCTGCAACAAAAAATTCCCTTTATAAGTATGTTGCATAAGCTAAAGCTGATGCATTTAAGTGTATTTTGACACATACTTCTGGTTAAATGTGATTGAGCATAAGATTTTAAAGAAAAAAATTAAATAGTAAATGAAAATGATAGATAAATATTGGTTATGTAAACAAAGAGGAAAATCGAAACAATATAAATATTTGCTTTACACCCAACTTTGAAAAATAAATATTAGAGATTGCCATCTCAAACCTATTGCAAATTGTCTTTAGAAGTGTCGAAGAAGTAATTAATCCAGTTTTTTTGCACTTAAAAGTCATACATTGTGGGGGGTTTTTTTTGCTGAGAAACAGTTACGGGCATGGAAAAATAAAAACAAGTCAATATTTATAGAAAGTAACATTCTCTAATCATTAAAAAGTTGGATATTATTCCCTTAATATGAAAATAAGCACAATAAATAAAACAGCTTCCGGTTTTAATTGTTAAAGCTTTTGTCATTAATCATTGCTATTTTTTTAATATTTAGACACTGTGCTGTTAAATATGATAATTAATTGGGAGAAATAATTTTTTTGTTTGAATACAAAGCAAGCAAGATTAAAGTGGTAAAATTAATATGAGGAAGAACAGAGGGTGACTTTCCAGTCAAGGTTTCTTTATTATCAGAACTACAGTAAGACATTTGAAGAATGGAAGCCGTTTAGTGATGATTATGTATTATTTTGCATTGCTCAGTATAATAACATAAAATATTTATCTTTAACAAGTAACATGAATAAAGTAACCATTAAAGGTCTTGACACTTTTTTTTATCGATTTACAAAATTATTTCATTTAACTTAAATTAACTTTTAAGGTTCATATAATGAAAAGACAAAGAAAACAAAAGCAACAAGGCAATAAAAAGATTTTTTTTATTATAACTATGTAATATTTATGCACTGAGAACTCAGGGATCAACCATTACTTGGGTCAATCTCTTGGTATACAAACAACTTTCCCCAAAAATGTTTGTATGTAGCCTCGATCGTTATGACCATGTTCTGAGGTTAAATGAATTTGCATATTAACAATGAATCCGCCACTCACCTGTATCTTGGGTGCTTCTTTCATGCGCTGGTCCTGTGGGATAGTGTTAGTCACCACAACGGCTTCAAACATAGAGTTGTTAATGCGGGAGATGGCTGGCCCGGAGAAGATACCATGAGTGCAAATGGCATAGACTTTCACTGCACCAGCTTCCAAGAGTCTATTCGAGGGAAAAAAAAGAGCATTTTTAAACACTTTGAAACCTAAGCAATATCAATCAAACATCTCTTCAGTATTTAACTTATTTGCATGATTGACAAATTAATCATTGAAAAATCAAATAAAAATAAGATTAAGAGTTAAAATACTATGGACAAAATAGAAAGATATCACCTATTTGTGCTCTATATGAAGACTGATTTAAACCAAAGTTAAATATAATACATTTAATCACCTCATATAACATTGAACATATCCAATATCTTCATCTCACCTATACCCAAAGATAGCTTCTGAGCATAAAATGGGCAAGGAGTATCAATTCTTTATTCAACAGATTATAAACTTTTAATGCTAAGGTAAAAAAAATAAATATATTATTAAAAAGTCAATTGTTATTAAATAGTCCTGCATTAAATGAGAACACTCTTTCAAAGTGAAAATGAAAAAAAAAAAAAGAAGTATGAAAAGTACATCATGTTTACTTATGATCATTGAATTTTCCTCAGTTTGACATAAGTATGCAGCTGAGTAAAAAAATAAAACATTGAAGTAGATAAAAATCACAAACTTATGTGCAGCATGGCAGATGGTTCCACAGGTATCAGCCATATCATCTACCAGGATCGCAATTCTGTCTTTGACATCACCAACCAGTACCATAGCTGCAACTTCATTGGCTTTCTTTCGCTCCTTATGGATAAGGGCAAAGTCCACATTGAGCCGATCTGCTATCGCTGTTACTCTGGGAAAAATAAATTGATATTTGCAGCCTCTGTATGTATTACATCATTTGCAGTCTACATGCCTGTTCTATCAAATTAAGTGGAGCTAAGTTTTGGATAATTATATATGTATTTATAGAGATGTACATTTATCTATGTGATTTGAATCTTCAACATGTAAACTGGGGCCTGCCAGGGTTGCTTGCTCTCGCCAACAATCTGCCTTATGGTGGTTGACTGGGTTATGAAGCAGTCAACAACAGGCCAAAGGACAGGCATTCAGCGGATCTTCATGAAGCAGCTGGAGGAACTGGACTTCACAAACGACATCAGCTTTCTCTCCCAAAGCTACAAGACGCGCAAGAGAAACTTAATCACATGGCAGTAAAAGCTGGGAAGACCGGACTCCACATAAACATCAGAAAAAGTGAGACCATATGAATCAATAACAGACAGGCAGATCTACTTCAGCTGCATCAGGAAAACATCAAAGAGTTTAAGAAGTTTGTCTATCTTGGTAGTGTTGTAAGTAAAGACGGGGAGACAGACGAGGACATCAGATGCCAAATAAAGAAAGCCATAGACTGGAGGTCTACAGTCCTGTCGGTCCGAAACAAGATCCAAATTTTCAATACCAATTATAAATTGAACCTGTTAACAACTTTGGCTTATCTTATCTTCTAAGTGCATTGGTTCTGTCTTGTTTATAACAGCTTATGTCTTCTTTAAAATATTAATGAGACGAGACAGGTACTGGGTGTAATTGTAACTTGTTACACCTGTAAAACTTACTTTTTCCATCAAAAAGTTGATTCTCAGTCTACTCTAACCTATCTACACTTTTTACAAGATTTTGGAATTTATGTAAACAGGGACCCTACAGAGAGTCTAGTTCATGTTGAATCAGTATGCTGAAGGGTCTTTAATGGGGCATCCATTGTAGCTAGATCTTGTTTTTTTGGGCCTGGCATCTTTGCACTAAAATGACATGACTTTGGTTAGAGCAGCCCTTTTACTCTGACGCATCAGCAAAGTATATATCTATGTCTAATTCCAGTTTCCTTTTTCTTTAGACCATTTCTTTCATTTCCTTAGCTTACCTTTTCTTTGTACTGATTACAAACTTTATTCCTTTTCTCTCCTAGATTTATAGATACTAAAAATAAAACTAAAAAAAAAGTTGATAAAAAAAAAAAATCAAATTAAAAAATAATTGGATATAAAATTATTAATTGATAAGACTACTTAGATAATAAGATTTTAACTGTAACTAGGTCTGGAATCTAGATCATGATTGATCTATTGACTCAGATTGGTAAAACATCAACATGAACCCAGAAGACATTAATAAAGCGATTTGGATGTCATGTTTTCATTTCAGAGCCACTCTTAGAACAGATAGTTGGACGGGCGGATACAGATACTTGTAACCGATTACCTGAACTTACTAGTTTTCCATTGAATCATTAGGAAAAGAAAAAAACGTGAAATTCTGATTCCTTGAAACTCATTTTCACCCAAATACAACCCTATAATCAACCCACACCGGATGAATGAAAAATAGCGGCCAAAACAAAAGTGAGATAAACTTTAAAAGTGAAAGTGAAACTATTGTTAAGGCAAACGTTAGAGGTACAGCAACATTATTGAACATTGTGCTTGATTTGTTTATATGATTTAACCACCTATGATAGGATTTTCACAACCGTGTGTGCAAATTTACAACCATTTACGACCTTAATGCTAAATTTACTACTTTTTTACAGCATTACGACACCCTGCGTTTATTAACAGCTGTCTTAGAAACATCCTCAACATTAGGTGGTCCAAAGTTGTCTCAAAGAACTGCAGGACAGAAGAAAGCAAACCCCTATCAAGACAGATATCAAACAAAAGCATAAATGGGGCTGGATTGGCCAAACACTTCAAAAGCCTGTATACAACATCACAAAGCAAGCCCTGGAGTGGAACCTCCAAGGCAAACGCA
>RQTK01000102.1:734178-822576 GCA_003991915.1 Elysia chlorotica | reverse complement strand
TTTTTTACTATAAAATGGGAGATTACTGGTTTGGAAATAGCACTGAGTATTAGTACAGTGGTTTCCCCTTGACCAGAACTGCATTTGTCTGGAAAACTTTGCGAACCTTTTTTTTTAATGAATTTTATTCATCCTTCTGATAGAGAGAAGATAGCGTCCGAGTTTTGCCACTCTGTTCAGCAAAGGTTTAGGCCTTGTTTATCAACTTCACAGGCTCTTTTGGAAGTGTTGAACGATGCTGATAGCAATGATGAAGATCTTTACGATGGTAATGAACCCGAAGATGAAGATTTAGACCTAGAATTAGATCTAGATCTAGATTTCAGATATAGGTCTATATATAGTAATTTACTCCCCGGCACAGGGCGTTACAAACCCATCGGCAGTCAAGGGGTTAAAGTGAAGTTTGAAGTATTACCTGGCAGTCATGTTGAAGGGCTAAACAAGAAACTTCCTCTGTGTGGCCTGTTAAAAAAGTGAAAGAAAGAGAAAAAGAAATTGATACAGTACCGGAGCTTGTTTTAAACATTAATATAGTTAAAAAAAACAAACAAGCAACTGTTCCTCTATACAAAATATTTCACAAGCTTCACTTGCCTCGATATATGCATGCTACTATGCAACTTGATATGGTTTTAAAATAATAACACCATGCTAAAATAAAAAATAACAAAAACCTACACTGCAAAGGATGTTTTGACAGTATTTTAATAACTACAATGTATTTAATTCACCTTTTTGCTTAATTCTATTGCATGATGAAAATAACTAAAATGACATTTAACACTCTCAGGTGAATCATATAAGTTCAATATTGCCTGCATAAGAATCATTGACAATGACAGCTCTTTATGCATTAAGAATTTATTTGATTGTTTAAGCTAACAATAATAACCGAAGAGAAAGTACACCATTTACAATTCACGAAGAAGCAAACATCATTCAGTGATTTAGTAATTCTTTTTACCTAAATAATATTGTGGGCGAAAATATTCAAACTATCTTAAGACTCACTATAAAAGTATGAAAAAAAAATGACTTTCCAACAGTACAATTTAACATAAAGATCTTAAATAACATATTATCTGAAGAATAAAATATGATGTACCTTGCAAATGCTTTTGATCTCCTGTATTTAAATCTTCAACAACAATTACACATCCAGCAGCATATGCAAAAAACCCTGGCAATGAGAGAAAAGAAACAGAAGAGGTTTGCTTATTGAAACATTCAAATATCCGACACATTGATATAAAAATGAAGATAACATAGCTGTTTCAACTTTGGTTTTTCAACAATTAATGTTAACACTATTTCATGTGCTAAATTCATTTGCAGGAACATGTTCCAGATAAAAGCTATGAAAACAGATGTTGCGACATTTGTGAAAATTTGGCTTATTGAAGATAACTGTGGTAATGGGCGTTATTGACAAATCGGTTCAGGAAAATGAATAAACCAAAACTAGAGTTTTGCAAACATATCTGGGAGTTATACTCACATAAAAATCATAACGAAACTATTACGACTTTGTAAGTATAACTATTCCAGGATTATTAACACTGATTTTTACAATCATTTGTGAAAAATCTTATGCAGAAATTTTGAAATAAAAAAAAAATGTGAATTAAGACTGCTCTCTTTTTCAAACCCCTTAACAATTTTTAAGCATTTCATGGAGGCTTCAGATTAAAAATCTCAAGTTATTACTGCTTTGAATGTTAAGACATGGATTTATGACTCATCAAGACTGGGCAAAAAACATATTATCATGTGAAGCAACCAGGGTTGGAAGTTGGAATCTAGATTTTTATAAATTTATTCAAAGTGTCATAAAAAGCATCACATGCTCTTTAAGGAGGTGAACTGGCTCAAGAGAGGTCCGCGGTTTGAACCCCACAATCTGTCAAAAATGTATTTGTCCGTTTCAGTGTCCCACTGGTTGGATGGTGTCAGTATAATGTGAGTTTGTGACAGGCTGAGACCCGAGTCCAGATCTCCCGGTCCTGTCTTCTGTGTGGTAGCAAATACAATTATCAGACGTTTCTCTTGGGGCCTGTCCACAATATAGCCAATATAGTGATGATTTTGGACAGTAAGCAACCAACTCAATTCATGCACTTTAAGAAATTACAACTCTATCAGTTCTAAAACCAGAGATATTCCTTTTTCCTTGACAATGAAAAAAAAGGTCATAAGAATTATTTTTTCTCTTATTCTAGAGACTTTCATCTAAAAACTTGTATCAGCAAGTTGTGCCCGATTCAACATAGTTGCCTCACATATGATTCTCTAAATATTGCTTTCTGTGCAACCCTACATTAAGGGTATGGAGACAAAGACACACCTGTGTCTGGATACCACACCATCTGATTGCGACCATTGCAGTTGTAGCCAATCACAGACTTGAGATTGAGGCCAGCCTGATTGGGTGGGGCTGTGTATCTCCGCTGTAAATACAATGACATACATGTATGAAGCCAGACAACAAAAAACATGACAAAAAAAAACAACAACCCATCAACAAACAGAAATCTTATGATTGAAATAAAGTAATGATTATAACCTTAATATCATTCAGATTCAGGAAATAAAAAAGCTTGTTTAATCATAAAAAAAAAAAAAAATCAGCAAAATACTTTTGTGAGAGTGATATTATTTAAAAACATATTCCCCATCATTCACCCTTTCGGTTCAGTGTCTATTATGCAAAAAGAACAAGACCAATATCCACATAAAGAGGATATAGCATGAAGATTTTTTCATTTAGATATATTTAATATGTATGAAGTTCCTAGGCAATAGTGAATTGGGAAACATGCTAATAAAAGAAAATTTTATATTTAAATAATCCACACCCATGAATTAAGCCAGAATGACATTTCAAATTCATCTTATACAGCAGCAAGAGTTTGCCCTTTAAAATCTGTTTCTATATTATTTCCACACATGAGACATATATCTGTCATCTGGTGTAGTCTCAGTGCAATTTAATTCTGTGATTTTATTCAACAATTCTTATGATTCATTTTTTACAATTCAAATCTTTCTCAAAGCATAAGGCTACTTAATATCTATAGATATTAAAAAAAAAAAACAACAAAAAAAACCCGCATACTTTAGCCAAACCGTGGATCTTTTCTCTTGGTCTGAAGTGAGCAAAAACAGAAGGTTCACTGAAAGCTACAGGCGGTCCCCTGTGGTTTCTAGCCTGGTGTGTTTTGATTCTCCGATCTCTGTCATAGCTTTCAATGGCACTGTTTGTAAAGTTGACCTTAGCATGAAAATCACCCGCTCCTATAGGGCTGTTGCTGATTGCCTGGCATGAAAAATATAAGCAGAAAACAAAACTGTGCACTTGAAAAATGAACAGTCCCAGTAATCCATAAGCCTTATACAAAAGCTTAATTTTTTAAAAATCAGACTTGTACATAAAAAAAAAGATTCTTGATTGAAAAATGCAGTAATTTCCATCTATCATTACTATCTGCCTAAGACAACACTAAAACACTTAACATTTCCTAAGTTCATGCTGACATATATACTGAAAAATACACAGCAACACAAGCTTTGGTCCAAAGATCTCACTGTCCCTAGTATGATCTGCTCTTAACTACACAATTTCATTGATAGATCAATCTTCTTAGATGTAAGCAATAGCAGCACTACAGAGAACCATCGCGCGACTGTCTACACATACGTATATGTATAAATAACAGCTATATAAATTTAAATCCCTCCACCTATCAATACCTTGCCTTTAAACAAATTAAAAGTTAATTGAAAAACCAGAGCGCATGCACATTTGAAAATAATAAGCACTAATGTCACTTTATCAAGAGCAGGATTTTTTTTCAAATGCAATAAAAAACCCACAATAACAAAAAGAGCACCTGCAAAAAGGATTCTGTATTTATTTAAGGTTCTCACCTTATGTTCCTTATCCAAGAGCACAATACTGTGTGGATCTGCACTGGCAGAAAGATTTTCCTTGCTGTGAGCACGGCTGTTCACATTTGTGCTTGGGATTATGATCTCTGCCTGCCTTTCAGTTTTTCTCCTTGATGGTGGGAAAGCTTCCTCTCCATCTTTATTTTAAATATATATATGAAAAATTTCATGAAAGTGCAACTCCAATTTCTGCTTTTCTATTATTACAAAAAGGGTGTCTCAGAGAATTTGAAAAAATACATTAATCTTTAAATGAAATGTGTGTATAATAAATCACCAATTTTATTTAGACTCATCATAAAATGTACAAAGATAAAACTGTAATAGTATCACCCTCTCAAGAAGCTATGGTAATCTAATGTTATACTTATAACAGGCTTTACCTTCAGAATTTGCCACTTAAAACATGTAACGCAAAGATAATTTACACAAAATTATTAATCTCCATAGCTCTAAGCATAAAAAAATACACATATTGTTCTAAAGATAAAATGTCAAATTAATCCAGCTTAGAATGTATTAGTTCAACCGTCCAATGCAAAATACAATATCTGTGACCAGTATTAAAAGAGACAACAAACAGCTTAATGGGTATTCTCATTTAACCCCTATTGTAGTGTTTTTTTTTCTTCTTATTTTAAAACAAAATACTTACAAAGGGAATTTTTTCTTTTAATTTTATGTATTCCTCCTTTAAAATATGTATGTTTTCCAAAATATGTATTCTGGATATTTGGGAAGTCACACAGAGAGACAGTGAGACGTAAGTAAACAAAATAAATAAATTGTGTTCGGGTTAAATTGACCTACCACTGCCACCATAAATAGAACTTAGAGCATCAATATCATCAGATCTGGGAGAAATCGACTTGGCAGCTGCAGAGCGTGGGAACTTCTGCTTAAATGGCAAAACAGCCTCACTTCCTCCTGCCAATTCTAATACTTCAACACGAGCAGTTGCTTGTTCTGAGGTGCAAAATGAAGATGTCAACAAAATCTTGTTATACAGGCTCTGCATTAAAAAAAGCTTAAGGAATAGGATTTATGTTTAAAACTTTTCACCGCTGATTTATATTATCTCTGTTCCCTTTCCCATAGTGAGGCACACGTGTTGTGCGCATTGATATGCTATTAGGCTAGCACCTCTCTGTATTAATCTGCACATTTTAAAACATTAAAAAAAAATTCCCCAAAATAGTATGCACACAAGGAATGGGCCGTGAACCATGCAACTGGAAAAGGTTAAAACGCTCAAAGCTTCATTTAATATTGTATATATGCCTTAAGATCACTGACAGAATTCAGTCTACTTTTACACATAATTTCTTTATTCTAAAACCCATTACATTACTGAACACTTCCACCAAAATTTTATATTTTTAGACGACATTGTGAAAATTAATCATGGTCTTTTCCATTACGAACCCAAAAATCTCTGAACCAAATTTTAACATGCTGTGTAAAAAATTCTGGTCATAAAGACTTAAAAAAAATTGAATACATTTTAGCTAGATACCAAACGTAGAAACTAACCCTATTTATATATATATTTTTTTAAGTGATGAAAAATCCCACTATAGACATAATATTCAAAAAATGTACACACCAATGTCATCTGGCATCATCCTTCCTTCTCTGTAGGGGTAAAAAAAAAAAAAGACAATGTTTAAAGAAACCAGTTAATATTAGAATAAATAGACTTTTCTCCAATCCTGATTTTTCGTTTTGCCCAGTTAACTTTTCAAAGTACCAATTTAAGCCATAAGGAAAAAACCCCACCAGAAAACAATTTTGCTGACTTAGGTTAAACTAAATACTAATAGTATCTAGTTTACACAATCCGACTCCATCTGTTTTAAGATAATAACATCCATTCTGAGAAGCTAATTGGCGCAAGTGATATAGCTTGGGCTCCCAATCACCAGGTACCCAGCTCAAGCCCAGCCTTTATTAGTCAGATTTCTTCCACAACTGGCTAGGTTGGTATCAGTATAACATGGCTGTCGAGACAGGAGTCCTGATATCCCCACACTATCTTTGTGTGGTAGCACATACAATTTGCCAGAGATTAGCCTTGGGACCCATCCACAATACAGCCCAGCTGCTGACAATGCACATTAAGCAAGCAAGCAAGCAACCAACTAACCACCTCCAGTAATCTTTGGTAAATATCCAGCACATAAACGAGTAAAAAAACCCCTCAATTTACGGGTTAACATAGAACAATGAACTTGTGCGAATAATGCAAAGTGGTAAAGCCATACAGGGTTTTCTTACATTGGAGGTGTCGCTGCTCTCTTGACCAACATGTCCCACAGATAAATTGCCTCCCCTGAGCTGATCAAATTCATTCCGTCTGGAGAAAAGTGAATCTTGCTCACGTTTTCACTGTGGCCTATAAACACCTACGATATGCAAAGAGTTGAGTTAGTTGAGTTTAAGCCTCTTGATTCCCTGTGGAACATGCGACAGCTAAAATAATTGAAAGTGTACTGTATTACAGACTGAAAAAGGCTGATCTCTTTATTTAGTCTTATAGTAAATAAACAATTCATAAATCAGAGGTAATAAACAATTTATAAATCAGAAATAAAACACATGCTGGAAAATGTTTATTCATTTCCGTAGATTTTTAAATAGCTTGAAATTTGTCATAAATATTATGTATTACAAGTAAAAGTCCATAATCTGTTATTTAAAGTCTAAAGATACATCTTCTCTATACACAGCCTTTTATTTTTTTTTATAAGCAATTATAATTAACCCCCCCCCCCCTTACACCACTTTTGAAAATGTATGAGTCACTTTAGGGTACAATCAGGACCCTAACTCTTACCCCCCCCCCCCCCGTTTAAGAAAAGGGGGCAAACACTGTTAAGATCATGGGACCAAATTTACTTTAAGAATGGTATGGTGTGGCATAACTTACTTGAAAGTTTATGTCGAGATTCATGCTGTAGTCCCAGATCTTGATGGTCTTGTCCCCACCTGTGGCCAGAAATTTTGCACAGCTTGACACACTCATTGCACTGCAACCTGAGCGATGGATGTGCGTTCCCTGAGAAAAAAATTGTATAATTAGAACATAAATATGAAAATAATAATTACATACAATATATTGTGGACTGATCCCAAGAAAAACGTATGGCAATTTTACATGCTGTCACACAGAGACAGAGCGCGGATACTAGGACTCCTGTCTCAGCCGATCACATTAGACTGACACCGACCCAATCAGTTGAGGGGGGCGAAATATAACAGTTTTTTCACCAATCAAAGGTTTTGAAACGATTGGGAAGTAACGCTCTACCCATTGAGCCAGTGCCTCCCTCCCCCTTACAAAGTATTCAAAATCAATTATATAGGTCTTTTGAACTGACTTAAAAGAATGGACTTCTTATTCATTAACGGTGACAACATAGAGAACAAAGTGAGAATTCCTTGCCATGACTGATTCGATTGTGCTAAGAAAAATACTCTAAAGCTATTTTTTTTTCTGTACATGCTGTTATTGAAACAGACCATAGCTTATCATGAAATCAAAACATTTATCACAAAACAGTTTGAGTGTTGGGATATGTTTGGATACTTTGTCTTCATTTAAAAAATAAAAAAAAGACAAAAATACAATGAAAAAATCTTTTACCATGAAACCTGTTGCCCAAAGTTTATGTTTTAAATGTCTTGAAATACAAAATTTGGAGAAGAACTTAAACCTACCTCATATACAAGCTTTCCATTTTTGGCCTCATACTTCATCAACTTATTGTTGGCCGTGGCAACGAGAAGGTGTCCTGTTTTGGTAGGGGAGAACGCGACCCTGAGGGCAGAGTCAACATTGTTGGCACTCAGCCCTGACACGTCAATCCTCACGAGCTAAAGGCAGAAATACAATAAAAAAATGTCAATATGCGGAGTAACATGAAATATTTTAACATTTTTCTTCAATGCAAACAATATCCTCTTACTCCCTTGCAATAATAATTTAAAACAGACAAAATTCAACTTTTTTTTAATGGAAATATTTCACTAAAATTCAGTCACTATCTATACTCTCTTACAATGATATATCCAAAACAGACATTTAAACAAAGCAGATTGCCCCAGGCCATAATTACTTCGTCCTATCATTAAAAGACAAGGAATCAAATAGAAAGCTAAAACAACACTTTTTATTGTATTAAAAGGAGGGAGAACAGTCTTTTTTCGCCTTATAGGAGACGTTAAACCAGAAGAAGACAGTCTTGTTTCCACTTTAAAATTCCTGAAGCCTCCTATGCTCACCTCATCCAAGCCCATTGCGTCAGCAATGGTCACAGTGAAGTCTGTAGGTCCGACAAAAGCTACACGTCTGCCACAAGGACTCACGACGAGGGCCTGTGGGGCAAACTTGTCTCCCCTGGCTACCAAACCAGCAATCACTCGCAATGACTAACGTGGAACAAAAAAAAAAGTATTGCAATTATGTGTTACAACCATGATGATCTTTGATGAAATTGAAAAATAAAATTACATAAATATTTCACAAACAACCAAAAGAAAGGACATCTATTATCTGGTTCTATCCTAATAAGTGCATCTTTATAAATTAATACTGCCATGAGAAAGATGTAATAATAACATTGCTGATAATGCACATGATTTTCTCCAAGATAATTCAAGGTGTCCATTTACATTAAAATCTAATTAAAAAAGAACATGAACTAAAAAAAGAAAATAACATTTTTACAAAACAAATTAAATGATTCACAAATGA
This sequence comes from Elysia chlorotica, assembly GCA_003991915.1. Lineage (NCBI taxonomy): Eukaryota > Metazoa > Mollusca > Gastropoda > Plakobranchidae > Elysia > Elysia chlorotica. The sequence goes on along the minus strand of RQTK01000102.1, from coordinate 813,869 downwards.
AAGAAAAGGGATCTTATACTTTTTATTGCGGAGATAAAAATGTAGAATACAAAAAACAATATACATATAGTCATCCTGAAAGGGGGGAAGATTTGAAATTTATTCCACATATCAGAATATTCTGCAGTGAAGGGTCACAAAGAGTGTTTCAACAAAGAAAAGCTTCTCACATTGTACTCTAGAGTAGTGGCATCATAGACAGCCGCAATGCCCAGAGAGCAACAGCTGTAGAGTCTAGACCCATCAGGTGAATACACCAAGCCTGTCACTTGTCCACGCAGATGCCTGATCAAAGTCAAAATAAGAGCAAAAAAAGAAAATAATAAATAAAATAAGTTCACTATCAATGAAGTAAAGCTGGATTTACCTTGTATGCTTTATTGGTTTATAACTATTTGATTTTGGTATCAAATTTTCTTTCACTTATTCATGTTGTAATTGAAAAAATAAAAAGTATTTTGAAAAAATAAAAAGTGTTTTGAAAAAATAAAAAAAAATTTTTTTTGGGAAAGGGTGGATTAGCTTGTTTGAAATTTTGTTAGTTCTTATTAACGATAGGTATAAAAAAATAATTAAAATTATACAAATTAAAAAAAATATACCTGTGCTCGGCAAGTAAACATGTTCCCTCTACACTTATCACTCTGACAGCTCCGCTGTGGAAACCGCAGGCCAAAATCTGCTTCTTTGGATGATAAGTCACACAACAAGGGCATTCATCTGTTGCACTGAAGTCATAGAGCTGAAAAAAAGTAAGAGGGGGGAAAATCATGACCATAATATGGTGAAGGAAATAAATCAGAAAAGAATATTCACATCACTAAAAATCTAGTAAATCATTTCAAAGTGACAGATGGTGTGTTAAAAAAAAAAACCCACCCAAATTTTACATGCTTACAAAGAAAATAATCAATTTGAAAATTCTATATTTAAATACTAACAAATTAGGCCTACAAGAAAGAGGAAGAGCAAAGCAGTATCAAGATAGATGGTCACAGATTTGCATTTTTGTGCCATTCTGAGTTAGCTAACATACTCAGAAATGGTGCACCCATAACTAAAAAAAACAATAAAAAAAAAATGTATAGGAGCTTCAATGATGACCAAAGGCTTTGGTACATATATAACAAAGAATTAGATACTAGATTGAAAGACTAAACTTTCTCCTTACATTTGATCTAAATAGAAAACCCAAAGGCTATTAGGCAATAAAGTTTTCCCGGTGCTTTGAATAGAGTTGAGAGTGTTTGTTTCTCAAGTAAACCTTGATGCAATAGCTGTATCACATTAAAAGAAGATAACCTATCGGTTTACATAAAAAAAGTTTGAGTTGAAAAGTGTATAATGGGTTCACACACCTGTTGAAGAGTATTCAAATCCCAAACACGTATTGTGCGGTCTTCCGACACAGTGGCTAATTGCTGATGCTGTGGGTCGACAGAGAAGCATGACACCCTGCCTGTGTGTGAGCGCATCAGAGTCGAGTATTGCCGAGAAGGCACATCAAGGATGCCCAGATTGCCCTGGAAAGATAAAGAAATGGAAAAAATATATTAAAAATAGTAGGACAGCATTCCCTAAAAAAATAAGTTTAAATAATAAAACATAAAAAACAAAAGAGTAATAAATAATACAAAAAAATTATTTAAACAGGTGCGAACATAGTCAACTTAGAGATTAATTTGATATATTTTCAACAACAACGTCTGTAATAGTGCAAATCTAAAGAGATAGGTATATACATCATTCAGATCAATATGTACTAAAAAGAATTGAAATTTAGAAAAATACACCCTTAGTTCTTGACCAATGGTTGTGTCAAATTGAGATATAAAAATACAAGTATTTCATACTAATAATCAGATCTCTTTTTAGTTTAAAAAAAAGTTCTCACAGTAGCGGTTCCAGCCAGTATTTTCAAGCCATCGGCAGAAAGGCGAGATGCAGTGACAGGACCCTCATGGGCTGAAAAATAAAGTCATCAGTTTAAAAATACATACACAGCAAAATAATACAAAGTTCATACCGCTATGTTCATATGGTAAAAAAAAAAAAAGAGATCATATAACTATTTTATGAGACTCTCTGCCTCATTCAAGATCTTAAAACTTATCTGGCCCTCATGGGCTGAAAAATGAAGCTATCTCAACCAAAAAAAATCTATAATACAAATTCACTAACACTATGCTCTCTAGGCTTTATTCAAGCTCAAATTGCAAGGCACCAAAAAACAAAAAACAAAAACAAAACAAAATAGGTATAATGCAGCTCTAAAAACATAAAACATGTAAGCTTATTCCAGAACAGTGGTATTTGAAACTTCAGAAAAAAAATAGACATGATTTGCTTATACTTGAAATAGTGCTCTATTTCTCTACTTTTATGTTCTTTGAGTTTGCACTAGAACAAAAACCAGAAAAAAAAAAACAGAAGAAAAAAAAGTTTTAGTCACGTGCATACCAAGGGGAAACTGAGATATGGGCACCAATTTCCAAAGTAGGACATATTAGTAATTAATAAAATTAACAATACTTGCAAAAAAAAACAACTAACCAGCTTCCAAATAGACATAAGCAAAATCTAAGGGCCACAGTCTTAAGTAGCCATCATCTGAACCTGTCACACAGAACGTTTCGTTCAGATGCATAGAGTTGATAGAAATTGTGCCACCTGAAAAGAAAAAAATATATTATGAAAGGCTAGCCTTATTAAAAAAAAATTATGCAAAGCAAGTCTAGGAACACATGAGTAATTATGCAAAGCAAGTCTAGGTACACATGAGTCTTATTGGTTCATTTTTGAAGAAGAAAAAAAAAATTACAACATAATTTCTCTCATAAAAACATTTACTTCATATGAGAAAAAGAGGAAAAAAATTAAATTAAATAGATTTTTTTCCATTATAAATTAATTTTATTTTATGGTGAACTATATCTTTACCTGAGTCTTCTGCACTCTTTATTTTGGTTCCCTTTCCGGATTTGTTTTTGATAGGCAGCAGTCTACGCACGTGTCGGATGCTCAATTTGCTGTAGTCAACCTCAAAGATGAAGCCAGATTTTGAACAGGCATAGCTGAAATGGAATAAATGTTCCTATTGTGAGAGGGTTTACCCTGTTTTTGTTCGTTTCATTTTAACGTTCATCAATCCTGTTTTGGTTTGTCTCTACTTCTATCAAAGACTATTATGCTGAACTGAATTTTAGCCACCACAGGGTAATTTTGCCAATTCTCTTCTTGAAAAAAGAGGATTACACTCAGTTTTTAAGACTGCAATGTAGTTTGTTATAACATTAATAAAAAAAAAAAGAGAGAACAATAAAATATCAACAAAATTGTTGACCACTTGTACAAATTCAAATGTAATGAGTAATGAAATTGAACAAACAAAACAAAAGTAAAATGTAAAACAAAGGCCCAGGAGGATAATAGGCTTTGTAGATTTATCAAAACCTACAAGAGTCTGCTCTCTGGTTCACTGTCGACATGAAGAGCCTGCTCAAAACAGATGTCAGTGAACTCCATCGAGGTGTACTCGCCCAGTGCCACTGCGGACGATCGCAGAGAACCTTCCTTCACTCTCCAGATCCTGATGTTGTCCTGACCACATGACGCCATCCTGTTTGACACAGTAAGCATGTGAGGCAAACAGGGCGTATCAGGCACAAGTCGCTGATATATTAGTTTATTAAGTTTTGCATGAGCTAGTGCCATCTAAACATAGTAACACTATTCTACATTGAACTTGTCCATTTTCAAAATTAATGAATTGTTTCTGGTTCTGGCAAAATTGGAGTTATACATTTTTCAACCTTTCAAAGTGTATTTGACGCTTCTTAACACACTATCAATAACTCAAAAGGGCAAAATTACGACCTGTGCCTGATTCATCCTAGTTTCAGACTCGGGTAACACTAAAATTGTAATAAGCAGGATTGGAATATGGAATGGATCAGCTCCACAGATCAAGAGGATTTCAATTTAAAAAAGGGAGCGCAACTGAATCCCAACATTGATAAGACATATAGACAGTTACTTTGAAAATATGGATGATGAAAACATAATGTGTTTCCATGGTAACATAAACATAAGTACAAAGGGACCAGACAGAAAAGACCAATTAAAACAACAAAAACAAAGTGTAATTAAAACATGCAGCAATCTATCTCAGTCGATAAACTGTTTGTCTATAAATGGCTGGAAGACACCCCCCCAAAGAATTCCAAAGTAACCTGAATTCATCAAAGGGAGCTATGACAATGCGAGTGATGTCGACATCAGTGTGGGCTTTAGCAACCAAAGTCATCTCTCTGTGTTTGGAGACTCGAGATGTGTTCCATACAACTACCATCTGCAGGGATCACAGCAAGGTGAATGTGATTAAAATCATGGACACAAAAAAGAAAAACAAACAAAAAAACAATGCACAATGACTTTTTAAATCATTTCTGAGAAGAGAAATGAATTTCAAGCAATTGTGAGACAAAATTGCTAAAAAAATGAGGAGATCACAGAATACAGCAGTTGTCTGTATTGCATTGATAAGAAAACATGCTTAAAGTAACAATTTTTTTTTTGTCGAAAGGTTAATTTTGTTCAAATAAATGAAACCCCCTTTTTTAACAGTATTAATTAAATCTTAAATTATCTTGTTACATGAATGGAAATAAACCACAAGGGATAAATTGAAAAAAAGTGTAGTGCAACTCACATTCTTCCCATGACCATCCTTTCCCACACCACAAAGCATTGTTCCTTTGGAAGAAAAGCTGCAAATACAGAATATCACCAAATTAAGTTATCATGTCATGGATCAAAAGTTTTATTTTATAAGACATATAGACAGTTACTTTGATAGACTGAAACATTATTAAAAATCACACAAGAGTTTCCTTTTGATTTCTTTCAATTAACAGCTTTCCCCAGTCCCCTGTATTAATTAGACTTTCCTCTTAAATAACAGTTATTTGAAGAAGCGTGGGAAGTATTCGCAAAGACCAACCAATGATCCTAATTCTAAATAAATACAACAGAAAAAAAATCCAATCATTTTGCAAAATTCAGTTCATGAGAAATTTCCGCTTCTGAAGTTTCTACTGAACAATTCAGGGAAGATGCTAAAGTTAACCCCAGAAAACCCCCACCATCACTTCATAAACTAATAATGTTTCCCTCTTCATAGACTTTACTTTCTATCAAAACCCTCCTGACAAGCACTGTCAAGAAAATATGGGTGGTGACTTTCCATGGTAACATAAACATAAGTACAAAGGGACCAGACAGAAAAGACCAATTAAAACAACAAAAACAAAGTGTAATTAAAACAGGCAGCAATCTATCTCAGTCGATAAACTGTTTGTCTATAAAGTGCTGGAAGACACCCCCCCCCCCACAAAAAAAAAAAAAAGAGAAGGGGAAAAGAATTCCAAAGTAACCTGAATTCATCAAAGGGAGCTATGACAATGCGAGTGATGTCGACATCAGTGTGGGCTTTAGCAACCAAAGTCATCTCTCTGTGTTTGGAGACTCGAGATGTGTTCCATACAACTACCATCTGCAGGGATCACAGCAAGGTGAATGTAATTAAAATCATGGACATAAAAAAGAAAAAAAACAAAAAACAACAACAAAAGAAAACGAACAAACAATGACTTTTTAAATCATTTCTGTGAAGAGAAATGAATTGCAAGCAATTGTCACAAAATTGTTAAAAAAATGAAGAGATCAGAGAACCTACCAGTTGCTGGTATTATATTGATGAGTAACAATCCACACTTTTCTTTTTTTCTTTTGTCGAAAGGTTAATTTTGTTCAAATAAATGAAATCCCTTCTTTTTAACAGTATTAATTAAATCTTAAATTATCTTGTTATATGGATGACAATAAACCACAAGGGATAAATTGAAAAAAAAGTGTAGTGCAACTCACATTCTTCCCATGACCATCCTTTCCCACACCACAAAGCATGGTTCCTTTGGAAGAAAAGCTGCAAATACAGAATATCACAAAATTAAGTTATCGTGTCATGGATCAAAAGTTTTACTCCATGGTTCACTCAATACACTTACTAAGCAAGAAAACATTTGACTTCCTAATTAAAACAAAATTCAATCTATGAGAAGAACAAGAGGGACATTTTTTTGTAGTTTGTTGTAAGAAAAGTAAAAAACAAACTTTTCTTCCCCAAAAACATATAGCCTACAATGTGCTGACAAATTTTTTTTTCTTCTCTTGAAACCAAAAAAGGGACTAAATTATAATATTGATTTTAAAAGATAAGTTTTATATTTTAAAAGTGGAGCAAATGACTTCACGAACTCAGAGCAGACACTGCAAAACTAAACCTACCTCACACAGGCCAGAGAGTGCACATGAACTTTGCCAATGGCCAGACATTCCCCTGAGGAAAACTTCCAGACCCTCAAGGTGCTCATGGACCCTGTTTGACCACTGGCCAAGAGACCTCCATTGTTGGTCAGGGACAAACAAGAAACCTGGTGGGATGGCAATGGAATTTGTGACACCACAGCAAGATGTTTTTAGGTAAGATAAATCTTTTCTTGTCCCTTTGTGGGGAAATTGTACTTAAGTATGATCTAATAGCAAATGGTTTCGTAAATTTGATACATAAATTTTGAAAAACATTTCATTGATGACTAATGGCAATATAGTAATGTTAAATACAAAGTTTGAATAAAAGCAAAAAAAAAAAAAAAAAAAAAAGTACACATACATGTACATTTTTAAGAAAACAAGAACCCCTATTTTTAAAAGGTTTCAAGACACTAATTTTTAACACCTGGCTTTATCAAATCGCCAGTTCTTGTCACTTTAAGTTATAACCTTTCATAAGGGTGGTGAGATTTGTAAAGGTGATCATTTTCATAAGTTTGCTGTTAATGCTAAATGTTTTCACAGGAACACTTAAAATACTTAAACACTTAAAAAAAATTCTAACCCATAAAGGATCTGCTAAAATCGGTTACACATCGTGCAAGTAAAGAGGTATGCACCTTCCTTCAAGTATGAAAATGTGTGTGACTTACCTTATCAGTGTGGCCAATAAAAAAACGCTGTTGTCCTGTGGCAACTCCCAAGCAGACAACTACAGCGTGGCAAGGGTAAACAATTGAAGAGCCATCAGCTGACCACAAAGCCTAGAAAATTTGGTCGAAAAAATTATTAACACATCTCAAAGACTCTCAATTTCCTTTACCACTGTCATCTAAAAAGGGGAACAGGCCACACACACACTATTTAGTTTATCATAGTCTAGAGGGTTTTTACAGGTCATGGCTAGTGAGAAGTATTACCTTTTGTTTTAGCCATTTCAACGTGTCTGAAGAATCATTTTCACTTCAACTACCTGGAAAAATAAATAAAATCTGTAAAGATTTTATAACACTCACATCTTGGTATGTTGCTCCACCAAAGCCCACAATCTTTTTTAACTTCATGACTGGATCTGGTTCAAGGGACTGGGATGATCAAAAGAAAAAAAAGGAGAAAAACTGAGGTAATATGATCAATTGTGCAACACTTTAAAATATATAAACTATTGCAATCCTATTTCAGTATCTAAATTATAAATTGTGTATTGGGTTTGAATAACCCCAACGGTCTCTGTCTCCCTCATTATGCTATAGTATTAGAATAGTGCCACTTTTTAAATTCACATTTCCTGCTACTCAGAATAACAGATCACCCTGATTTTAATGATAAAAGTTGAGCACTTCCTAATGTTGAAACCCACCGAAATCCGTCAAAATCCTATACTGCTTGATGTTGAAACCCGTCAAAATCCATCCAAATCAGACAAACTTTTTATGAAATCATAAAGCATAGGCCTCAAGACCACTTAACCGGTAATTTCTGAAATATGTTTGCTATAACTCACAGACGAAGATCAAAAATGGAATGAAACATAATATAAACATAGTTTTGAGAATTGACAATAATAAAACAAAATGATGTTCCAATGATTTTTTTTACAGCAAAACAAAAAAACCCCACCCTGCTGTGTCGAGTTGAGTTGGTTTAACGTCAGCGCTATATAGGCTATTTTGCAGAACGACCCCTTGACTGACGTCTGACAATTTTATGTGCTTCCAGGGGTGCATTCCCCAAATAGATTTTGATCAACAGCGGACCTCCCGATCTAGAGACCAACGCTCTACCACTTACTGGTGGGTCAGTGTCAGTTTAGTTTGACGAATTCAGACATCCCCGCACTGTGTCTGTGTGGCAGCATCTATAATTGTCAAATATCAGTCTTGTAAACCTGTCCACAATATAGCCTATAAGCTGAATCATATAAATACTGTTGTAAAAGTTTCAAAAAAATGTTTGACAGATTTCATTTCAATTAGATGGGTTTCGTCATTAAGTGGTACAGGGTTTTGACATTAACCCGTTAAAGTTTCATGTGGCTTCATTATTAACTAAAGATATTAAAGCTCAGGATTCTTTTGAAAACAGATAAAAAAGAGGCACTAACCTTGTACCCAATTTTTAATTATGTCATTCAGTATAAAAGAATAAAACATGGCAAATATGTGACCTATTTGGCACTGAACTGTGCATGCTTATATATGATCACAGAATGGTGAAATGGAAGAAGAATATGTTCCTATTTTTTTCAATTTGTTCTTCTTTTTTTTTTTTATAAAAGTAAAACTAAATGAATTTTTACATTTGATTGACAAAAGCAAAAAGAAAAAATATATGCAGGTAAAGCTCTCAAAACAATAACAGAAAAAAAGATTATAAATCAAAGACAATAAGAAAAGAAAACGAATTAAAAAAGAAATAAAAAAACCTCCCCCACCCCTATTTTATTACTTAACTGAATTTTTTTCCACAATAAAAAAAAAAGATCACGATGATCACTACACGATGGATTCTTACAATTGCATATAAAAATGTCTCTGACATATACAATACCTTGTAAGGCCGAGAAACTTCTTGCATGAACCTCTCATCCTCATGATTTTGCTATGAAAAAAATTACAAATAATATATCAATATATATATATCTATCTATAAATACATAATACATTTTGAAAGTAACCGATAACTTGGTTGGTAAATGAGTCGGCTGGTGAACATATATTATCCAATAAAATTGAAATAAAAAATATACTTTTCTTTACATCAAAGAATCAAATCATAGATGAGATGGCCATGAATAATATTGCAAGAATGTCAGACAAACAATAAACATTAAGTCATTGTTTTGCAACCCAGACTATTTCAAAGAGAAAGAGTAAGACCAAGTCTGTAATGGAAGGAGGGGTAAAATCGCATATCAGTTCGGAATGATGAAGACAGAGGATTGTGGTTACCGGTTCAAGGAATAGGCCCAAAATATCTTTCAGTCTCCAAATAATTTTACGTGATTTGGTTTACCTTAGTTTGTTTTTCCCTCCTAGATGCTGGTCTGTCTTTTACACCAACTCCTTTTTTATCATTAGGATGAGCAAATACGTGAACCTCTTCTCCATGGTTGCTGCTGTAGTCACTAGACATCTGGGGCAGTTCCTTGGTGACATTGTCGTATTTTGGCAACTGGCAGAGAAAAATAAAAAATGTGCACATGAGTTAAAGAAGTTGTGATTACAAAAAAAAATTGATTTGATATCTGTTACGTTTTGACTCTTTCAATCCGCAAGAATTCTCCCAGCATTGTTTAATGTCCCATATATCCCCAAGAATGCTTTCACTGTTCCCTTTAGTTTATGAACCTAATTTTGTTCTTTTTTGATAAACTTCTTTGTCATTATTACTGCATGTATTTACATTTTGATATGCGCATGTGGTGTTTTCACTTGGGACCCCTCTCCCCTCAAAAAAAAAAAAAAAAAAACAAAAAACAATAACAACAAAAAATCCAAACAAAAACAACCTTTGTCACAGTGCTTAAAAAATCTTCTCTCATGAATAGTGTGAACAAATGCAAAAGATTGAAGTTTACTCTATGAAATCAATATCTGAAAGTGATTCAGATATTGGTAACCCCATGTTACTAAAATCACATACTTAAACAGTTTTGTTTTAAACAACTTCTGGGATAAAAAAAAAAAATTGAACCATAACGCAACAGCCCTTAATTTACGCATTCTCTGAATTGCAAATCTACAATGCTTAAGTCAAAGTCACCTGTTTTGGAGCTGTAATTTTGTGAATCATTGCCACTCGATCGGTGACACACTTGCTCACATCCACCGTCCTCGGCTGAATCCTCCTTGGTGCTGCTGCGCCATCATCTTTACTGGCAGCAGCTATGAAATTCCCAAGAAAGAGGATCATGTGAAATAAAAAAGATGGGGCTTGCTGTTCCGGTGTTATAGTCAAAGAGAAATGTGTTCCAATGAAACAAATAAAGAGTGAAATTTTTATCATAGCATTATCACCTTTCACCATTGTTACCTCAAGTGAAAGGAATTGAAACGGCCATTATAAATGTTAATTTCCTTAAAATTGCTTTAATCTGCCAATTGCTTTACAATCCATATTTTGATCATAAAAGGTCAATTAAAGAGATTGTTTAGAAAAAACCCACAACTTTGCACTAATTACAATGTAAAAGATAAAAAAAAGAAATCTCACCAGTTTTTCCACGTTTTGCCTTTGGGCTGCAAACTTGTATAGAATCAAATGGCAAATTTGTGCTGTCACTTGGAAATCTTGAGGAGAAAAAAATCAGGTTTTTATGATTTGATAAGTATGTTGAAAGAAAATCATTCTCTAGCTAAGATGATTCCACTTTGAAATATTTGGGGATGGTTATACAGTTTTCATGATTCACAAAAGAAAATATGCCTTTATATTTCTATACAAATGATTACAAAGTGACTGCATAAGCAATAAAGCTAGTAAGTTTGAAGAAGAAAAAAATAGCACTAGCATATGCCCTTTTGATTAAGAAGGAGATATTAAAGTCGAAAGAGTAGAATGTTGCTTTAGAACCCTCAAACAGTATTCGAGTTTCATACTTTTTAAAAAAAACAAACATGTCATTTATCAAGTGAAGAGTAATATATTTGTATAGGATAAATACTATACCTTATCCAATCATATGATTCATGCCAAACTTCTCCTTTGCCCAAAGGATATGACATATCTCGAGGCAGCGGACAGATCCCATGGCTCATTAGACCCTCTCGTTTTGCATCAGCCATTGTGAGTCCTGACAGAAAATTGTTGAAAGTTATTGAAAAATTACACCTTCCAAAAATCTAGCATTTTTATGAGATTAAAACTGTCAAAACACATGACAATTCTAGATTAACACGAAGTAAAATAACAATGTTTGTGTCACATATATCAATTGAAACCAATTTTAATAGGCAGTAACCATGCAATACCAATGATCTTACAGAGCAATCATAGATCTACCTATAATAGATTTATCATACATCATAAATTGTCAAATATTCACATAATAATACATGAGGCCACTTATGGCGATTGTAAAGTAATAGTTAAGTTGAACATGTTACAAATTTCTTATAGACGTTGTCTATAGATAGATGTAATAAAAAAAAGAAATAAAAATAACACAATTATTAACTGATTTAATTTTACTATTTATCTTCACTTTTGATAATCTTATGGACCGCATTTTATCACACTGCACATCTTTCTCTTTTTTAAGGAAGATAACTAAAAAAAAGTATTCTAAATTTGTGAAAAAAAAATGGCTTCAGCAGATTGTAACTACCCTATCTATACTACCTGTGTCTGTGTCTAATTGCCGCACATTAATTTTAAAGATTTAAATATTTACTTAAATTACCAGGATCATAGATAGTGTCACTGGTGAAGACATTCTTGACTGTCATGTTTGCACACAGTCTCATCGACTTGATGTAGTGAAACCTACGATTCAGATACATTGATAGCGTGTGTTGCAAATCGAGACAGAGCACTGTCCACCGAGTCACCATTGGAGCAGGCCCACTTTGGTCTGATGATTGAAATTGAAAAGTTATCTATGGTTTTCTAAAAAAAATTCATAAGCTTATGTATAGGAAAAAAAAACACTTTAAAAGTGCACATTGATTTCAATGTGTGACGAGATATATGTTAAATAATCTACATTTTTGGTGGGTAGCAAATTACATAATATTTGAATAATTGGTAACTATTGATGTATCATTAATTAAACTAATAAACTGCCAAAGCTACTTTCTATTTTAAAAAGTTTAGACTATCTGTACACACTAGAAAATCAACTACCATCACTAAAACATCAAGAACTAGAGTAAACAACATGAGAACAACCACTTTCAATGCTAAACGAATTGATCCTTCTAACATCCTCACCTCTTGATGCTTCTGCTGCATATGATGGAGTGTACCCAGGAGATGGACTGCACACGAATGGAAACTGAAGCCATGTTGACGTGGACTTAAATGATTTGAATAGGTTAGAAAATGAAACTCGAATAATGAGATTGTCTGTGGTAGCTACATCTAAATGCACCACAAAATGTTTGCTGGGCATTGGTTTAAAGAGCAAGTAAAAGTAGCGTCCAGTGAGACCCAATGACTGACTGTTTGTCTTTGGCAGCAAGATATAGTTACTTGCTGGAACACAGCCATTAATCTTGTATACAGTGCCCTTGACACTTTTGTCCTGAGGGTAAATAAAAATCATTAGGTTTAAAGCCATGTTTAAATGATTGATTTTTTCACATACAAAGTTCATTCCTGAGTACATCTTTTTTAAGTTGAAAACTTGATAATAGAATTATAGGACATTTCATATTTTTTTCTTAGTTAGTGCTCACTATTCAATTTAAAACCATTTCCTTTTAAAATATAAGAAGATTATGTAATTAATACCTTTAAAAATCATTATATGGTAGACTTTTTAAATTGATTTTTTACTCTTAATAATGCTAGCTCAGAGGGACAACCTATTTGCACATTGATTTAATTTTAACCAAGACTATAGCAAACCATAAAAGATGACACATCTCCCTCTTTTGTTGCTTTTTTCCATGATGGCAAATTGAAGTACTTGAAAACGTTGACAAAAGGGCTTTGCCACACTGAGGAATACACCGGAAATAAAACAATGTCAGGCTGATCCAGTTTGTATTATCTCATTGAACTCTAAATGAATATAATTCACAAGGTGATGGATAGTAAGACTAAGAGTATGGGCATGTGTGAAAAAAATGTTTCTTTGCTTCTGAAATTACAGTTTGCAAAAACCATGTTTAGATACATTTTGCTTGATTTTTGATTGTTCAAAATTGAAAGGTAAAGAAAATCAGGTGCTTTTTATTTATAAACATAGTCTCTACAAAAGATTTCACATGATGCCCAAAAATGCTGCCTTTAATACACCAAGATTTTATTACCATGAGTAAAAGTTTTAAACTTTAAACGGTTTGTTTTAATTCTGTTGCTTTGCGTTGGAATTCTAATTAGGCTAATACTTTGACTGTTAAAAAAATCTTCAACTTTGTGATAAGCAGATACAGACGAATGAACTATGTTTAGCCTTCATGCATTAAACTCTAAAGGGAAGTCTGTCAGTGAGTCGGATTGTTAGTGTTTAATTTACATTTACATGTTGTCTGGTTCAGGATTCAGGATTTAAAAGCATGTTATCATAAACAGTAAACAGAAATGTTATGGATCTAGTCTAAAATCTAAATTCTAGTTCTATAATTATAGATTAAATCCAACAAAATGCCAACGCTAAAGACTAGCTTGGATACATGTGGCCTTTAGAGAAACATGTTTTCATAGGCTTAAATTCTTTCAAAACTTGAAATACCCTGTTTATAGGCTAAATGCATTCTTAAACCAACTGTCATTATGTAGCACTGATTGTCGAATTCATCTCCAAGGCCTCAAATTTATAGGTGAGAGGACTAAATATATCTATATTCAATATTATATATATTAAGACTTAAATTCTAGGTACCCGGTATTTGTAATAATCTAGATATATCTAGAATCTAGTCTTTAGCTAGAGATCTAGAAAATGATCCAACAAAACCAGATCTACTTACGGTTGTCCATATTTATAAGTGATTTAGAATTGATTTGTAAGTGAAACTTTGTACGGTACCCCTGTCCTTATAAACATCAGTTTATTTCTTTACATAGCACCCATTTTAGCTAAATTGTTTTGACATTGCATAGGTTCAGACTTGTTAAAATTGTTGCGCGCATAGGTTCAGACTTGTTAAACTTCGCGTTTGCCGCCATCTTGTTGCGTCCTAACAGTGGTAACATAAACTTCCGCCTCTGCTGGCATGCGGTGTATACATCAAACTGGCCGCCCCGAAATTGTTCCTGGGCACTATAGACATTTGAAGCACTGGTAGAAGTAACAAAAAAAAAACAACAACAAACAAAACAAAATGATGAGTGGACTTATATATGAGGAACCCTTCGATAATCTTTGAGGAGATAATATCTTAAACATGAACAACCCTTCGATGATCTTTGGGGGAGATTAACAAGCCTGAAACAGAGACGGGAAAAAAGGAGAAAAAAAAAGGTTATCAAGGTACTCCTCACCGACAGTATTATTTTCTCCCTCTGTCTCTGTCTCTGTCTGCCTGTCTGTCTGTCTGTCTGTCTGTCTGTCTGTCTGTCTGTCTGTCTGTCTGTCTGTCTGTCTGTCTGTCTGTCTGTCTGTCTCTCTCTCTCTCTGTCTCTCTCTCTCTCTCTCTCTCTCTCTCTCTCTCTCTCTCTCTCTCTCTCTCTCTCTCTCTTTCTCTCTGGGTTTAATACAAACAGTAGGCCTGGTTTCTTTCATATTTCTCTCTTTTATTTGCTCTTCTCCTGATCTTCGGTCCCGTTAATAATTTTTTTTTTTACAATGTTTACGTCTTCTTTTAGTAATAAATAAAAAATACGGTCCAGATATTTCGAGTAGCCTCTGCACATCCTCACAGTTCCATATCTTTATCTCTTCTCTATTTCCCTCCATCTCTCCCCGCCACCTCTCTTATATATTTTTTTCTCTTTTTCCTAGAGCTCCTAATTGTCATATTCTAGCCTAACTTCCTCCACAACCTTATTTTCACATTACCCGTATTTAGTTTACCAGGATCTGTCTCTTTTTGACAGAACATAAAATTGTCAGACGTCAATCTTGAGACCCGTCCCGATATAGCCTTGGATTTATTTATAGTTGGGCGGTAACCAACCAAGTATCCAACTGACTGAACCTGTCAAAGGGTAGATAGCCTACCAATGAATAACTGAAAGCACTAAATGAAGAAAACTGTCTAGTACGTCGATAAGGAACTCTTTTATTTTCAGAAATGATTAAAAAATATCTTTTTCATTGCATTTTGTAGCGGCATCCGTCAAAATGTCAACAAACTCGACGACTACCTCTACATCTAGCCCCACTGCATAGGGCTAGATTGTATCTAGATCTAGTGTCGTCTGAAAAACCAGGTGAGTTTTTAATATGCTACTATTTTAAATCCAAAACTAATTTTTACACTGGATATTTACAAAAATATGTATTAGAATCTAGACTAGAGTGATGATTAAATAAGTATGAGCAGTTCTGTAAAACTGCTCTGGCCAGTCTGGGTGTTACTGTAAAATGTGTAAAATTTTAAAAGAAAATACCTTTAGTTTACCCCTCATAAACATCTAGATCTAGATGCAAGGCTCTGCTTTACTCCATGATAGTGTTTTTGTAACTGATGTACATCTGATAATTTCTTAAATAATGAAGACAAAACACTAATAAATTTGGCACATGGTAGACACTACTCGGTTTGTTTTGAGAGAACAAACTTTCTCAAAACGAACTGCACTGCAGCACTCACAACTACTGTACACTGATGGAAACACGGAGTTGTTGACATGTCGCAGAAAACTTTACAAATTGATGTAATCTTTTCTGTGAAGTGCTGGTAACATTGATTGATAGACACTGTGCAATTCAATACATTCAACATGGGTTGATATAAACACAGTTTTATGGGGTGAAAGACAGGTAAGAGCGCTGTTGCTGAGAATATGTTCTGGTTTACACATCAAACTTCGAAGTTGCTTGGAACTTATGGAAAAAGCTTTGAATAGAGCATCCGTTAAGCCGACAATGCATTTAGAGAAAGAAAATCACTTTTAAAAACAAAAGAATGCTACTTCCCTTCCTGTCGTCAAGTCATCTGTCCTTATAAAGCAAAATACTTGATGTATGAATTCCTTGTTTTTTTTTTATTTTGTGTTAATTGTTTAATGATTTTGTGTTTTGGTTAAGGTTACATATTTTTTTTCTCAAACTTCAGTTTTCTCTATGAGTTGTAAAATTTTTAAAGAAAATACCTTTACCCCTCATAAACATCTAGATCTAGATCTAGATGCAAGGCTCTGCTTTACTCCATGATAGTGTTTTTGTAACTGATGTACATCTGATAATTTCTTAAATAATGAAGACGAAACACTAATAAATTTGGCACATGGTAGACACTACTCGGTTTGTTTTGAGAGAACAAACTTTCTCAAAACGAACTGCACTGCAGCACTCACAACTACTGTACACTGATGGAAACACGGAGTTGTTGACATGTCGCAGAAAACTTTACAAATTGATGTAATCTTTTCTGTGAAGTGCTGGTAACATTGATTGATAGACACTGTGCAATTCAATACATTCAACATGGGTTGATATAAACACAGTTTTATGGGGTGAAAGACAGGTAAGAGCGCTGTTGCTGAGAATATGTTCTGGTTTACACATCAAACTTCGAAGTTGCTTGGAACTTATGGAAAAAGCTTTGAATAGAGCATCCGTTAAGCCGACAATGCATTTAGAGAAAGAAAATCACTTTTAAAAACAAAAGAATGCTACTTCCCTTCCTGTCGTCAAGTCATCTGTCCTTATAAAGCAAAATACTTGATGTATGAATTCCTTGTTTTTTTTTGATTTTGTGTTAATTGTTTAATGATTTTGTGTGTTAATTTTTTACAACTCAAAAAATGTTCCAACGCCTGCAGAGAAACGACAGGGCAATGATAAGACAGATCTGCAATGTGAAGCCAGAAGATGTGGCCACCACTAGGTCAAATGAGCTATTGACGCTTCTTGGCCTTGAGGACCTGAACCTCATTCTGAAGGAGAGAAGACTCCGGTGGTATGGCCACGTGGAACGGTCAAGCGGAGCTATCAAGACAGCATTGGACATGCAAGTAACAGGAAGTCGTGGAAAAGGGAGACCCAGAATGACATGGAAGCAGGTGACAGAGAGGGATCGGAAAGACTGGAAACTCTCAACAACTGGAGATCTGGTGTGAGATCAGCCATGCGTGCAGCAAGCCAGCTACCTGGAAGGGGGTCCACTGATGTGGATGTTGCCCCAGTACCTGCACGTTAATCAAAATACCGATGATGATGATGATGATGATGATGAGTGATGTGGCATTATTGTAATTTCTTTAAAAACTTGATGTATGAATTCTTTGTTTTTTTTTAAATTTTGTGTTAATTGTTTAATGATTTTGTGTTTTGGTTAAGGTTACATATTTTTTTTCTCACACTTCAGTTTTCTCTATGAGTTAGAGTGAGGTTGAGTTTGTTCAACATCCAGTGTCAGCACTATATAGGCTTTATAAAAAAATATTGTGGACGGGCCCTAAGACTAACATCTGACAATTTTATGTGCTGCCACACTTGAGACACAGGAGTACCATGACCCCTGTTTCAGCCGGTCACACAAAACTAACACCGACCCAACCAGTAGGGGGTAAAATTGCCAGGGCTCAAACCATGGACCTCCTGCGTCGGCAGCCGATTCTCTACCCCAGGAATACCATGCCCCAGGAATACCATGGCCCCCTAGAGTGAGGTTTACTCCCGAAAAAGGACTAGGGATCATATAGCCACACCTCAAACTCAAAGTCTACTGTTGTTGATTTCAATTCATATGTTTTGGTTTGATATAATTTAGGTTTGTTGAAGTCATGGGTGAATCAGTTACAACAATGCATTATCGGCACATTGTGTAGATCTCTATATATTTTAGTTTCATAGGGTCATGTTTGACTAGCTTTCCAATATGTACAAATGTATTAGTTGGGCTTAATGTTTTGCACGAAGATCTCACAAAAGCATTAAAGCTGAAAAGTTGACGAGTAATATATTTGGATCTAAATACAGGAAAACTCATCCCAACTAATACTGAATTAGCCTAGTGAAAACATTAGACTTGAGAGGTGCCATGTGACTTACTCAGGTTTGCTCCTCAGACTGCAACTGAAGTGAAAGTGAAACAAAGAACTTTGCTGTGAGCACCCACTTTGTAGATCATATATTTATGGTCACTTCAAGATAAGGGTAAGGAAAGAAAACTGAAAGTGTAGGAACAAGGGTTTTCTAAAACGTAATTGACCATCTATGGCGATCGCTACCAAGGCTGCACAAATTTGATATAAAGTTCTTATTCATGAGAACAAGTTTCAACTTCACAAGTCTGTTAAAAAAAAAAAAAACTGTCAAAGGTGACTATATTATTTACTATCATCTTACCAGCGCATCAATACTTAGTCCATTAGTATTATTAAGAATTTAAGTCTTTGACGACACATCTAGAGTGGTTTCTGGTTATGATGCTAGAAACAAATCATGAGATGACAATGTTGTCGTACCCGTGGACTATTAGTTTTATTTACTGAATGCTTGTGCTAAGTTTAGTGGCTGCAACTTTAAGGTTTCGGCCCCAAGATTGAAGCAATGTCAAGCTCAAGGGTGCAGAGAGAACTAGATTTGGAAAATAGTGATTGGATTAATTTTAGCTAAATTTCTAGTCATAGAAAGCAAAGATGCAATTTTATCTAATAGTCATTTATGATAACTGCATCAATCATTCAATGTTGCTTTTTATTAAATCAACCAAGAATTATCTCAATTTTGTTGACTTCAAATTTCGATAAGTAAAAAACATAAGAGGAGCTGTAAATTTTTTAAAATAGGCCGAAACACCTGATTTTTTTAGTTGTTTTGAAATTTACTAGGTCCCTTTCTTCAGCTATTTCAAGAAAGTAACATTTTAAATTTTAGGGGGAATTGTGATCCAAATGATGGAGACTATTCCTTTTAACAAAACAGTCAAGTCTTGTGGAGGAGTAAGATTTGGCACTTATATAAAACAAAGGTTTTATGAATGCCAGTATTGTATGGCATAGACTTTTCTTTGACCCTTTTAACCCCCCCCCCCCCCCCCCCCACACACACACAACAACAACACCCCCACCCTCTATCTACTACTCTGACCCCCCCCCCCCCCCCCCAAACACACACATACAGACACACCCTATTTCCTTATTAGGTAGAAAAAGAAGAATATTACTGAATAACTTTGCTGTGAGCACCCACTTTGTAGATCATATATTTATGGTCACTTCAAGATAAGGGTAAGGAAAGAAAACTGAAAGTGTAGGAACAAGGGTTTTCTAAAACGTAATTGACCATCTATGGCGATCGCTACCAAGGCTGCACAAATTTGATATTAAGTTCTTATTCATGAGAATAAGTTTCAACTTCACATGTCTGTAAAAAAAAAAACAACTAGTTTTGTTGACTGAATGCTTGTGCTAAGTTTAGTGGCTGCAACTTTAAGTTTCGACCCCAAGATTGAAGCAATCTCAAGCTCAAGGGTGCAGAGAGAACTAGATTTGGAAAATAGTGATTGGATTTATTTTAGCTAAATTTCTAGTCATAGAAAGCAAAGATGCAATTTTATCTAATAGTCATTTATGATAACTGCATCAATCATTCAATGTGCTTTTTATTAAATCAACCAAGAATTATCTCAATTTTGTTGACTTCAAATTTCGATAAGTAAAAAACATAAGAGGAGCTGTAAATTTTTTAAAATAGGCCGAAACACCTGTTTTTTTTAGTTGTTTTGAAATTTACTAGGCCCCTTTCTTCAGCTAGTTCAAGAAAGTAACATTTTAAAGTTTAGGGGGAATTGTGATCCAAATGATCGAGACTATTCCTTTTAACAAAGCAGTCAGGGCTTGGAGAGGAGTAAGATTTGGCACTTATATATAACAAAGGTTTTATGAATGCCAGTATTGTATGGCATAGACTTTTCTTTGACCTTTTTAACCCCCCCCCTAACACACATACAGACACACCCAATTTCCTTATTAGGTAGAAAAAGAAAAATATTACTGAAATATTCATAGTTATAATGATTATAGCAAAAAGAACAGAAGCAACTATACACAAACTTTGTCCTGTCCTTTGGCCTTGTCTCTTTGGTTGTTACTGCTCACAGGGCAGTAGCCTCATTATGAGTTGTATATTATGAGCACAGACATTGAGGACTAGGACACACAATCACTCTCTTCCTGGTATAAATTGCTGAACTATCAGTTTCCTTAAAAAAATTCTAATGTTGAATATATTTGCACACCGATGATATAACATTTGAAGTATAGCGAGGATGCTCAAACATAAAACTAGTATGTGTACTTCGGAGGTGGGAAGGTGTCCCCGGTTTGATCCCCGTGGGGGGCACCTTTTCCCATGCTACTGGTTGGATTGGTATCAGTATAAAATGTGTGACCAGCTAAAGCACAGTGCTGATTTCCCCGCTCTGTGTCTGAGTGGTAGATGTAAAATTGTCAGATATTTGTCTTTTTTATGACAACGCACATGAAAAAAACAAAACAAAGATGTTCTTGTGAAACCGTAGTAACAATATAAAGGACTTGCTTTAAAAAAAATTCTTACAGAGACCTGCACATCTTGATAAAGGACTTTCTGTGCTTTTGGTGGGAAAATAATAATGTATTGAAAAAAAAAATACAGTACTTTTATAAAAGGAATTTTTACTGTTACATTCCTGCTACGGGGCTTCTTCTCAAAATGCTTTTGACAAACCCGCTAAGAAAAGAAAACGGAACGTATTTATAAAGTGAAAAAATCCCACTAAACTTCTGTTTGTGCCATATATCACAACCCAAGCAGTTTGTCAAACAATTGTACGAAAAGATTATCGCAGCGAGTAAACTTTGCTACAAGAAAGCTCGTTCTCTCTTCAAGTTGTTCATTGGTATTCAATTTCCCGAACACAGTTTTTGTTGGAGAAACGTAAAATATCGACTGTCATTTCCCCATCTTCCAATTATTGTAGACCTAATGTGTGGTCATGGTTAAAAAGAAGAAATCGCTCCTCTGAAGAATAACGTAGCAATAAGTAATATACAATAAAACACTAAATATCTTAAATTTATTTTGACATTTCAAAAATTATCAATCTGCTCTGCAAGATTGGATTGTCCAAATATTTAGTTGCAGGTGTTGTGTGTAAATTCTCCTGTCCAAGTGATAGGTTACAAAAATTATCTGTCTGTTCTTCAACACTAGGTAGGTAGTCAAAATTGAAGTTGCAGATGTTATTTTATTTTATTGTGTCCAAGTGATCACAGAAGATAAAGGTACTTCAATCTCGCTGTGATAGCTGCTTTTCGTTTCTGGTGCGGTAGACACACATTTCATCCCTCCACATTCCAACGAATTTGTTCGTTCTAGCTCTCTTTCTCTACCAAGGAATGTGTGTTTGTCTTTTTGAAAATATTTTGCAATCGGTATCCATCAATGTTAATTTGTATCTGTTTCTGTCTCACTATTCTTCTGTTCGTTTTACTCTCTTCACGAGCTCTCGATCATCATAGTTATGATGGGATCGAACCAATCAATACTAACAATACAATCAGTCCTGGTTGTAACCCGTTGTTGCTTACTTGAAATCCGACCTGGATACACTAGTGGTGACCGATCGAATGCGGCCATCGACTTGAGAGGTTCTCGACTGGCCTTGGAAATGCAAGAAATGTTGATGTTTGTTAGGCTTAATGAGTGAAAAAAGAACAGTTGTGCTCCCCTATTCTTACAGAATTTGAGTAAAATAGAGCATTGCATTGATAGGAATATACCATCAGCGCTCACTAAATTGTTTGTATCACTTTCATCCGGGATTTTTTTTAATTGTCCGAACATAAATGCCCGTAAAATGTTGACTTACTACATACATGTACAATATAAATCAACTAATTGTGATGATCACTTTGTTGACAGATGCATCTTTTTTTTGTGTGTGTGTGCAATATTCAATCCACCTGGGCGATGATAACGGCATTTCACATAATAATATGTTGTTTATCACAGTTGTGGTCGTAGTTCACCACTAGTAGGATTAGCAATAACATCAGCAAGATTAGCTGTAACAGTAGACGTCATCGTAGTACATGTAGTACGTAATAGCAGTACCTACAGGTGCCACTTCCTTATTTATGAAGAAACCGGACACAAACTTGCGTTTTATTTTATTTATTTGTTTCTTTATTTTTAGTCAATAAAAGTATCCTTTAAAACTATTGTGTGAATCATGTTACCTATAATTATCTTTATCCGCCTCTTTTTCTCTGCCCCCCTCTCTCTCTCTCTCTCTCTCTCTCTCTCTCTCTCTCTCTCTCTCTCTCTCTCACGCACACCCATAATCCCTCAAAAATAGACCCCCTCCCCCCTACATTTCTCCCCTTTTTAGCAGTAAAATCATTAAACACGCGTCTTTTATGGTAAACACCTTTGTATTCAGAACATAAATAATCTGGCCATCGTGTTACTGCTAGCCACGTTTTCGTTCTTTCATTTGAATGAACCCATCTCAGAAACTGTGATTTACTACTGTATCAAAATGTGCTAATCATTGTTGCAAATTTCAAGGTGTTCACAGAACACAACCTTGATCCATTCTCCCCAGCCTAGTAGTAGTATAACATAATAACTGTTTATAATCGATGCAAGCTTAGGTGTTAGCCAACTTTATTAACTGAAGGCTAGTCCGCGCGAAAAGACTGCGATAATGTTACAAAGATGAAAGTTCTCTTTTATGTCTTAGTTTATATTCATGTTATATCCTTCAACGAGATTTTTTTTTTCCTTTTTTCATTCACCACCTGCTTTTTGCACTCGGCCTACTGAAATTGATTTACTCTTTTCTTCGTCTTAACATGTTTTCAGATTATGTTGCACGTAGCAAAATCTGAAACTAGGTCGACTTTATACTACCTCCTCCTCCTCCTCCTTCTCCTCCTCCCTTCTTCTTCTTCTTCTTCTTCTTCTTCTTCTTCTTCTTCTTCTTCTTCTTCTTCTTCTCCTCCTCTTCTTCTTCTTCTTCTTCTTCTTCTTCTTCTTCTTCTTCTTCTTCTTCTTCTTCTTCTTCTTCTTTGCTGAAATGATATAATTTTATCCATTCTGTC
The DNA here is from genome assembly GCA_003991915.1 of Elysia chlorotica. Lineage (NCBI taxonomy): Eukaryota > Metazoa > Mollusca > Gastropoda > Plakobranchidae > Elysia > Elysia chlorotica. The sequence goes on along the minus strand of RQTK01000102.1, from coordinate 790,601 downwards.
CAATATCGAAGGATTCATGTAATTGTGACAATCTAACCGTGGTGTAACGTTGCACAAAGTGCCTTGTGCCATCTCCTTTTCTTCTTCTTCTTCTTCTTCTTCTTCTTCTTCTTCTTCTTCTTCTTCTTCTTCTTCTTCTTCTTCTTCTTCTTCTTCTTCTTCTTCTTCTTCTTCTTCTTCTTCTGGGGGGCGCGGTGGCCCAGGGGTAGAACATCGGCTTCCGACGCAAAAGGTCCCGAGTTCGAATCCTGGCTGTTGCAGTATCCCTACTGGTTGGGTCGGTGTCAGTTATAATGTGACCGGCTGAGACAGGAGTCATGGTATCCCCACCCTGTCTCGTGTGTGGCAGCACATAAAATTGTCAGACGTCCGTTGCACAAAGTGCCTTGTGCCATAGAAATTACCCTAAGGTTTTGGTTTGTGCGGTCACGTTGATGTGTGGACACAAGAGCGGAACATGCGTGTCGAGGAATCAATTAGGCGAAGAGCTCAAAGCATCTCTGTCACCTCTCTTGGGTGCTCAGCTATAACAAATCAATATTACGTAGGATTGTTGTAAGAAAGTCAATATACAATTACATGCCATTATCCGCAATGCTGAGATGAATCTTTCCAAAACAATATCCTCTATTCTGAAGTTTGAGACAAAGTGTCTGGTAAAGCTGTGTATGTATTAAGTTCGAATTTCAATGCCAAGTCCGTGGGGGAGGGGGGGGTGTGTCTAATTTTGTGTGTTTTTCATTTGCATCGCTAACGTAGAATGCCGCTCACACTAAACTCATAAAGTTCTTGCAATGATCGACAAAACCAATAACATATTAAAAAGTCCTAACAATAACGTGCGGCCAACGCCATGGTCATGATCAATGTTTAATAACAACCCTAAAATCAATCACAATAATCAATTTCCGACCCTAAGTACAATACATGTTGTAAAACCATGAACCTGCTTTTTACGATTATCTCAATTTATCCTTCAGGCGTTTTGTGTTTTATTCTTTCCTCCCAAGTGACCAGGTTTTGGAGTACATAAATGGTGTTCGCATTGTATCCAGCAACCTCATTAAATCCTAGCTTGTTTGGTTCATTAGCTTCAGAAAGTACTACCTACGCTAAATCGTTTACAGCTTTCTCCTGCAAGATCCAAAAACAAGTGAAAGCACTAAATTAATGCTTTTTACCCCAAGGGCATAACTACCACCTACCAGGAGTTTTGAAAATGAGTAAGATAAAAATTTATGAGACCATTATGAATCAGAACTATATTGACACGTTGTTTTTTTTTTACTTAGACAAAATCAAACACACAATACAAGAGCTAGACCGTAGTGGTATTACCGTAATTCCTTGAACAACAACCTACAAAATCAAATATACACCACGAAATCTTCTTGAACAGAGATTTGCTGCCTTGCTTACTTCAGGGTGTGGCCTAGATTATCCCACGTTAACCTACTCAGTCTATAGGTGTCTTTAAGTCGGAAAGCGTGCCGTTATTATAGGCCATAATACTTTGGCTATTCGTTTTCATGTATTGGTACCTTCATTTCGCCTCAAGTAACCATCATGTGCATAACTATAAAGATTTAGAACTAAAATGGTGAATATTTTTAATTATGATTTTCATGCTGAAACTTCCGGAATATCAGACGGTGTAATTCATCCCACTATTTGAGATATAATTATTATATCCGTTGTGCCATACAGTTGGCATATTTCTATATAGAACTAAAAAATTGAACATTTTGGTTATCGGTTTAAAAATACTGTTTATATGTTGCAATCTCGGAAATGGTTTATTGTACTCATGAAACTATATACACAGATCTCCACATAATTCGCCCCAAGAGTCCACACGCTTAGAGTTTGACCGAATATCAAAGCCAGTATTTATTGACCGGAGAGTCAACTTGTCCTGTCTCCACGCGAGTGGAGTTCCTTACTTTGTGCACCCAATCGCGTTAATTTGACAGCTACGAGTAGTCCCTTCTGGCATAGCAAGGGTCCTTGCGACAACGAGGCCCGTAGCGACAAAGACGATTGGTAAGAAAATCTGCATGGGTGTCCAACCATAGCCTTACCCAAGACTTACGGAGCCAATGAGCGATCAGAAGAGAAGGCTTCATGTCTATGTTGCGTGATTATGTCATCCGTTATGGTCGTGTACATCGCAAAGCCTGTTCTGATTTCGAGTGGACCTCGTCAGGATTATGTCCCAGCGCTTGGCGCAGACAATGGCGGTATTATTAGTATTAGTATTATTAGCCTAGCGACCCGTCTTACGTGTGTACAGATCTAGCGCCTCCGTTGCCGCTTTGCGTCGGATTAACGGTGTAAATACGAGATTATCCGCTTACGGGTCCGTGCCTGTTGCTTGCTGGATATGGATCAGTTACATGAATGAGTTGCTCTATTTCCGAGGGGATCAGGGAATTATTTTGGTCTCAATATAAGAATAATTATTAGTATTAGATTCCCTTAGCCGCCATCTCCAAGTTCACGTCTTTTCGTGGTCGCTCCTTTATTTGGAAGGAAGTACATTGTAGTTTGCCAGGATGGCAATTTAGAACAGTTTTCTACTACTTGTGCTAGTCCTTGTTTAACGTCTCCTAACTTTTAACAAAGACCCTACACGATGGCGGGACTCACGAGCGGGTTACTCAGGACATGACCGATTCACAATATTTATAAATGTACCGACCCAGCCTTTAAGGGAAAAAAAACCCACAACGATCAGAACAGCTGGGTTCGAGCCTACGATTTTCGAAATAGAAGCTGCTCGTTCTGTCTTTTGACCACCTTCCCCCCTCCTCATAATGAAAACTTTTAATGTTTAATTAAGTTATAATTATTCTCTTTTCTCAGTTTAAACATTGTAAACGTTCGTGGCAAGCGCAAAGTGTCGGTAGCTCGGTCGATTAGAGTTCTGATCTGGGTAGCAGGATGTCCGAGGTTCGAACCGTAGTTCATATTCCCGCCTTTGTAAAAAAAAACAGTGTATGTTTCGAGAAACTAAGGGCACTCAAATCTAAATGTTTTTTTTTTTTAAAGATTATACTTATGTTGCCTGCTGTCCATGGAATTTGCTGTGACAGTACTTCTTGTCACCATTATGTTGTTTGAGAAAACAAAACTTCGGCTTCTGTGTGGTTTGTAAATCCATCAGTGACAAAGTGTGTTTTTCAATTTACTCTGGATGTGGCTTTTTTGGCTTACGCTGTAACAGATGGACGTGTCTGCTTGTCGTGCTAGCCATCTCAGTAGCCCCGTCCCAACACTAATGTCTTGAACAAACCGTGCACTATTTGCTTTACGTGCATACATTTTCAACTTTTCTTAGCCTCTTAGCTCTTTTTCTACTTTCCTTAGCCAAAAGCTTGAGTTTTTATTGAAAATACCAATACCTTGCTTTAGAGTCCTGTTGTTTTTTTTTGTTTTTTTTTTTAAACAATTCAGTTCCCTTGGGGCAGTACAAAATGTGTATTCAGGAGCTCGATAATTATTCTTGAACTTTTCCCTCTTTGGCCCACAATTTCTCTCTCTCTCTCTCTCTCTCTCTCTCTCTCTCTCTCTCTCTCTCTCTCTCTCTCTCTCTCTCTCTCTCTATCTCTCTCTCCCTCTCTCTCTCCACACCCAATGCAATAGTTTATTGTGACCGGCTGAGACAGGAGTCCAAGCCTCCCCGCCCAGTCTTGTGATTCGTGTGTGGCAGCACGTAAAATCGCCAGACGTCAGTCTTAGGGTCCGTCCACTATAAAATCTAAAGAGTCCTGATGTTGGACATTAAGCAACAATGCAAAACTTTCTGTCTTTATGCAAGCATAATACCGATATTATTTTGGTCAATAAAATTGTAATAATCTTTAAACAATTCTTCTTTAACCGTTTTTTTAATACTTGCAACTGTAGACACAGCATATTGATAACAGTAGACAAAAATAGCTACCGATGTGTTCACTTATCCGTTGTTTTTAAAAGACATAATAATGTAGTTTGGTCCAGGATATACATGGTGTCTTGTGTTTTTCCCCATCTAGTTTTCATTTCTTATAAAAGTTAGCACTGGTCTCTTGCTCCTCCCTTGTATTCTCATCGCTCAATCAGGGGATAAAAAAGTCATATTTTCCTCAAAACATCAGTGGGGGTAATATGGTTATACTAGTGCTAGATCATACCCCTAGCCCTGCGTTTCATTGCAGTGTGGTTCATTATTTCATGATTATATCTCTTAATGATTGGAAACCTGATAGGCTGCGACCGAGGATACCAGATAGCCTGGGCTTCGACCATTTCACACTAGGCTCAGTGTCACATCCACAGAGTAGAGGCCTTGTCATAACTGACCCTTTAGCGGAAACGAAGACGATAAGTCATGGATTCTGCACCGACATCCAATCATAGTTCTCTTAGAATTACCTATCCAATGAGCGATTATATAATTGTAGAACAACGAGCACAATTTGGTGTGATTGCGTCATCTGTTATCGGCATGTTGATCGCAAAGCCGATTATTCATCACCGTCGTCGCTGCCACCTACACTAGCCTCATCATAGACATGGTATCACAGCGACCCAACCCAACCAGGCGGACCCGCCGTCTCGTCAGGTGAGGCAGTCCACACTCGCGACACTGTGTGTGACAGGACACCCAGCCGTACGGCCAGCTAGCTAGGCGTAGGACCAGCAGGGCGTTGTGGCACAGGCACATAGCACTACAGCTGGCCAAGCCAGGCGCAGTTGGGAGAGGGACGTTAGGGTTTGGATACAGTCATGTACGCGTATTTCAAGTAGCACTACATGTATCACTTAAGTTGCTGGAGCAAGTTCTGTTCGGTAATATGCTCTAAATTTTTTTTGTAATATAGAACCTTGTAATTACAATGTATACCCTTTCTAGCCAGAGATCTAGATCTAGGTCTATTATCTGTTAACTGTATTCAGTCACTGCAACAGTGTATGTGAAACGGAAAACAACATAGAACCTACAAAAGCGGGATACACTATTAATTCAGTGGCGATAAGGAGAGTTACCTGTGTTCGTTATCCCAGCTGTGAGCCCGTCTATTGTGATTTTCATTAGCTTAAAGGTAAGTTTTTTATTTCTCATGCAAGCATACTATAATTGTGTCTTTTTAATAGTAATTATCAATTGTCAATAGGTCTGGGGGTCTTATTCTATTTAAATGGGCTTTTGATTATGGTTTTTGGATCGGCGAATAAACTTCATAAACACTAGTTTTATTTTATCATCCTTTACCCCTCCTTGTTGTCTTTATCATTTTTGTTTAAACGGAAAACATTGCCATATTCACCATCGTAAACAGTCATAATTTCTACAATTCGTGAATATAGCCCTACATGTATCATCTTATCAGGTATGGCTATTGTTATCTCGAGCATCCTCATCATTTTTTTTTTGGCTTTTGGTATCTACAGTAGTACCACAGACAAAATGTAACCCCAGAAAGCAAATGGCTATTTTAAAATAAAAATTTAGAAGAAACATGTGATTCGCTCTTATTGACACGGATATGCACTTTTATGCATCAGTAATCCTAATTTGGGCTGTAAAGAATGTGTGGTTACACAGCGTGATGCATGTACTAAGACCATTCTTTAAAGTAGCAAGCCTCGTCTCATCACCGTCTAGTAACTTTATTAATTAACTAGACCAAGGAATAATTTGAGTTGATTTTTTAACGTCAGCAGCAAGGCTCCCATGATGAACAATTTTAAGTGCTGCCTTCCAGAGATAGAATATGTTAAAACGGGGAAGACCCAAATCAAAACGTCATCTGCTATGCTAATCCCTGTAGAGGTATTGAGGTGGGTTGTTGCGTGATGTATTATATCAGCATTAAATTTTATTTCTAGATTCGTACTGAATTGGGAACTCATGTGTACTGTTAATCCGGAAATAAAATCCAATTAAATCTTTCTCTGAATTTGAAACCTGGATATTGGGATTCGATAACAGTTTGAACCTACTAAATTTTAATCCGGACCATACGTTTGAATTTTTTCAGAACGAAAATTAAAAAGTAGTGTTTGTACCAGAAAAATAAACATCCTTTTCATAAAGAATGCGTCGTCTAAAACCAAGCCGCAATACTTAGATTTACAGCAACAAAACTTCACCCTCGTTCACAAAAAAACAACAACAACAAAAACAACTACGTTTTACTACCCAACCATTTTGCACGCACATGTATGATGATTTTAATTACTGTTTTTCAACTCTAACTGCTGAGGAAAGTTACATAGTCTATAGCAAGGGATGTACATGTACTTAGGGGACGTGAAACATAACAGTTTCAAACCACCTCAGTTCTCACACCCTTAAAACGCCTGTTCTCACCTGTGCCTGAGCTCTGTGGGTCACAGCCTCCGTGTAATACTTTGTGGCCATTAACCGGTGCATACGCTTCCTGCCTTCAGAATTAATATTTCCATGTTTACACTTTGACCGGGCCGGCTGTGTGCCATTATAGATCTTGCGACCCACACGGCGAAATTGGATGACATAATCATACCGCTAAGAAATTGTTTCTTTCTTTTTTTTTATAATTTAAAAAAATCGCTGTTTGTCTCCGTAAGTTTAGGACAAAGCTATGATTAGAAGCCGGTGCAAATTTCCTTGCTCATCGTCTTCGATTTCTCTAAGGGTCCGCCATCGCAAGGCCTTTTTGTGTGGCATACAGAACCCCAAACACTGACATGGGACACCGGTGCGACTGAGCCCCAGGGAGGCACTCGGCCAGCCCGTTATCACCCACGCATGCCTGGGGGCCCAGGCCTCGCAAACCTTGGGGTTACTTCTAGTACTACCTTTGAAGGTGTGTGTGGGAGGTGGGGACACCGGTGTTCTCTCTGTTTTGTCTCAAAGAGAGGGGGGAGGGGCGGTCATGTAGTACATGTATGTATACAGTGTGCGCGCAATTAATTCTGTATTAGTAGCTGATTTTATTGTGTCAATGGCACTTCAGTTCAGTACTAAACAATGCTTGTATAGCACTAACAAAATATTATGAATGCTTTTTATGATTCCCCTTTATTAGGCTTAAGTCCATTGTTGCAGTTTATCGTGCATTATAAAAGTTCAATTTTCACTGTGAAATTGTTGCAGACGTTGTAAACCAATTTCATAAACTATTTCATACATTCATTTTCCCATTGTGTACTATCAACTCTCATAGATTCCGTCAAATTAAATTCTTTTTGTCTGGAAAACCCTTTTAATTACTATCTGTGCAATTATAATTTATTGTGTATAGGCCAAATACCTTTTTCCGAATACAAGTTAATACAGTTCAATTGTCAATGAAAATAAAGATACTTACTGGCCCAGCCCATCGGCCATAACCCATGAGAATTTTTTGTCACAAAGGGGATAAATGTACATACAGTGTGTGCGCAGTTTACAGCTAGCAGAGTTCCTTCTACGTATCAATTCTACTTCAGTACACATGTACATGTTACGCTTGTCAGACGAAGGCATTGGCACACTATTGGCCCCACCCAGCGGTCATAACCCATGGTCATTTTTGTTTGTCACAAAAAGGGACACAACACAATGTCATTATATGTGCGCAGTTACTCCGTTTTCAGACAAAATGCATTGATACCAAACTGGCCTTACCCAACGGTCATAACCCATGAGATCTTTTTGTTTTGTTATGCCACAAACAGGGACATGGTTGTATACAATAATCTGCGCAGTTGACAATTTTCATGTAATAACAGTTCGCTCTATGTACCATTTCTACTTTAGTACATGTTGTGCTTGTCACCTGGAAGCATTGACTCCTCCTTGGTCGTACCCAACGGCAATTACCTGTGAGAATTGTTTTGTTACAAATGGAGGGGGTTGGGGGGATGGGCATGTATAAACTTTACGGCGTGTGACCAGTTAAGATAGTTAACTAGTTCGCTCTATGTACCATTTCTACTTTAGTACATGTTGTGCTTGTCACCTGGAAGCATTGACTCCTCCTTGGTCGTACCCAACGGCAATTACCTGTGAGAATTGTTTTGTTACAAATGGAGGGGGTTGGGGGGATGGGCATGTATAAACTTTACGGCGTGTGACCAGTTAAGATAGTGAACCAGTTCGTTAGATGTATCAATGCTACTTTAGCACATGTTGTGACTGTCAGCCGAAAGCATTGACGCCTCCCTGGCCCTACCTAACGGTTCTCGTCCATGATAATCTAGTTTAAGCCTCTCGGGAATTACCTGACTCAGTTAAGTTGCACGTTGTTTACTTCCTTTGGTCTAATAAATGAAAAATGCTTAGCCGAGCATTCTTCAAGCGTAAAACTTAAAAGAATATCTGAGCAGTCAAATAGTTAAAAATTAAAATACCTTCCAGCATAATGTTGTGTCCACTGGGTGTTCCCGCGTGTTTGATACACTGTAGATTGTTTTTAGTTCTGTTATCTTATCTTACTGTACATTGTTTCTAGTTCTGTTATCGTACTTTACTGTACATTGTTTCTAGTTCTGTTATCGTACTTTACTGTACATTGTTTTTAGTTCTGTTATCGTACTTTACTGTACATTGTTTCTAGTTCTGTTATCGTACTTTACTGTACATTGTTTTTAGTTCTGTTATCGTACATTACTGTACATTGTTTTTAGTTCTGTTATCGTATTTAACTGAACATTCTTTCTAGTTATATTATCGTACCTTACTGTACATTGTTTTTAGTTCTGTTATCGTATTTAACTGAACATTCTTTCTAGTTATATTATCGTACCTTGCTGTACATTGTTTTTAGTTCTGTTATCGTACCTTGCCTTACTCTACATTGTTGTTTCTAGTTCTGTTATCGTACTTTTCTGTATATTGTTTCTAGTCCTGTTATCATACATTACTGTGCATTGTTTTTTTTTCTGTTATCGTACTTTACTGTGCATTGTTTTTAGTTATGTTATCGTGCTTTGCTGTACATTGTTTCTAGTTCTGTTATCGTACTTAACTCCCACTTTCATTATTGCTTCCATGAATATCTAACATAGAAAATGTACACATGTACACATGGAGAAAATGAGGGAATTGAAATACATGATTGTTTCCAAACCCTAACATCACTCTCTTTTTTTTTTCTTTTCTTATTTCAAGACTCATGCTCCCAGATAATTTTGGAGTGGATTTTAGCATACTTTCTGGACTTCGAATTCCTTGGGTGGTTTGGCTTTAGCTGAGAGCTTTATATAAAGTTGTGCTAGATTAGTCTGTGTCGCAGAGGGTTTTTGGATACTTTCGTGTGTGAGTCACGATCTTGTGACTTGATTTCCCTGCGTACCCGGATTATTTTACACCCCTCCTCCCATTCTCTTCGCTTCAGTGTTAACTTAGTGCCCTGTTCATACAGCCTTAAACTTCCGTGGTATGCTGTCCTGAAAATTTCACGGTTTATAATCTCATTGACAACGTGCATTTTTTGTTCCTCTTCACGTCTCTGACTTTAATTTTGTGCAATCAACACAATCGTGTCTATGGCGCAGGTGTTTTAGTCTTAAATCCCCTACACGTTGATCTTATAAATGGACTAGTTTCCTTCTCCTCTCTGAAAGTTCATGCACATTATATTTTACCCCGGATAAACTGTCAACAGTTACAGTGTTATAATCCTGAACTGGCTGTTGCTCTGTAAAGCCCTAATTTTCAATGCACTATTGTTTGCCTTTGTCAAACCAAACAACAAAAAAAAAGTTCTCGGTAGACCGTGGGAAAAAAAATTCTAGCCTTACCGTAAGTCTAATAGAAGAGGAAATTCATAGAATACTCAGAAACCTCTAGCTTGTTTGGGACACATTACCCTCACCGACGTTGTCTATTTTAACATCCTACCATACCATGCATCCTACCCAAACAAGCAATAATATTATTCAGGGTATCGGGTAGATCTCGTACTCTGTGCTACATGTGAATTTACCGCTGGACCTTAAAATGTACACACTGTTTAGAGTACGCCCTTTTTATGATTCTGCGATTACAATCACGTGGCTGTGCGTTTTCTCTTCCCGGTTCGTGTGTTGCAACTAAAAGTTGACGATTTCCAACGTATTTATGTGCCCCGTTTTTCCTCATCATACACTGAAGACAAGTATTGCCCTTTTGTAAAGCGATTCTGTTGTGATTATATAGGTCCTTTTTATAGTTCCCTGATAACCATCATATGATCGTACGATTTATCTTCCAGGTTCGTGCGCTGAGATTAAAATTCAATGATTTCCAAAACTATTTTTTTTGTACCCCCTTATCTTTCATGCGTATTTGGTACAATGAACATAAGTATTGCCATTTTGTACATTGTTACTGTTGTGATTATATAGGTCCTTTTCACGGTGTTCCGATAACCGTCACATGATCGTGATTCTCTTCCTGGTTCTTGTGCAAAAAATTAAAGATCTTCAACATATTTCAATCTGTCTACCACCCCTCTTACTCCTTACTCTCCCTGCTTATTTGATACACTGAAAACAAAGAATGTTATTTTGTATACTGTTTATGTTGCGGTTTTGAAGGAAGGCCCTTTTTGTGGTTCTACGATAAGAACACATGCTTAGGCAATTTCATTACCCGGTTCGTGTGCTCCAATGAAAATCAACATTTTCAACGTGCTTCTGTATCCCGTTATTCATCCTGCGTATTTTGAGACAGTGAAGGCAAGTAATATTATTTTGTACTCTTTATTTTCTGTTTAAATTTTGTAGGCCCTTTTATGGTTCTGCGGTTGTGCAATTTCTCTTCTCGGTCCGTGTGCCGCATGCGAACCTGTGCAAATGTAACAGGTCTATTAATATTTCAACCAACACACCGTGAATAAATATAACAGGCCTACATGTGGTTGGTGAAATTGAGACAGCAGGAAAAGAAAGTTGTCTCTGTTTAGGCCGACTCCATAGACCACGCACCCCACACCACACCCTTCACACGCGTGAAACGAAAAAAATAAAGTTCATGCACACTAAATTTTACCCCGGATAAACTGTCAACAGTTACAGTGTTATAACCCTGAACTGGCTCTTGCTCTGTAAAGCCCTAATTTTCAATGCACTATTGTTTGCCTTTGTCAAACCAAACAACGACAAAAAAGCTCTCGGTAGACCGTGGGAAAAAACATTCTAGCCTTACCGAAGTCTAATAGAACTGGAAATTCATAGAATACTCAGTAACCTCTAGCTTGTTTGGGACACATTACCCTCACCGGCGTTGTCTATTTTAACATCCTACCTAAACAAGCAATAATATTATTCAGGGTATCGGGTAGATCTAGTTCACTGTGCTACATGCGAATTTACCGTTGGACCGTACATAACACACTGTTTAGAGTGTACGCCCTTTATGATTCTGCGATTACCATCACATGGCTGTGCGATTTCTCTTCCCGGTTCGCGTGTTGCAACTACAAGTTGACGATTTCCCACGTATTTATGTGTCCCCTTTTGCTTCGTGATAAACTGAAGACAAGACAGTATTGTCCTTTTGTAAAGCGATTCTGTTGTGATTATATAGGTCCTATTCATGGTTCCCTGAAAACCATCACATGATCGTACGATTTATCTTCCAGGTTCGTGCGCTGAGATTAAAATTCAATGATTTCCATAACTTATTTTGAGTGCCCCCTTATCTTTCATGCGTATTTGATACACTGGAGACAAATGTTGCCTATATGCACATTGTTCCTGTTGTGATTATATAGCTCCTTTCCATGGTGTTCCGATAACCATCACATGATTGTGCGAATTCTCTTCCCGGCTCTTGCTCTAAATTAATGATTTCCAACATATTTCTGTCTACAACCCCTCTCCCTCCTTATTCTTCCTTCTTATATGATACACTGAAAACAAGTAATGTTATTTTGTAAACTAGTTCTGTTGCTGTTTGGAAGGAAGACCATTTTTGTTCTACGATGACAACACATGCTTGGGAAATTTCTCTCCCGGAGTTCCCGAGTCGTGCGCTGCAGTTGAATATCAACCATTTTCAACGTGCTTCTGTGTCCCGTTATTCATCCTGCGTATTTGAGACAGTGAAGGCAAGTAATGTTATTTTGTACTCTTTATTTTCTGTTTAAATTTGTACAATTGTAGGCCCTTTTTATTGTTCTGCGGTTGTGCAATTTCTCTTCTCGGTTCGTGCGCTGCATGCGAACCTGTGCAAATGTATTAATATTTCAAACAACACACCGTGAATAAATATAAAAGGCCTACATGTGGTTGGTGAAATTGAGACAGCAGGAAAAGAAAGTTGTCTCTGTTTAGGCCGACTCCATAGACCACACACTTCACACCACACCCTTCACACGCGTGAAACGAAAAAAAAGCACAACTATTTAGACTTTTTAGAGTACTACCCTCCACTCACAGTGGTTATGGAAACTTGCGTGTGGTTATGTGTCGTGTGTGTTGTTTGTTTACGCTATTCTATCCACCAAAGACCATGATTCTATCAACATGGGAGACTACAGAAAGAAAGTGATTGAATATGTGCGAGACTGGTCCTTAATTTGGGACCCCAAGCACCCAGATTATCATAACAAAGTTCAAAGGAAGCAAGTATGGAAGGATATAGACAACAATGTATCATCTTTACGAGTTATCAGCCAGCAGAAAGTTCTTAAAACTATCCTCTTTCATTTCTCAATAAAAAGTGATCTATGCTTCACATGTCGTGCCTTTTTCTTTTTGTTAACATAGTCGGTTTATCTTCATCAGAAGATTCCATGATGGCGAGAGAAAGTGTGCTTTTGAGTCACTGTATGTGTGTTCAATGGAGCTGGCAAAAGCAGCCCACACATCGCGCGTGTGTGGTGTGAGGTTTTATTTTATCTATGGAGAATCGGCCTTTTACACCGTGCTCTACAGGGCTGATCCCATAACATCGGAGTAAGAAACTTTAAGAATGAGAGAATTATTATTATAATTATAATTAATACTATTGTTATTAAAAGGTTTTAATCGCTGTTTAATGGAGGTTTACTTCAATATTGTACGAATCTTACACCGAGCGATACACTGGTTTATGGAAAATAACGAACAATAATTATAACCAATTAGGCTGCGGCGTTTCGAGTGAACATGAGTCTCTCATTTTGGCTTCTTGTTTTGTTTATAGAATTTTGGTTTATATTAGCATTCTTCCTATACACCTGCTGCGTATATAAGTTTGATTCAGTCAATTAAGTTTAATGTTTTTGAGTTAAAAAAAATTGTATTTCACAGATTTCTTTGCTGTCGTTCTTCGCATAATCGTTAATGCTTGTAATTCTTACCCGATGCGACACCTCTGTAAACGGAATGCGGATGCCACCCTGGCCGTATTGTTTTTTTCTCCCCTCTATCCCCTGTTTCTTCCTGACATTATTTCCAATATGAATTTCTCCCACTCAGTCAGTTCCTTCTCTTTCCAGGTGTTGGATGCCATAGTCTTCCATCTTTCCTTTTTCAAGCACAATCTCGCAGCACTCGCTGGTTTTCATTCCAGTCGAATCCTCCACGTTCTTGACCCAACTTATCCGCTTCTTTCTTTTACCTGTCGTGCCTTCCACTACGAAAAAAAAAATTGCGAAGAAACAAACAGGGATGTGTGAAGCCAGTCCACCGCTAGCGCTGAGCTACCGGTTTTGATGCTAACGGTGGTCTGTATTGTTTATAACACCTGAGGCCGCAGGTGATCACTGGTGAGGTCAGGATGACAGGATGGTCAAGATGATCTAGTGTTTCACTAGCAGTGCACTCGCCGGGAGTCCGTCCACACTGCATGGGGCATGCCGATACCATCCAATTTGAAATGACTAGAACAGGGTGATGGGCGAGGCATCCAATCCAAAAATAGCAGGCAAAGTCATCGAAGTAGACAAACATTTGCATTTAGAGTCCAAGAAAATTATAAAATTAAAAAAGTAAAAAAAAGTAAAACAAATTTCTCATTAATAAAATATAAAATGAGAAGAATAAAAAAAAAATAAAATCAAAAAATCAATATGAACAAAATAAAGAAATAATATATAAAAATACAAAAATGTTACACTTGTTACACTAAAAACCGTCCACTCTGATCATTTCGGTGACTTAGCCTGTTCTTTAGGAGGCCTTGGTGATGGGCTATCAGGCATGTCATTTAGTTTGAAATAACACTTGGAAGGGGGGGGGGGGAATAAGACCTATAAAATTTAGTTTTAAACACCATTGGTGGTATGTACAAAGTTACTCTAAATCTGGTCCATCGCCTAACGGTACTCTTAAACGTGAAAAAACAAATGCCCTTAGTTGCGGGTGTAAGCTTATAGCACCGGTGTACTTACTAAACATTGGATATATTTTAAATTTCATCATTCAATCTTTAGCTTTTAATTTCACGACCATCTCATAAAAGTTAACCCTAAAGTAAACAAAACACTTGGACCATGAATCACTTCGCCTGGTGCATTTAAGGGTTGGGATGGTGTTGTAATACATCGTCGCCGTAAAGAATCCCTCAGGGGAACCCCAGGAGACTTTAACAACCTTTCCAGAGAATTGTGATACATCTGGTTGTTGGCTTTGGCAGATCTCCCTATCCGCTGTGCGCGCTCTCTCTCCTCCCTGCCTCCCTCTCGCCCTCTCGGCTTTCTGTAAAACTTAAGTAGAAGTGTTGGTTAAGGACTGAACATAGGACCTCCTGTTCGCCAAGCCATCACTTTATCGTCTAGGCTATCTGTCGCTCCGGATCTGTACCTCCCTCCTCCTCTCCCCCCCCCCCCCCCCATCTCTCTCCCTTCCTCCCCACCCTATCCCTCTTTTTCATGGCGTGAGCACCTGGCCTGACATATTACATGGATCAAACACTGTGACCCCACCTGTCATCAAAAGTCAGACATCAGATGCATTAGGCCCATACACGGAGCGAAATCACTCTGACTAGTTAAATCATAGTTTGTTTTTTTTTTTTTTTACTTTTTGGAACACACCATCGGGGGTGCCGTTTTTTTTTTTTATTATTTACAAAACGGGCGCGGGTCGTCCGCGTGCTCCCCGGAGGGAGGGGGGGGGGGGGGGGGGCTTGGAATCGGGAGATCCGCGGTTCGATTCCACGATCAGGTAAATTTTGTTGTCGAATTTTATAACCTTACTGGTTGTGGGGGTGTCAGTATAGTATGTCCAATTTAGCCAGAAGTCCTGGCATCCTTGCACTGTCTCTCTGTGGCTGCACTAAAATTGTCAAACGTCAGTCTTGGCACCCGCCCATGTTAAAACCTAGTTGGTTACGTTCAGAAAGTAATGAACCAATCGATTCCATTTCGTCAACGAAATTGGCTAATGATTAATTGATAATATATGCCAGTCTCACCGCTGTGACTATTTTTTTCATGTTTTAAGTATAATGCGCATGTGTGCATTTAGACCTATCTTGTTGAATTGTGTAATGTATGTATGTAAGTACATAGGTAAGGTTCAACCAATGGCTTTTTAAAGTTTCGCCAACCACTTCCCTGTTCGCTCAATCTTACATGTATATGTGGTTTGATTGTTAAACGTGCTAGATGCGCAGTTCCACCTACAGATAGTGTAGAATGATTCTATAAAATATATTGATCATATGTAAAATAATGTCTGTTTTCTCTAGTGCAGAAGGACAAACATCCATACAGTCAAACAGACAGCGGAACTCTCTCCCTATAGAGAAGTGTGTGTGCGCTCATCTATTTATCTTTCTATCTCGCCTTCCTTCTTCCACCCCCCTCTCTCTCTCTCTCTCTCTCTCTCTCTCTCTATCTCTCTCTCCCCCACTCTCGTGGCAACAGCTTGGGGATGAAACTCGGGCTGTGGGTAATTAGGTGCATTCATCAGATGAGTTATACAATTATGCATGATGTATGTCTGTTACTGATGACGCCTATCTTGCTGCCGCTATGGTGACCCGAGCCGTCACTCAGTCCTCTGTGGCAATATCGACAGGGAGACAAAGTGTTTGTAAATTGTATGCGCACCAGCTGTTGTCACTCACACAAAACTGCAGGTAGTTTCTGTCACCGACCGCACGATTTAGGCTCGTGCATTCCCCGACTTCGTTATGGAGAAACTCTCTTGTAATAGAACGTATCCTAAGTTTCGAACAGGGATACTATACGGCGACGGGTCCAAATGGTGGATTTGACGATTTTTACGCGCTGCCACACAGAGAATGGGGATATAGCTTAGGAAGATTTTCAACAGTTATTATCACAGTTAATTATTTTACCCTGGAAAATCCAAGCTGGCTTGTCACCACTGTGTGGAGATGTTCAGATCGTAACCTACAAAGCTTTGTAAACTTGTAAGTAACACTGCGACACACTGAGGACGTTCCGTTTTAAACATTTAAGACATCGGGAATACTTTTCACGTCGCCATTTTTTCTTTTCCGTTATGTCTCTCCTCTTACCAACGTTAGCATTAAGATAAGATAAGATAAGATAATCTTTATTTGTCCCTTTGAGGGAAAATCGATTTGGACATGTTACATGTATTTCACACATAATAATTATAATAAAAATAAACATTGTTACACAAAAAATGAAAACGATACTATTTTTTTAAAGAAAAAACTAAACATTAATGGCTAGGTACAAGGTGTTGTGAAACTCATCTTGTCTCCTGTTTCATTTTCCCATGAAGTCCGTCCTCCAAACAACATCAGTGGCGGAGGTACAAACTTCATTATTCGCCAGTGCAACGTGTTGTCGGATTCAGCTCGTTTCGAACTGACGCCCTTTCTTAGTTTTTGTGTTCCCGGCTCGTGCTAATGGTGCTTTTGGACATAATGGGAACGCCAAATGTCTCAGTTGGTAGCGCATTAAATATATTTTCGTGCACATTAAGCATACCATTTGAGGTTAGCAAAGTCAACGGCCCCATCTCTGGCTTGGTAAGATGCTAAATGTATCGTTTTTGTTTATCTCTAGGAAAACGCAGGGGGTCACAAAAAATACTATATAGTGATAACGTTGGACGCCAAACCAACTCAACAACTTATAAAGTTACGTAATCACCGTAAAAATGAAAACAATACCATTTTTAGCTGAACAATATCGACACTGACGATTTACAACCGTGCAATTTCTTTCACGCCAATTCAACACTTTTGACTACACTTGGCATCGATGTTTTAAAACCATTTAACGACGGGTTTATTGATTTTGTCATCCATTGCTATCACTTAACAACTTATTTATGTAGTTGATTGTTTCTCTCTCTTTTTCCCCTTAGCTTTCAACACATTAGTGCATGTCTTTGTGTTTCCAGGTACAGTGCTCCTGTTTAATGTACCTTGTATGTTTGGAGTGGTAGTATTTGCCACATTATACTTTCCTTGACCCCTCTTGAAACTGAGTGGTGCAGAATCTCATTTTTCCTTTCGTGCCATTTCTCTAGGATTTGAAGCCATTTTCTGTTAGTACTGAGTAATCGGTGTTTGTACCGATATTGATTGTTCTTGTGTCATCTCACGGAGTGACTGACCTTTGTGGTGATTAAAGGATATCATGTTTGTGTCGTGGAAATGTCATTGTGACTTAGTGTCATGTAGTCTCAAAAGAACATACTTTTTTCTATTCGCCATCAGGACAAAAGTGGGTTTCAATCTATCTTCTATGTGGACTCGCCCAGGCATGTTAGATAATTAAAAGGATTCCCTTTCTGTGAATAAAGGGAATGGGCCCTGGAATACGGCCGTGGTCTCCACCTATAAGGTCCGTGTCAGTCTGATAATAAATTATAATCGACTAAGGAGGAGACTCCTGGTATCTCAACTTTGCCCCATGTTAGGCAGCACGTAAAAATATGGCATACATATTTATTTGTCTCAGTACCCATCCACGAGTTCATGGGAAGTGGCACGTGAAAATCAACTTTAAATTTTCCCCACGTACCCCGAGGACTTGAGCAAAAAGTATACATGTACATGTATCTAACAGTAACAGTGCCCGTGAGTAAAAAGTATTTTTAACAAGCCCTATCAGTAAAAAGTATGGTTAACAGGGCCTGTGAGTAAAAAGTATGTTTAACAGTGCCTGTGAGTAAAAAGTATGTTTAACAGTGCCTGTGAGTAGGTTAACAGTGCGTTTGAGTATAAAGTATGTTTGTACATGTGAGATTCGGTCAACCTAACAGAAAACAGCCATATCTATGGGACAATGGCTGACTCTTGTGTGACCCTCGAACTTGACGGAAACCGGCAAGAGTGAACCACGGTGAAAAAACGCGGGCAGGCGTGGTGACCTTTTGTTGGCCTGAGAACTGCAATGCCTGTAGTTTTAGCTTCCTATTTTACTGCTATTTTTCAGTGTCAACATTCAACCCGCGAAATGTCGGCAACATTACGCTGTCTTCTGTTTCGCAATTTTCAAATTTGCTAAGTGGTGTAGCTGGAGTCAGCAGAAGTTTTCTCCCACACTGTGCCTGGTACATAACCCCCCCCCCCCCTTGCCCTTTTTGTGCAGAGGCAGACACATCTTGCTTTGGATGGGTGTGTCAGATAGATCAGTCGGTACTGGTTCAGACTTACGAGCACGAGATCCAAGGTTCGAATACTGTGCTGTGCATCATCCTTGAACCAAACTTGAAGGACCTTAAAACGTTTCAAAAACGATAGGCAGGCAGGCAGACAGACAGATAGACAGGCAGATAGACAGACAGACAGACAGACAGATGATGTCGGAATGTGGCAGTGGGAGTGGGGCGCATGATAGTCGACTGCCAATAAATTAAATTGGACTGTATTCGGTCTTTAGCCTTCACAATAGGTTAAACTTAATGTAACAACCATCTCCGTGAAAAGGGTTAAAGGCGAACACACTTGAAGCGGTGGGAATCTTTTACTAAACCAACGAGATGACCTTCTATCCCATAAACACTCCAGATACGGTAAGAATGTTGATCACCATCGTTAATGTGTTATTATCAGTAAAATCACTGTCTAGTCTATCTCACCCACTTTCATCTTTAGATTGTTACCTTTTTTATGG
Organism: Elysia chlorotica; assembly: GCA_003991915.1. Taxonomy (NCBI): domain Eukaryota; kingdom Metazoa; phylum Mollusca; class Gastropoda; family Plakobranchidae; genus Elysia; species Elysia chlorotica. The sequence goes on along the minus strand of RQTK01000102.1, from coordinate 771,606 downwards.
CTCCACGCAGAGTTGATAAGTGTGCTCTCTCAAAACTCTCGTTAACGAGTCAATAATAATGTTGTATCCATCTCTTCTATTAATATATAAAGCCTATGGGTCTAGGGCTGACGTTAGGCGGCAACAAACTGAACTCAACTGGTTGCGTCACCTCAGACGACATCTACACAGCCGTCCGCCCTTCTTTCATTTTCATTTGTTTGCTTGGGCAATCATTCAGATCGATCTGTTAAATTTAACTTCTACGTATTAGTCATAACTGTATTTATGACAGTGTCGTGTGTTTCGTATGAGAGTTTTAGATTGTGGAGCTGTGTAGTTAAACCAGCGAAGGAAAACAATGTGCTACGAATTATGTTTTGCATACCGTATTAATTTGTCTGTATAATATTTACAAACGTTTGTGATGTGTACAATTTGACCAATTTCTAGGTACGTTTTATTATTATTGTTGTTATTATTATTATTATTATTATTATTATTATTATTATTATTATTATTATTATTATTATTATTATTATTATTGTTTTTGTTGTTGTTGTTGTTGTTGTTGTTGTTGTTATTATTATTATTTTTTCCAAAAACAAAATCAAAACAAACATTAACAAAGACGCTGACCTTCTATTTGTCAGCCCAGAGCACTGCCGATTGACCTATCTGACGCTCCCAAGGGAATTGAAAGTCATTGATATTATCATGTTGCTTCTTCTGAGCCTCTGAATGCCATTATTAACTATTGCAGTCAATTGAGAGTGCCACGTTGTTAATCGATTACCAAATACAAACTGTTTCGTGGCTTCTGTTCAATTAGAGACTGCCATTGATTTCAGAACAATGATGCGCTCACATTCTCGTTCCCAGTACTTGACATGCATGACACTACCTCTCTCTCTCTCTCTCTCTCTCTCTCTCTCTCTCTCTCTCTCTCTCTCTCTCTCTCTCTCCCTCTCTCCTGTTCTCTGCTTTTCACCATTTACACTCCCCACCAGTATCTCTCCTTTCTAGTCTCTCTCTCTGTTAGAACCTCTGCCTATAATTTGGTTTTCTGTCTGTATTTCGCCCCATGCATTTTCTCATTACCGGACGTGATGGACTGGGCCTCGAAGTTTTCAGCGAATACAAGTCATGTAAATAAAAAACCAATCTCCCCTTCCCATTCTTGTTCATGTCTGTGTATCTCTCTAACTCCCTCCCCCTCTGTTTTTTTTGTCTGTACTCTCTCTCTCTCTCTCTCTCTCTCTCTCTCTCTCTCTATCTGTCCCTGTCTTTCCCTCAATCGTCAGGGTGGTAAGTAAAGTAAATTTTATATTTGTATTGCAATGGAAACTCACATTGAACGATAGCCACTTAACGTATTTTAAATAATTATTCTTTGATCACAACCGAGCCCCTTTCAACAGGCCCATCAATGCTTTAGTTCAAGTTAGAAGAAAGACCTATATTTTTTTCTCGATGAAATCAAATATCCTTTTTAAATCTTTAAATGTTTTTCATCTCCACCTCCCTCCCGATTTTAGTCGCTCTAACATACACCGTCGTAACGTGAAACTTTTGAGTTGAAAGCTTGTTATTCATATTCTAAATTTGAACCCTGTGGTCTCTGTGTATATGACATTTCTAGCCAGACGTAACATAATTACGAAAAACAGTTAGACCAGAGCTAACTCACAAACTCAATTTTTTCAATGTACATGTAGTTATATTATTTCTATAGTTTATCGTGAATTTTTTAAACCTTTACATTTTCTATTAATATTCCTTTGATAACGAATACAACCATATCATCTGTGTATATGCTACACTTGGTCACGCTTTGTCATTCATGTCTAAAGTTTATCTACCAGATAAATTTACCAACCAGAGATTGTTAAAACCTATGATTGCTAAGGGATATATGCGGTACGCAATATTCACAAATGATATGGGCTGTAGTGTATGTCATCTCTTGACGAGGAATGCGAAATTCTTTCCCAGTAAAAAGTCGCTTGGGATGCTATAATTACAATCAATACATCCGACTTTCAACATTATACCTTGGAAAATAATAAAGTAAAAGAAGCTCGAGGTCGAGGATGAGGATCAATACAAGTGAAAAATCTATGAGAGTTCAATACAAATGGGGCGTGCTGTATTTGTAGTTATTATCGACTGCCATTTTTATCCTTAGTTGGTAGCGCGAAACGGGAAAGCTGTATGTGTCGGATCTGTGTCTCAATAATTGTAAAAGATACACACGAAATGCTGACGCCGCGCCCCAAATACGCCATGAAGAAGGATTTAGCATTGCTAGCCCCCATATTTGTGAAATAATAAAAGAATGAGTTAGCATCATATGGAGCCCGACTCTTTTATTTTAATATAATCGCCCAACAGGTTCCTGTCATTGTCATTTAATGCTACCGAATTCCGCTCACTCAAAGGTCAGTAGGTTCTGCTATTGTTTTTTTTTTCCGCCCCACAACGTTCTTATCCCTATCTTACTCAAACTAACGGAGACCATCCATTGGGAATTTCCTGAGACGACTCACTGGCGCTCTATTATAAGTTCATAGCATTGCAACTAAACTGTCCTCCATCTAATAAGTAGTTTAGTTAAAAGTCGAAGATGGAGTAGCAGCAACAGTTGTGATCGGTAGCAATATGGGAACACAATCAAACCCAGATACCGTGTAAAAAACACTCAATTGACGCAATCAATCGATTCTAAGGTTAGTTTTTGAAATCATCTGTTGCTTACAAAACAACAACACCAGATGCTGCAGTCATGTCAAGCTACGGACAATCTTATTCCTTACACTTTTGTTATTATTTAATGTACAACGACCCCTCTCTCCCCTTCGTTTGCCCAAGATTTAGCCTATCTCTACCTGAGTGACGGTTTTTCTTGTTTACACATTCACACAGCTTGCAGGCTTGCAGGCTTTCAGGCTTTGCTAGGCCACTGCGATGACAGAAATAATTAAGTAGATGCCCCGAAGGCTGAAGGGAGGCGCGCAACGATTTGATACATGGCTCTGGTCACCTACTGGGGATACGACGTTATGACTGTGGGGGAGGGGGTGGTGGAGAGGAACTGGCTCAAGTGGCTCACGTGGTAGAGCGTTGGTCTCCCGATCGGTCGGTCTACCGATCGTAACCCGAGATCGGTTGAAAATTTACACATGTATAAAAAAAAAAAGTGTCGCCCCCCTACCTGTTGGTCAGTGTCAGTATGATGTAACCGGTCGAGCCAGGTCAGTAGTCCAGGTCTCCTCGCTCTGTCTCGCGTGTGGCAGCACATAAAGTTGTCAGGCGGTAGTCTTGGTGTCCGTTCACAATATAGCCGACTACAGAGTGCTGACGTTGAATGTAGAACAACCGACCAACCGACCCAATGACTGTGCCAGGCGACCAGACATGCTGCCCTCTACGTTATGCCCTTTACTTGCTTTAGCGTCTTGGTTTACTTTTATTACTCTAGTCACATCTTACGGAGTCATGGAGTCATTATTACATGTCTCTGTTGACATGAAGGTTACACATCTCTTTAGCAAAGGCATAGTAAGGACAACGTTGTGCTATTGGTAACGACCAATGCATGTCGGAGATGTTGCACCCTCTTGCCTGAAACAAACTGAAGAAAACAGATAAATCAGCGCGATGCAAAGGTGTCCAATATATTGATATGCCTCTCTTAACTACTGCTGTAGATTGTTGTTCATTTTTTTCCCTTCTAAACCTTGGTCCACACGACTGTATGTAGAGCGATACTTTTTTTTAACGATATTAAGAATACTTGGATTTTCCTTTTTATTTCTCCTTCTCCAAAAGCAATTTGTTTTCCACGAAAATTCAATTATATATAATGGCGCTCTTTTTGGACATGGCAGTTAAGTCTTATATCAGCCCTAATGGTGTGAACTTTATGTTATTCTCCATCATCCTGAGTAAGCCTTTGTTTTGTTCTAAAGTCAAGTATTTTTTTTTTACTTCAATCGTTCTTAAAACAATTGTGTAAGATACGTCGATATGATCCAACGGTTTTATTTAACGTGTGGACTGTCGTTTACAGGGAACCGCTATACTAAACACCCACCGTTACACGTCAGTATATGACGTGTTTGAGTCGGATATCGTGTGACGTCATTCGATGTAGAGTTGGTCCTGGATTAACGTAAAAAAAGCGCCAGACCTGTTTCTCTCATCGTCCCTCAATAGCTACCGAACCGTCCTCACTCAAAGGTCAATAGTTTCCATTAATAAAAAACGTGCACCGTTTCACCCCTCAATGTTCTTATCCATATCCTACTCATATTAATACTCACACTAAAGTAACCATCCTTTGGGAATTCCCTGTGAGTGTGATTGCTCACTCTCTCTATTTCAAATAAATCTTTGCGCAACGACTCCCACCAACACTTTCCCTGTTCTCGTGCCTTGCCGAACCTTTGCGCAAATCCTGATGCAATCTTAGCAGAGAAGAGAGAGAAAGAGAGAGAGAGAGAGAGAGAGAGAGAGAGAGAGAGAGAGAGAGAGAAGAGAGAGAGAGAGAGAGAGAAGGAGAAGAAAGAAGAAAGATCTTGCCTATGTTGTGAGTACGTGTCTGAACCGTCGCCGAATCACTTTTCCACATGACTTCATTCTAATAAATCTTTGCGCAACAACGACTCCCACCAACACTTTCCCCGTTCTCGTGCCTTGCCGCGAATGTCCTGATGCAATCTTAACAGAGAAAAAAAAAGAAGAGAACGCCTAATTTGTGAGTACGTGTCTGAACCGTCGCCGTATCACTTTTCCACATGACTTCAGTCAAAGGCGTAACCTCTGAAGTGGTTCTCGAGACGACTCTTGACATCCTAGCCTTGATACAGTAGGAAGCGCGAGCCCCCGAATTGAAGAGCTGCCAACTTTGAGCAAAATTGAAAGAGCGTATTTATGCACGTCTCCTTAAACCTTCTGCCTCTTTTTTCTAAACTTCAAGGGCTGGTTAGGTTGGCAGCTCTGGAACTACTTGGACTGGAGTGAGCCTTCCCGCCACTGCCCACCACTGCTCAGCCCAGCCCGATTTTTATGAATAACTATGTAGACCGGAACGCCTTTTTTTAAACTACTGATCTACTACGTGTTCTAGGATACAAACGTGATAAATGATTCGCTACAAGGATGTATTGAGCTCTGACTATTGTATTTAAAACAATGCCAAGTGTTCACTAACAGCTCATTCCTTTCATGTAACGGACTTGCAAATTATAGCTTCAAAACTCTCCGTTATTTATTATACGGAAGACATTTCATTAGAATTTCATACAATTGCAATCATACATGTGCCAATGATTATATTTTGTGGCTTATTCGACTTTTCATCGGTAAGTGTATGACATATTTTTATCAATGTACCTTGCGTTGTTATGGTAATGCTTTTTGCTCTTTTACATTTGATTATGAGTCCACGCGCCATTTACTCTGGGACAAAAAGGTGTTGGTAAAGATAGCCTGGGGGTTTAACATACGTTATGTATGCTTGTAGTGTTTTAAGATAGTCATATTCAGAACTGTACAGGCAGCAACAGGTGTTTTATGAAAGCTCTGTTCAACGCTTAAGGTGTTGTGTCGATACTCTATTATTTAAAAAAAATAATTAATAGTGGTTGCTACTACAGACTTGGCTATTTCTATTTAATGTTTTCATTTTGACGTGCTTTATAAACCTTACGTATACTTTTTGGAGGAAGACCGAAATAAAAAGAAAGATATCAGTAAGGGTGTTGTCGATTTTCTGTTATTGGAAAACTGAGAACAGGAAGCATAGTAATGTGACCGTTCAATATTTATACTTTGATGTGCTGTGTAAAACTTATTATGTATACTTTTGGATCAAGCCCGAAATACAGAGAAAGACAACATTATAATAATTTATATAAAGCTCTGACTTTATTAAAAACCAATACCGCATTTGCATGTTAAGTTTTCAAGTCTGTTTTAGTTGTAAATATATCAATACAGGAATTATCGTGTCTATTTTATGCAAGCAGCCCGGTTCTGCATTGCGAATATCTAGCGACAGCTGGGTTTTCGCTTTCCCGCAAGATTGTGGAAAGTTCAGTTTTGCAGCTATGGCTTTGCCCTAGGCTGGGGATTAGAGAGTTGTTTCTTTATCCTGTTGTGTTATTGATTCTTCTTCTTGGGCTGTTGATTGTCACAGTTTTACACATTTAACTTTTGCACAGTATAATGCTTAGATACGCGATGGAGTGCCCATTTCCCCTGGATACTTCGGCCTTTAGAGTCGTATTGAAGTTTTAGCATTGACATATTAGATTCATTAATAAAAGCTGTGTTTTTATATCAAAACTTAATCGCTACTTCGAAATGCATTTTGAAATACCCGTGTCTAATTAAAAAAAAAAAAGGATCTATTCCAAAACTTTGGATTTCACATCCAAGACACCTTGTGAAGTACCAACCTCCATTTTCGTAAACTGTCCTATAACTGTCTCATGTTAGTGATTCGATACGTTGAAGGAAAAGCGTATCGGTAAGTTGAATATGTACAGTTTCGTTTATGTTTTAGTATTGAGTAATTTTGTGATCTAGTATGATTCAAATTTTGTACAATAGTTTAAATCTTTTCGACAAAATCTTACTTTATTTTTCGTTTCTTATCGATGTGAAATTTTAATTGCTTCTGTCGTATTTTTAATTTTCCTCCGAGGGATAAATATAGATTTCTGTAGTCTGTATTCTAACATCAGCTGCATAAATATGGTGGACGTGTTTGGTACTCGTAGAGTCTTCTCGCATTGGCTTCAGAACTCTAACACTACAGAAAATGTATGGATTGTTATGTATAATAAAATTTAATTGCAATACCGATATTAAAATTAAATGTCCATGGTGTCTTTTCAGTCTCATGCGAGAAGCGAAACTGATCCGGTGACGGAAATAACATGCGTTCTCTTTACTTAATCGGGTTGAGCTGCTCTATGTTTATTCTCATTGACTGGCGTGTTTCCTTTGAAAAGTTCAAACTGACATTGGCACTAGGACGAGTGCAATGGTAAACTTATTTTTTTTTTTTCCATTTCGGTTTCCACATAATAGACATTCATTTTTTGGGGATTTCCGTTAATTTTTACGTTTGCATACCATGTAAAGCTTCTCATCGCAGCGGCAGTCTCATGACCGGATCAAAGTGGTTTTTATTTTTTATTATTACCTGTTTTGGAGTAAATACGCAACACCAAATGTAAAACTACAACACCCTATCCGCCTCGCAACGGCGGCAAGTTCTGCAAGGCTTTCTGATTATGATGGAGTGGAGGGAAAGTGATCGCTTCGACTAGTCATGTCCATCTCGTAACGTTAATCAAGGGTGGAAAAAAAGGGGGGAGGGGGTGTCATCTCGTAACGTTAATCAAGGCTAGTGGGGGTGGGGGTGGAGATAGGGTCATATTGATGGTGTGTGCCATCGATCTAGTAGTCTTCACCTGCTTACGTTGTCTGAAACCATTGCAGTTATCGAAGGGTGGGGTCAGAGAGATAAATAATTGGCTGCCTTGGGTGTAGTTCAGAAGAAAAGAGATGGTTGGTTTTTGCCCAGCGTCAGCATCTAGACCATCTAAAGGGAGGGTCACAAGGATTACAACTCACAATTTATGCTGACATAGAGACAGCCATGAATACATTTTGTATCTGTCAGAACTCTGTCTGCTGATCACCCCCCCCCCCCCCCAAAAAAAAAAAAAAAAAAAAGGATGAGAGGAAGAACATGCTGTACCGTTGAACCTGCAACGTATAATTATTTTCCTCGATTTACTGTCCAAAGTCAGTTCCAGACTCCCCACCCCCTCTCACTCAAGTTTCTTATAATCGAGACCATTATATTAACAATAACAGGTTATCTAACACGTCTCTCTGTCCCTCTCTCTAACGCTCTCTGTCTCTGTCTCTCTCTAATCTCTCTCTCTCTCTCTCTCTCTCTCTCTCTCTCTCTTTCTCTCTCTCATACACTTTCTCTCTTCAAACTCCTTGAAGGTTAAAATGAGCTTTTTCCGTACTGTTTCAGCGAGGTTAGAAAAGAGAGCATCACAATATTGTCACGCAGCCTGGAGACGAATCAATCAATCAATCATTCATGCGGCGGTGTTGAGGTGTTCGGATCTGTTACGACACACCTTGTTACGTCAACGACACCCAAGAACATCGGTGCGTGTGCATGGTTGTGTGCCCGCGTCATAATTTGATGCAGGGAAATCCGATTTAGATAAACCCCTTGGGGACCACCCGCAATTTTGTTTTATCCTAAGTTAATACCAAAATAAGGAGTGTAATATTGTAAAGCTTGGGGGGGGGGGGGATCCATAAACTAAAGCTACAGTGTATCTCAAACAGAGTTTATCTTAAGCATACTACACTTGTGTGCATTGGGTTAATCATCCCTTAATGAAAAACCTAATGTTAATTTATACTTACATGTATGGATCGTGCAGGTCGACTTTTGAATAATAAAAAAAAGGATGCAACTTTCATAATATTATTTTTGTAATTATTATTAAATGTTTTACGGATTTTATTTTTAAGCTTATGTTTTCAATACATTTAAGTGGACCTGGGCCAGTGTATTACAAGAGTACGCCCAAAAAGAAAGTCATGAGAGGTTAACCCATACAGCCTGTTCGTTCATAGAGATTTTTACATGAGTAGATTTGCGGGTCGTAATTTGCTCTCTAGTTACAATACCATTGATGGAATTGCAGTCCACGAAACAGACGTTTTCCCAGCATTATAATATAATTCACCACAACATCAGACGCACTGTTCTTCTCTTTTGGATTCATGATAATTATGAGCACGTTATGTATGTTCTTGTATCTACTTTGGATATTCGACCAACACCTGTTTATGTTTCCTCTACTACGACATGACAGACATTTGTTTACTATCGGACAGTGCTACTCAACTCTGTGTGACCCTATGTATAGATCCAGTCTTGATGACACAGACACTATACTAGTAATTGAATTAAAGGTTAAGGTAGGCGAAGTCTGGTATTCTCAATACTGCTGTGTATAGGGACTAAAATTACCATACGTTGCCTTTAAAGTGGATCGGTTTGATTTTTAATTAGACCAAATAAATAATGTGTGTGTGGATGTGTGGATGTGTGTGTTTTCTATGACTTTTAGAATAAATAAATAAACAATCCATCTGATAAAATCTAAATACGCCAATCAACCAATAGATGCGTGAGTCAGTCAACCAATCCACCGTTTATTCTTTAAATAAATGATGCCCTCGCATCTATCACGATTTTATGTCATGATAAGTAGCGATTTATGTAAAGCTGATGGCACCAGCCTGTGATATTTAACCATTGTGAACGTAGCTATTATTTTAACTGACTGGTTAATTTGAAGCCATTCTAGAATTCGCACCAGTCCATAATACATAGTTTTTTCTATCAATCGGTCGAATATCAAGCCTCGCGGGGAAAATGCCCGTTTGTCCAGCATCCACTAAATTACCCTAGTTAAAGACACGATACGGACACCTACACGGATTACTCAACTAACGAGAGCTTCCGATAGATTTGAACCCATGGTGATTTTGGACCGCGATCGCAAGACAAAAGCGGAACCAGCGCGCTCCGGGCTACCATCAGCACTACATTGACTATGTTGTGGACGAGCTCCAAGACGGACGTCTGGCAATTTTATGTGCTGCCACACACGAGTCAGGAGACAGTCAGTTTGTCATACAATACTTATACCAACCAAACGAGATTTGACAAATAATTTTTGACCAATCGCGAGTATTCCCTCCATCACGGACCTTTCATTATGGCTTCCCGCATGCAGCATGTGCTGAACTGACTTCTTCTATGTATTGAATTGAAATCAATAAGCTATAGAAGTGTCCTTGTCTGACTCACCAACGATACGCTGTTTTTTATTACGCACACCATCAAAATTAATATACCGCTTGTCATAACAAAGTGGTTCGCTCTGTTGTTGTTTTGATGTTTTTGCAAACACTGCGAGTGGCCTGTTCAGGTTCATTGTCGAGTGATCGTATGTGATAGGCAACACCAGCCAGATCTAATTGTTTCGCTCTAAATCGTGGCCTCAATCGAGGGTTCTTTATCCTCTCTATATGATGACTATAAGGTCATCATATACCTATTAATCTGCCATAGATCTATAGTCAATTGGATACCGAATGGTATATCATTATACTCTTGAGTGCTCTTTTAATAGTTTGTTGGGTGTCAGGTGCACCCTTTTTTGACATTTATTTTTCTTTACAGCATCCACAAACTATGAAAAACAACAACAAAACGAAACAAAAAAGCTAATATTTTAGTAACTTAAGGCTTCGTAATGGATCACGTACATGGCATAAAAACATAATTATCAATTTATAACAACTCTGACAGAACGTGTCTAAAATAACAAAGTTAAAAGACTTTAATTAGTACATTAGCCAGAGGCTCTTACAGCCGTTAGCACATAATACATTTACCCAGACCGTCCAGCACACTTATAAATGTAGTAAGCTTTTATCTGTTATGTGTATTGCATTCGTCTATTGCTTTTGTTTGTTGGTGACAGTACGGTGATCATTCTAACCCATCAATCTATTCACCTTTGACACTAAAAATTGCTTTCCTTAAAAAAAGGAAGAAAGAAAAAAAAGAACATTAGTTATGACTTTTCAAGTGCCGAAAATTTGGACTACTAGACCTACTAATAAAACGCGCACTCCATACTAACCCATAATAATTTTTTCTAATTTATATTTTCAGGATTACCACCTGTTGAAGATGGTAGCGCCACTTTCCTTCCTAGACGGAAGCCCCTAACCCCTGAATAAAGGAGCAGTCGATAATTTCGCTGCCAGTGCCAGTAGACTTACTGGCCCTTGTCGCCAGAATCGGGAAATACCCTTTCTAGCTTAAACAGCGCGTGCCTTTGCCAGTCGGCCCAGGACTGACCGGTCAACCTCCTCACCTGACAAGTGACCAGCGACCATGGCGATGACCAAGATCAAAGGGCTGCAGATGTGGTGCCGCCGCATGACCGATGGCTATGCGCACGTGGACGTTGCGAACTTCACCACGGCTTGGCGGGACGGCATGGCCTTCTGCGCCATCATACACCGGTTCCGACCGGACCTCATGTGAGTTATCTCGTCTGTGGTACATGTATGTACAGTGTAATAGGTTTTGAGGCGCCGCATGCTGTCTCTTGGTTTAGCGCCACTCTCATTAACTCCGACACATCCTCTGGAGACTGCCCCATCCGTCCGAGACTCCACCCAATGAGTTCCAGAATCCACCCCATTCTCTCAAGACTCCACCACATTCTCTCTAGACTCGATCCCATCCTCTTTAGACTCCACCACATCCTATCTAGGCTCGACCACATTCTCTTCATTCTCCACCCCATTCTATCTAGACCACACCCCATCCACTATAGACTCCTCTTTTGACTCCACCACATTCTCTCTAGGCTTCGCCTCCTACGAAAGAATCTTATGACAAAGGGTTTAAAATACTACATCAAGTGTTTCTTAATATAATAAAAATTAACATATGTAAGAATAGAAACAGCATTTGAGATTCGAACCGTGGACAAGCCTGACTAAGCTGCCGACGCTCCAACATAATAGTGATCAGTAGTTTGAACACTTCAGCTCATAATTATGTGGAGCAAGTTTAGATGATGTTTATCGCAGTAAAACTAACACGTGAGGAAGATAATGTTATAACGTCAATAATTAGTAAAAAAAAACAACCTTTAGAGATAAAAAAAAGTAAAGATTGCCACTGAAGAAGGAAAATGGTAATGGTGTCACCTTTTAAAAGAAGGAAATTAGAAAAGTTGAGGCTAGAGAACATCAGTACGTGTATAAGAACTGTGCAGTATTCTGTTGGCTAGAACAAGGCACGCAAGGATTTTTGGGGTATTGTGGCTTTTGAATGACCTTTCGCCTAAATATTGGGAACGAAGTGTGTTCGTCTCCGATGACGTTTGTGGCCATTGAGCCTTAGAGGGGCAAGATGTTTGATAAACTTGGGGGAAGGGGTTGAGCTGTTGACGCAAACCCTGGCTTTAAGTGGCTCTTGTCCAAGTCGGTGAACTTAAGGAATAACATGTAGTAGTAGTAGTCGGGCGGCTTGTGGAGGCTTGAAACTTGTCAAGTAATCGAGCAAGCAGTAGGGATAGAAATATAGTCGAGGGAAATGAGAGAGAGAGAGAGAGAGAGAGAAATATAGAAAGAGAGAGAGAGAGAGAGAGAGAGAAATAATTTCTACTTGTGGAGACATCACGCACTTTTCTAAAAGGTAGAGCGCGCGTCATCTAATCGGGAGGTCCTCGGTTCGAACTCCACTCGGACCGCCCTGCTTCCTGCAGGTTGGGTCGGTGTCAGTATAGTGTGTCGATACGCTTTCCCTCCTTCTCTCTCTCTGTCACTCTCTCTTTGTTGTTTGCTTTCTTTTTTTCTTTCGTTCTTTAGTTCTTTCTTTCTATGTCTCTGTCTATCTGTCCCTGTCTGTCTGTCTGTCTGTCTCTCTCTCTCTCTCTCTCTCTCTCTCTCTCTCTCTCTCTCTCTCCAACATAGCCGTCACAAACAAGCTCACTCCCTTTGTCAGGTATAAATATAGGGACCTGTCCGCGATAAAGCGTAGTAAATCGTTAGCAAAAATGGACGCTGAGAAAGCACCACACAAAAACAATTACACTGTGCATCCGTTGGTGGGCGAGGCTTACATCTTTTGCCCAAATACCCCCACAGTAACCCTTTTCCAAACAAGGTTAGCGCTCTCACCTGCTCTTATCTTGGTTTAGGAAAAACTTTGCGTTCCATGCTTGCATAGGTATGAAAGTCCTGTCTAAACTCCAAAAAGAAAATGCGATTTTTTTTAATATGGTACACTTATGACCATAGAAGATTTGTGTGAGAATAATTATGACTTTACCGACATGTGAAGTAATATATCTCTTCACAAAAATATTTTCACATTTATTAGTTTTTGTAAATGAAATACATTTATATTTTTTTTCTGAAATTAATACTAAACCATACTCAGTAAATAGTTACAAGTACTCGTAAAAACTACATTTATTTATAAAATATAATTATATCTAGGCTTTTGTCGAGTCTTTAACACCAACTACACTTTAGCTAACTATTTGTTGTTCCCTCTATACCACTGTCGAAAAGCTGTCAGAAATGTCGCTGATGTGCCTGAAGGCCTATGCTGATGGTGTTGTGTCAAGGTTATATTTTATTAATAATAAAATGATTATTAGATCGATGCTACTGTCGCTTATAAAATCTATGCGCATACGATCATGCATTTAATAGTTTATGTTCTTGGTAAATCAAATAAGGTTTCATAGTTATTTCTCGCGCCCCTCCTCTCCCTCCCCCGCCTCTCTGCTCCACCCTCTCTGTTTCTTCCAATCTCTGTCTTTTTTTTTGTCTCAACGTTCTAGCTTCCTCTCCCTGTCTAGTCCTATTGTATTTGCCTTTCTCCCCCCTTTCTTTTCTCTGTGCTTGTCTATGTATATTAGACATCATGCTACATCTTTCTCCCCCCTCACCCCACTTCTCTCTCTCTCTCTCTCTCTCTCTCTCTCTCTCTCTCTCCGTCCCTTTTCATCAACCAACTTTCTTCTCTCTATCTACCCTGTCTCTCTACCTCTCTCGTTTTTTCTGCCCCCCTCTCTCTCCCTCCCTCTCTCTCTATCTCTCTCTCTCTCTCTCTCTCTCTCTCTCTCTCTCTCTCTCTCTCTCTCTCTGTGCAGCAATACTATTAATTATGCAATAACAAACCATAAAGTAATAATAATAATAATAATTAACAACAACAACAACAACAACAACAACAACAACAACAACAACAACAACAACAACAACAACAACAGTAAAACAACGATAATGACAACAACATTAATATTAATAATAGCAACAATAATTTTGTGCTAGAGCTTTCAAATAATTATATCATCACGATGTACTTAAAACCAGAACCGAAACATTTTTTTAAAAGAATTGCTTAAGTATGTTCAAATCATCAAATTTGTCAGAGCGTTCAACATGAGAAGTACAAATATTGAGGCCAATCCGCACATTTCGTCCATGGTCCGAGTGACCGAGGCCTTCCTAGACCGCCGGCCTTTCCCTTTGATCCCGTGCCCGGGTCTTGAAAAGACAGCTTTTGTAATTAATTACCGACTTTGTTTAATGAGCTTACTTTAAGCCTGTTGAAACCCCTTGCCCGCGTCTCTCCTTGGCGTTAAAATTTCAGTGTAGGTTAGTATGAAGGCAAGCCGTGCCAGTACGTGTTGGCAAACCTAACAGCGATAAGGTCTGGGTTGACATTGAAAGAAGCTTCATCATCATCATCATCATCATTATCATTTAGCTTGATCCATATCAAAATAATATTTATAAACCTCTGCTACACGGGAAAGGGTGGATGGAAACGTATTAGCTGAATGGTCTGGGGTGGATCATTTGCATAAAACACACTTTTTCATACAGTGGGATCTATTTAAAGTAATGACATTTGGACAATAACTATGACAATAACACTTTCTACTCGTACATGTGACACTAATTTTATAATGGTAGAAATGCTTTGTTTTTTGAAGCAATAATCTCCATAATGCGATTTAATTATGCAAAAATTTCAGTCAGATGCCAGATTCGTAGGGAACGAAGAGGGTTTTTGGCTAAGTGCAATGCAAGCAGAGTACACACTCTATTAATTATCATGCCTTTTACGCACAATTTTTATGCTTTTACATCTCACAGAGATAAGGAATCACCGTTGCTACTAGTATAATGCATTAACTGTCTTAGGACATTATGGGCACAACATAGCCGTTACCGTGCTGACGTGCCGTAAAACAAACTCACTCACTCACTATTTGAAAATGTCCTTCCTTTCCCGATAGATAAGTAGTCATAAAATTTTTTGTAAACCGCATGTCAGTTAGTATGATTTATGGGCCATGTTAGTTTTCGTTATAGTTAGATTACTTTATAAGTCTTGTTACAAGTAAATATAAAATAGGCGTATGCTTACCACATTCAACACTAACTAGATGTCATCACTCTCTGTCTCTTACTTCGCACTGCTGAGAAGGCCACTAGCCACTCTCTCGGAGAGCCAGTACTAATTAATTTCCCCGAGGTGTGAAATCTCTGAAGACAGGGAATTTCCCCAGAACAAAGTTTGAACATGACAAGGCTGACAAGTACATGCTCTAAAACATCCGCGACCTGCTCGTATCTCTTATCTCCATTCCTTCAAATTGGCACATGTTTCCGCGCCGAGAATTCTAGCCATGGGAAATATTCATGTTTTTTCCCCCTCTCTCTCTTCTTGAACATCCGTGGGCAACAACCGGGCGAATATTGCGGGTCTCACTAGCGTCTGACAATTTTACGTTCTGCCACACAGAAACAGTGCGGATTATGCCAAGGCAGTGCATTATAGTTATACCGACAAAGACCCTATTTCAACCAGTAAATGACGGACAAAAGCCGGAAGATATGTTTGACCGATAGTAGGATCGAACCGGGACCTGCGGAATACAAGCCCAGGGCTTTACAACTTAAGTCAGTTCCTGTGAGCGGCTGTGAATAGAATTTTGGGTGCCGTAAGCAGCTTGATTTCAACGTAGTAGCGTGAAAAAAGTTATTCACATCTCAACATTCTGTGAGCATCTGCTTTTTCTTCTTTTAATCCTTTTGGGACTAACATGTCAGGGGCCAGTCTATGTAACATTGCATTCTAGTGTCCATTTAAGTCAGCTATTATCTGATATCAACATCTTCTGTGCCACATTGCCGCCAAACCGAGAGATGTTACTATTCTTATGCACTTTTGTACGAATCTTGATAACAAGTTATACTTGCATAATTTTGTGTTAGTAAAGCACTATTTTGATTCCTCAATCTTTTAAAGTGATATATATTTTTTGCTTCTCCTCTCCAGAGATTATGATTCCCTATCTCCAGACAATGTGTTCGATAACTGCAAGATGGTAAGTTTACAGTGCATGGTTTTATCCTATGAAAGAGATTTATCAGTTCATGCCACATGATACACTTAACTGTATTATATGATGCTGATGGTTTAAAAAAATAAAATAAAATTAGTAATTCACCTTTGGCTTCACAAGTTTGACTTTTCTTTTTCCCCTTTACTTGATTTTTATTAGAGATAAATGTTTCTCACATGTAAAGCATGTTCAGGTAATACTTTAGTGGAAAGTAACACAAACTCATTACGGAAATATATATGTGATCATCAGAGTTTTATAATTTTTACATAATGCATTGTTTGATTCCTCTTTTTTTCCTTTATAAATGTGTTTCCTCACACATTTTTCCTCAGGCTTTTGAAGTTGCGGAGAGGGAGCTGAACATCCCTGCGTTTCTCGAGGCGGAGGACATGGCCAGGCTGAAGGTGCCAGACAAGCTCAGTGTGATCACCTACGTGTCCCAGTACTACAACTTCCTCAATGCCCTGCCGCAGTGTAAGTCACCGAAGATGTATAAGATTAAAAGCACTGGTGAGATAAAGATAATGTAACTAGTTTTAAAGCGTAGTCTGTGTATAATTCTATTAATTTTCACTGTGGTGTCTCACTATTATTGTAATGTAATTTCTTTTGAAGATGTCACATTCAACATTATGTATTTTCGATGTAACACACATTGACTGAATAAATTTGAATTTGAGATATGAACAACAAAATCTAATATGCGTGAACTGCAACTCAGGGAATCACCCACATGTACTCGGTGTACTGGAAATCCTGAGACAACTGAACATATAATCCTTCACTGCCCTTTTACAAAACTTGATGGGGGATATGACACAGTTGGGCTGCCGATGACAGACAAGCATCTTGGATTGATACACTTAATGTGTAGCAATATGATGCTTCTACTAACACCAAAGATGAAAATCTGCCGAGTCTGAGAGAA
Organism: Elysia chlorotica; assembly: GCA_003991915.1. Lineage (NCBI taxonomy): Eukaryota > Metazoa > Mollusca > Gastropoda > Plakobranchidae > Elysia > Elysia chlorotica. Next base: position 754,614 of record RQTK01000102.1, on the reverse strand, counting down.
AGAAAGGGAGGGTGGGAGAGAGACTGAGTGATCGTAGAGGAGAGAGAGAGACAAGGAGATTGAGTTTGTGGGGAGAGATAGACAGAGATACAGAGAGATAAGGAGGGAATGGCAAAAAGAAAACCTTTGGTTTTATAAAGATGATACTGTTTAACATAGTGTGTCACTGAATGAAGGGCTTTCTTGTAATAAAAAAATAGGCACACACACACATATATATTTACACATATTTAAAATTCTTTTTATCTCAAACCATGGTCCGTTGATTTTGCAAAACATTTGTTTTTTTTCTCATAATTTTTGTCACAAGTTTGGTTATTTAAAGTTAATGAGCAGCTCTTCAAATCTCAATTGAATAATATATGTTTAAATTAGCAAACAAAAAAAAAATTAACATAAAGCTTACTGGGCAGATTAATAAAATATGAATAAAATTCTGTATTTGATGAGGCAGCAAAAATTTCATGATTCCTTTTCTTTTCATAGAAAAATATCTTAACAGCATGTAAAAAGTCACTTTTTTAGTGCATAATGTCAAACCTGTGTTTATCTCTATCCTTACTTCACAGTGGGGGGACCTGGTGTAAAATGTAAAGTCTCAAGCAACAACACTGGAGGAACGAAGCGCCCACCAGACATTGATACATCGCAGGGGCCAAGCACTAAGAAGCCCGCCACGGCCGCTGATGGCAAAGAGAATATTTCTGCTGTAGGTTATCTTGTGTACTGAGTTGAAGTGAATGTTTGAAAACTTCTTTTAGTGTTACAGGAATTAATCGTCGATTATTGATGCATTCAAGAAAGTATGGCAAGCTTATAGGTATTTTGTCCTCAATTTTTTTTTCTCTTCGTTTTAGTAAAATATAGTATACAACCTTCCCGATTAATTCCCATTGATGGGAGTGTCATGTAAGATTATATATGTTTTTTTTTGCTTCTTTTTTTTCAGTAAAGGTTTATGATTCTTTTATTTCTTATGAAACAAAAAAAAGAACACTTAACAAATTCTTTATATTTTTTCTACAACATGTAGCAAGAACATTTACAATAAGGCAAATTTAGTGTTATATTAATGTTTACTTCATCACAAGACACTCTATTTAAAAGGTTTATGGTATGATAAATCTATGCAAAACCATGTGTGATATTACATTTAATTTCCTGTATTCGGAACTTTTGTGTGATAATCGTTATTATTTATTTAGGACAATTCTTTGTTGAATCAAATAAGCATAAACCTTATTATATTTGAACTGCTTTGGTTAATTGCAGAGTACCCTGGCAGTCTACATATTATAGATAATTTGAGCTAATTTGATTTTGAAATTCGTTATCAATTGCTATCAATTTTGTTTTTATTCTTCAGTAAAAAAAAAGGAAAAGAAATTATAAGTCAAAGAGATGAGGCATTTATACTAGCGATTGTTTTCTTTAACTTTTGGGTCTCTGCTTAATGTAAATTTCTTGTTGAGATATCATAATTTCAGTTTCCTTTAAGAGCACATCATCCCTCTTCTGTATGCTACGCTCTACAGGGCAACGAGAAAACGAGGCAAGGGTCACTGGGAGACAAGTGCAACATCTGCCAGAATCGGGTCTACCTGTTGGAGCGCCACATAGAGGACGGCAAGCTCTACCACCGCTCGTGCTACCGCCACAGTGAGCTGTCTCCAACCAACAAGGTCTACACCCGCTCTCCCTTTCTCTCTCCGTCGCTTAGCAAGGAGACTCCTCCCCGCAGTCCCTCCCCCCATGTGAAGACCTCGTCCTCAAACCCAGATCACCAGCACCAGCATCAACACCGCACACCAGGCTCTCATCATCATCACAACACAGGAGGAGGAGGAGGGGGTATAGGGTTAACCCCTAGCAGCAGCAAGCCAGGCAGTGAAACAGCCGCTAGCAAGGGCAGCCATTTTCCCTTTTCATCTTCTGTCGCGTCATCAGATAGCCCCAGAAAAAGTGACTCGGCAGGATCAAAGCATTCCCTGGCTCAGCCAGACAGAGAGGACCCTAAAAAATCCAAGCTACAGCCTATAGCTTCAGGCAGTGAGGGACACAATTCTAAAGCTAATGCAATAAAGGACAGGTTAAAGAATCTGAAAGAAAAGTATGAGGGGGTGAAAAAAGTGGATGATCCCCCCTCAGGCCATAAAAAGGCTGTCTCGAAAGAGAAGGAAAGCCATTCACAAGTGTTCCCTCTTTCAGGAAAAGAATCGAGGCAGCTGGAGAAGAGGAAGGAGCAACTTCTCTCAGCGGAGAAACGAGCAGAGCAGTCTTCCAGAGCTGGTGCTAGAAATGTTCCACTTGTCTTCCAACAAAAACAGCCTGACTCAAGGTCTCAGTCTACCTCGGCCAGTAATGTTTTATCCAATGCCAAACAAAATTCAACACCTTCATCATCATCCTCCAACTTTCACGTCTCGGCACCAATAGCATCTTCAATGTCATCCTCATCTGCCATATCAAGTACACCTACCTCAAGCAAAGCTTCGGTCACATTAAATACTGACTCGGCACAAAAGAAAACCGCCCGCAAAATCGTCAAAGCTGAGCTTGTTTCTCAGAAAGAAGATGATGCGTCAGAGAGCCAAAAATCTGTGGAAGATATATCAAGATTAGAAAAAGATGAGAGCCAAGTGAACAAAAAATTTGATATTAAAGACAATGAAAAGATTGATATTGGGAGTTTACAAGAAAAATTCTCAAAAATGGATGAAACCAGTAGTTCTGCATCTTATCCTGTTGCCAAGGCAAGGACTCATAAAGGATTAGATGTGTCGAAGGATGAAAAACCAGTGAGTCCAAAGCCTGTGCTCAGAAAGACAGAGGGAAGCGGCCCCAGCACTCCCAAAGCAGCTCCTCGTAAAAGTTTTTTGGATATGGCATCAGCTAAGACACAGCCAGGCCAACCCAAACATCCTCAGTCTACAGGTGTCAACTCGCACACTGAAAGCCCACCCCACAGTCACAGGTCCGCAGGCTCAGGGTCCCCACCACCCCTTCCATCTACAGCCCCTCCTGCACTTCCCACCTCTCCCCCACCTTCTTTACCCCCGTCAGCTGTCATCAAAGTAGACAGTTTGTCTCCAAGAAACAAGGGTAAGTCTCCAAGCCCTGAAAGTGCACCAGCAGAAAGTGTGACCAAAAGTGTGATGAAAAATGCCGGCATGGAGGACGTGTCTACTCATAGCCCAGTTAAGTCTCAAGTCGCTGTCAGCTCACAAGCTGTCGCCAGCACCAGCAACAAGCGCTTCTCCAGTCCGGCCATCCATGACCCTCCACTGGCGGTGTTGGTCACTCCGCAGGTCAAAGACAAGGAGGACCAGCAAGTGCTCACTGGGCTCCTGGCCTCCCTGGCTGGGGTCAGAGGCAGAGCAAGCTCGGTGCCAGGCATCTCGGCACTCCCTCTCGTCCCCACCTCGGAGAAAACGTCATCGCCAGACTCCTCTTCCATCTCTATATCATCTTCAGCGGCAACAACGGCATCAAGCTTTATACCTTCTTCTTCATCCACACCAGCGCCAGCTAAACATCTCCCGTCTAAAACTACTGCCCTTGGTAGAGATTCAAATAAGATGGAAAATTCTGGACATTCTGGGAGTGCAGCACCTAAAAAATTTGTCTCTCATGTTACCAAAGATAAGGGTAAAGCCGATAGTACTGCAACATCAAAAGTGTCTGATACCAATAGACCTCAATCTGGAGCCAAAGTTCCAGAGGCTCTTAGTGTCCTCAACAATCTGAAGAGAGTGGGCGATTCAAAGCCATCACACTCCACCGACTCTATCACCAATAAGGCAAATTATTCCTCAAATATCGAGATAAATGTGCAGAACAAGCAATCCAATGCTATCAAGAAAAATGCTTTGTCTGCTTCCAAGGAAGATCTGGACAAGATTTCAACACGATCTGGCTCAGGTGACACAAAGCAAGAATCTCAGGAGCGCATCACTGACTCCAATTTCAACACTGTCAAGTTGAAGCATGTTAACCAATCAGATGCCAGGCAAAATGTCAAAGCAATTTCTACGCTAGCTTTTGACATTCAGCTTAAGAAGGTGGAGGACAAACAGGAAGATAAAGAAACAAAGCCTGTAAAGATATCAACCGTAACACCTAAACCCCTGGAAATCCCTCTTGGAGGTGAAGCTTCGAAGTCAGAAAAAGATCCTTCTTTCAAAGATATCACAAACAAATCCAAGACAGATGTGGGTGAGACCCCTGTAGTGAAAGTGAAGGCCAAGAATAGTAAATCTCTGAACTTTTATGAAGAAGATGAGCTGCCTGATTGGAAAACAGCATTGGAAGAACGTAAAAAGAAACTCAGAGAGAACAATACCAAATTAGACTCTTCCACACAGAATGTAGGTCAGGCTAAAGAAAAATCTACAGTCGACAAGGCTACAAAATCTACTATTATCTTAACTCCTTCAAAGCATGAAAAAAGTAGTCCCATATCTGAAAAAGACACACCTGATTTTAAAAAGATATCACCAAGAGAAGAAGTTACTACTGATGCAAAGACAAAAGTGATTTCAGTAGACAAAAATTCTCATTCAAATCAACAACACCAAGGCAAGGCAAAGTCCTCAGACTGGAAGCAGGACGCGGAGATGAAGATAGCAGCCCTGGGAGGATTTGACAGTGAAGAAGAAGAAGAGAAGCAAGTCACCAAACCGAAAAGAGTTCTACCAAAGGTACCTGATGCTGTTTCAGTCTCTCAGAACAATTCCAAGGACATGGATGAACCCCAGTCCAAACTTGACTTGAAAAAAGGAGAAAAACAAAAGATTACACCAAAAGATGTGAGTGTAGATATTAAAAATAAGGAAACTCCACAAGAATCTGTGCCCGAATTTTTAACAGGCAAATCCAAACTGAAGCATGTGCAGCTCAATGAGGAAAACAAACAGATTCTGACAGCAAAGAAAAAGAAACCAGCTCCAGCACCTCCTGTAGAGAAAAAAGATGCTGAAGACTTCAGGGAAAAACTGCACAATCTGAAACATGTACAGGGGGCTGGGGAGTTTGCTTCTGAGGGTGAAAAACAGACACCAGTGAGCACAGGAAAAACACCCAAATCATCCGATCAGAAATCTATGTCTACGCCAAAGTTGATTAATTTGTCAAAGGCTTTGCCTCTAGTTGGGATCGGTAAAAACACCAACACAAACAATAACAAGAGCAAGGGTGTCAAGGTCGACGCAGGTTTGGTGAAACCTGGCAATAAGTCGTTGATGGACACCATAAATCTGACCAGCTCTCCTGATGTCTCAGATGAGGAGGGCCAGAACAGGGGCAAGAACTACTCCCAGCAGAAACACTCCACCCCGATCATTGAGAATGGAAAGACTTCCCCGAAACCTAAGAAGAAAAAGATCCCCTTCTTTGGGAAAAATAAGAAGGTAACAAGGATATTTAGTGGCATTAGAATGCAAGTCCCATTGGCAAATACAATTTGTTAATGCTTGTAATAATTAAAGATAGTTTCTATCTCCTTGAGAATGAGTATTCAGATTCAAACTGGATTGTTGTAAGAACAAAACATATGGACCTAATCCAAAATCTAAAAGCTGAACATGAAAAATAATTAATAAATAATAATAATTAAATAGCCTCTGGTCTCCTTCTATGATAGTCTTATTAATAAGTATAGAACCCTAACTAATCCATAACAAGTAAATTGTGTATTAACATTTGTTCATACTTCATTCACTCGCCCCCTACTGGTTGGGTCGGTGTCAGTCTAATGTGACCGGCTGAGACAAGAGTCATAGTATCCCCGCCCTGTCTCGTGTGTGGCAGCATATAGAAATTGTCAGACGTCAGTCTAGGGGCCCGTCCACAATATAGTCTATATAGTGTTGGATGTTAAATCAACTCAACTCTACTCAACTTCATTCACTACAAATATTCCTGCTTATGTTTTCATTCTGAAGGAAAAGATAGAGTCTCCCACTGAGTCCCCTATCAATGCGAAGAAGAAGATCGAGGCGCCGGTGCATATCGACTTTGACAAAAGCTGTGAGCTCGACTCCAGCCTCCCTGATTCTGTGTCCAGGCTGACCATTGACGACAAGAGGACTCCTCCTCAGAGACCCCCACAGCCATACGCAAACCACAAGAAGGTATAGTAGCAAAGTCTGTGGGGTTTATCCAAACATATACACGTTTTGCTGATGGATTTGTTAAAAATACAAACTGTCCCTACTTTAAAAATGAGAGGTATTAAATCGCTTTGAGCAGCAGTATGGGAAAGCTGCTATATAAATGCACTTTATTATTATTATTAAGGAATGTAAATAGCTGTAATTAAAATGTGTGAACAAAAACTGCTGGAGAGTTTAATTTGTACCCCATAGAGATGTTTAGGCTACTTGAAATGCTTTTACTTTTGTGAATATGATGTCTTTTAAATAAGAAAAAAAGAAGAAGAAGGAAAACAAAAAAATTAAATGCAGGTGATTTCTGAGAGTTTAAATTCTTTAATTTCATTCATCATGAGAAAATTTCAATTGCCAGTTAAAGACACTGTTTTCTCAATATGAATACTGCATTGGTTTTTTCCCCCCACAATATTTTTAGCCTGTGTATGAAGATTAGTTATAAAAGTATTAGGTTAGAGGAGTGGACCATACAATCCAAACTAACAAGTTAACATTTTATTTGCAATGTTTAGCCCCTTGAAATTATATTATGTTACATTAAAATCAATAGGAACAACTCCTGTTTTTTCCCCCAGAACTTTACCTATCCTGGTACAACATTATTACGCTTATGATAGACTGCACTAGAAACACTGATGTTGAATACAATTCTATAAATCACTCCTATTGATATAATTGTCATTCTAATGTAAGAATTAATATTGTTTGTATTAAAATTTACCCCCCAAAGGTGACGAGTCCCAAGCACATCTCAGCCATCGAGCTGCAGCAGCAACTCCTGGATATCGACAGCCGTCTCACTGACCTGGAGCTGCGGGGCAGGGACCTGGAGGACTCGATCAGGAATGGTAAGTCCACTACACTCCTCCCGAAACACAGCTCTGCTGGAGTTTGTACTAGGAAAAGTCGATGTGCAATGTATTGTTTTTATTGGTTCCATTTCTTTTTTTTTTCTCCTTTGCTAAAAAAAAACATTTATCTGTTCAATGTAAATTTTATTTGCAATAATTATCCATAGAAATAACATTATTTTGTTGTTTTGTTTTGATGAAGCATTGAGATATATACAGTTCTAAGATAAGGAGGAAAAAAAAGTGGTTATTTGTTGCTTTTTTTAAAAGAATTGTTTTGAATTTCTTGTTTTATTTTGTGCCTGTTGCTGCAATGTGAAACTCTATATGCGAAAGACAATGTTTTGATATGCATTTATAAATAACCATAATTAATCCATCTTTCAGCCACCATATATTTTTACATTTTCAAAACAATCCTCTAACATCCTTTTCTTTTATTATAGCAAAATGCTTTTTCTGTGTGAAATTACAGCACAAGATAGATTTTATCTAGAATTCACTAAAGACTTTATAACAAGTCTTGTATAAAAATCTTTCAATAGAGCATGATTTTTGTGTGCATTTTTTAAATATTGAATTGAGCTTTAATGTGCGTGTTTCAAACTTGAATAATGCCTAATAGTTGATAGGAGTACTGAATGAGTGATATCTTTTTCATTTGGTCAGCATAAACTACAAGAAAAGGCTAGCTAAAAGAAAAACATCAATTAGAGTTTTAGAATTTCTTGGACATGTGCAGAAAACCCAAAAGTTTTAAAGTGACAAAATTGATATCATTGCATTGCTGAAAAAGATAAAAAGTCAAAGCGAAAAAAAAACCCATTCTGAATTTGAAAATTTGCCAACACTGAAAAAGTGCTGTGCCATAAAATAATTCTGCCCTAATCTATAAATGCTTTTAGTTACAATTGATGGAAAATCCTCATGGACTGTAGCATTTTCATTTGACAGGATACAACATTTTTGAAAGAGGTTCAGATATTTAAGAAGTGAAATGTCTTAAGAAAGTTCAAGATAAAACTTTTTTCGTGAAATCCTCTCAGTTTTTCCTCATCACTTTCCTATCATCAATAGGGGAAGACAATTCTGGTATATAATAGTATCCTTATAAATGCCTAACATTAAAAATACCAAGCATCTGTGGTTGTACGATACATTTCTTGTGCAAGTCATCTGTAAATACCTTGGATAGGCCTCTAATCTTGACCAACAATGCTTGAAATTTCAGATGTGCGCTCTGTCAGGCGGTATAGCTTTTTTGGGTATATCAGTCTCATTTTATATTTCAACATTACTATCCTTACAGAAATGCATAAATCATAGTAAAAGGGTTGTCTGATACCATTCGCTTTTTTTTTGTGTATGTTTTTTTTTAATAGGGTGGGATATACTTCCTCTTTATTTCTTTCCTAGCTGTAGCCATATTGATGTTTTTTGAAATGCATGGTAGGTGTTGTTGCATTTATTTGTGAATCTTCATTGTTGTGTTTTCTATGTTGTCATAAACTGTTTCATATCCATGTATATGTATCTAACCTGTAAAAAAACATACACACAGTACTCAACAGTGTTACGTTTTTTAGCCAAGTAATCTCTTACACCGTCATTACACCTTCCAAGGCAAAAGGCTAAAAAGATGTTTTGGGAAGGCCGTTCTACCGTTTTGTAGGACCAGTGGTAAATTTAAAGTTCCTGATTATTTACATTTTTTGTTTTTCTTACAAGTGGGGAGGGATTCTTTGCACGTTTATACATCTAAAAGTCATGCACTAATATAAAGCATTCTGTCTTGGCTCCGAGTTGAAAAAGGTATGGCTCCCATTTTTGCAATTGCACTTCATACAAGTCATTAAGAGAAGCTTGTCGATGAGTGAAACACTCAAAATGTTGAATGTCAAGATGATGAAACTGAATAGAATAATTTACCAACATTTAAATATTGGATTTCAAATTTATTAAATATCAGAAACTCATGAACTTAAGTGCATGGAAGATTACCTATCGAGGAATTTCTTAAAATGAAAGCTTAAAGAATTCTTAACTGTTCGACTTTGATAAAAAAGAAAGAATATAGAAAAGACTAAAGTTCTTCAATAGATGAAAGGCTGCATCCACATATCCACACTATTACAAACATTGTACAATCCTGGTTTAAAAAAGAATAATATCAGGAAATTAAAGCAAGTTCAGATATAGGTCAGTGTTAAGTCTAAAAAGTATTTGATTTCCTGATATATTATGAAACCATTGCTCCTTATCAAGCAATTCCCATAATGTTCCCCAGTACGATCATCACCAAAATCATAGTCCTCGCTTAATCAATTGAAAATTTCTTTTTGATAAATGTACTGTTAGACAAATTTGGAAGTTTCATATGAAATTATAGAAATCACCATTTACCTTGAAAAAATAACATTTTGATTATTTCATTCATTTTTTTATTAAAGCAATACGGAAAGGTTTTCTATAAAGGTAAATTTAAGTTTTTTGTTTATTTTCAGCAAGTGAAAAGGTAGCACGCAGATATTGAGCACAGTTTTTTTCTTCTTAAGATATTTAGATTGTTCAGACAATTTTTTTGGTAAAATGTGCATATCTTGATTGCATAATGCATGCTATTTTAATTTATTTCATTTTGAGAGGACTGAAATTATTTTCAGATTCAAAGTAATAAGCATTGGACCTTGCCTTATTTCTCTTCGTTTCAAATTTCCTTTATTGTCCAACTCTTTTTTTTCTTCTTCTCTGCTTCATTCTTTTTATCTTGATCGTCCACACATTTGAACAGAGCAATCTTTTTTCTATTCATATGTTTAAAAAAATTAATAATGTTTAGGTTCAACTTAAGAGAAAAGCAACGTTTTCATCGAAAGATTTTTTTTTGTATGTGAAATATGCATCAACAATCGCATTTGTGAATTTTAAATGGAAGTGGGCTTGCTTTCAACTGAGCTTATAACTTTAGTAGAACGATTAATGTTGAGTTTTTTTTTTTTAAAGATACAACGTTTTTTAAATTTTTAATTCTCTGTTAATCTTTTTAATGAGAGCTTCACTTATAGCATCCAGAGATTGAGCTCTTTTCCTACCCACCTTTTTGTTTTACCTTTTTAAAGTATGCTTATCAAGGAAGAATGCATCAGGGCTTATGTTTTTTTTTGTCAATCATTTTCTATTTTAAGTCTTTGTTCTTAACATTCATAACATTTTCGGGTATTTGAAAAGGTTTCTAGCTCGATTATATATCTTTTATCATCCAAATTTTTATGGAAACAAAGAAAGCTTGTTACATTTTTTCTTTATTTTTTGTTGTTGTAATCAGTGCAGGAGAATGTTTTTCATTCGAAGACACACAGCGTGAGTAAGAAGAAAGATGTCTTATACATTCACAATCTATTATTTAAATCAATTGCTGTGTGTTAAACGTAAGTCACTTATTGGCACAATTAATAGTTTGCCGTATCAAAATACATGTATTTTTTCAAAGTGCACAATTTTTGCATAGTATAAAAATCACCCAAGGTTTTTGTTGTTTTTAAAAGTACTTGTCATGGTTTGGGTTGAATTTTTATGTATACCACTTGAATGTTTTTGAAATGGTCTTGACATCTTTGACTCATATATAATTGACATTTGTTTGTCTTGTGTTACCTTTCTTGAACTGCTTTTTTTCCATAAAAAATTTAGCAATAATGATTATAAGTATTTTATTATTACAAAGAACTGACTTTATGACCACTGGCATAAGTAATGAGAATTTTACAAAGGCATCTGTAAACAAGCCCATAAAAAGTCAGACAATTGATTTGTGTATTTTGTTGTAACCTTCAAAATAAGTCACAATCTTTTGTACCCCTTGATAATCATCGCACCTTGACTTACTTTTGATAGACAGATATATATTTATTTCTTTTTCTCTCAAACCATATTGAATAATTTTTTTTGCGTCTGATCAGATTTTGACAAAATCCTGTATTAATTTTTGAACGAAAGAGTTTTTATAAAGTTACAGAGAATTCTGCTTTGTGCAAGAAATATGGTTCTTTTATGAAGTGAAAACTCATTGTTTCTTTGCATGCAGTGCATTTTTGTGTTGTTAAATTTGTGAAAAGGCAACTCGCCTTAAAGTAGAATTAACGTTTGGATATTTGAACATAAGAAGATTTAAAATGAATCATATTTTAGAATTTAATTTTTTTTTCTGCTGGAAGGAGGTAAATTCCTTTATTCAGGACATTTTAATATCATCTTCACCCTTAACAAGATAACCGCTACACAAAGGAATTGTAGGGACAATATTTATAACACTTTGTAGAAAAATAATTCCTTTACATTCAACCTGATCGGTCTTCTCCCTCCAAATAATCAATAACCATTTAAATCCCATGTACACAAGCCTCTTTATAGATCATGTTTTCTATTTTATCAACCAAAAACTAAGAATTATAAAATATCTCCATTCAATAGTTTTCATAGCTACCAACAGAGGAAATGTCAAACCTTTTAACATTGTCTTTTTTTCGCGTTTTACACTCGTGACTCCATTGCCTTCTGAGACTTTGCCAATCTTTAATGTATTTTCTCTCTGTTTCTTCCCTCTGTCTGTGTGTGTGTGTGTCGCTCCGCCCCGACAGTAAGCGTCCCTGAGGAGGACGACGACTCGCTGATGATTCAATGGTTTGAGCTTGTCAGTGAGAAGAACGACCTGGTGCGCCAAGAGGCGGACCTCGTCTACATGTAAGTCTCAATTACTCCTGAATTGTCTTTATTTCTATTGTGTGTGTGTGTGTATATGTGTGTGTGTGTGTGTATGTGCGTGCGTGCGTGCGTGCGTGCGTGTGTGTGTGTGTGTGTTCCTTTAAATTCAGGTTTAGTCATCTTATCTTTTGTGGGAATTTATCTTTAAATCAACAGATCAACAGTCACATTGCTTACATGTTAGCAGTGAGTTTAGATATTATATTTTGAAGATAACAAGCTAATGGTTTACAAATCTTGAAAAATTTGTATTCTTTCGTTTTTAGGTCTAAAGATATGAATTTCTGATAAATCCTAAAAATAGTGCGATTGTATTAACATAGCTGGAAAAAAAAATTGTGTTTAGGTCTTTATATCTCTACAAAGATAAAAATAGAATTTGTTATAAACGATGTCTTGAGCATAGCTACAAGAAAATATAATTATATGTTTAGGTCTGTACATATCTGGAAAGATTAAAATGGAATTTGTGATAAACTTTTGTCTTATCCAGATCCAGAGAGCAGGAGCTGGAAACAGACCAGGACCACATAGAGAGTCAGCTCCGCTACCTCATGAGCAAGCCTGGTAAGGGAGATGATAGACCAGGGATCCCTCATAAACTTTCTCTTTCCCTTGTCTGATACAGTGGAAGTCTGTTTAAGATGGGCTACAGCTTTATGTTAACTATTTCTGAAGCTCCAATTCCCCTTTTAAAATAATGTAACAGTTGTTGTTTAATATAATTATATCCTTACTTGGTATAAAATAAACTTTTAGGCTGTCCCAAGAGGTTTATCTTGATCAGATTCCACTGTACAACGAATCAGTATGTTAGAATCATTAAACAAACTATGTGGGCCTTTACATTTTCGTTGTAAAAGAATATCTTTGGCATGAGTGTCATATCTTGCTGCTGCACTTATTGAGTGACTGCATAGACCAATTGATCAATATACACCCCATCCCCAACAAAATATAAAAGTGATTTTTAAGACTGACAGGACATGAGTTTCAATTTTGTCCTTATAAGATTTTTTAGAAAAAAATGTAGGTAGTGTCAATCTAGTCAAAGTAGTTAAATCCCCTGCTTTAAAAAAATGGATTGCATTATATCTCTTCTATTCTACAAAGAATTATTATGATTAAAAAATGTATAAAGGCATCGTCAATATTTTCTTACCTTTCATAACAAATTTGAATGTAACTTTGTTGGTTAGATGAAGAGAAGTCGGAGGCGGAGAAGGAAGAGGAAGAGTACCTGATTCAGCGCAAGCTGGAGTTGGTGGAGCAGAGGAACCGGATTGTGGATAGCATGGATGAGGACAGGCTCAGGTAAGTAGTAGAATATAAGCTTGCCTCCTGTTTCTGTTGTTGGTGGAACTACACATGTATGATATTGATATAACAATTTTTAAAACTAAATTTGATCACAAGAAAATTCAGCTGACTTCATTTTATTTGTAAGGTAATCCCATTGCTTAAACAAATAGAATTGTGTTACTGCTCTATCTATAATTATGCTGGCCTCCTGAGCTGAATTTAGGAAAATAGCATGAGTATCATATGAAAGGTGATTACAAGCAATATAAACATTCCGTCAGATCTAATAAGTACATGTACATCTGAAAAAGGGGTAATCTCTTGAATCCCAGTATACTAGTTAATGGAAAATATAACATTGACCCCTGTATACCAGGAATATGGTTTGGTAGGGTTAAAAGAAAATTTGAAATCTCAATTAAATATGTTCTACTACCTAATGAGGAACGTTCTTTGAACAAATTGTATACTGAAAATGGAAGGAATTCATATCAATGTCTCATGTAGAGGCAATAATTTGTTCAGTAATATCCAACATTTGTTTTTAAATATTTATTATTTTTGTGAGTTTGTGCCTCATTGATTCCAGACTTACTTTTAAAAAAAATTTTATTATCTTCTTTCAGATATGAGGAGGAAGATCGAGACATTGAGTTTACTCTGAGAGACAAAGGTGGGTTGACAAATAAACAAACGCTTTTTTGTTTGTTCATTCCAATCGGGAGTAATAGAATTAATTGTAGTAATTATTTAATAATTATAATTTATTATTATTATTATTATTATTATTATTATTATTATTATTATTATTATTATTTTGCCGTATCAAAATACGAGTATATGTATTTTTCAAAACGATAATAATGGACTGATAGCTACTATTTGATCAAGGAATGTTGAAGTGGGGATATTTTAATGTTTTAAAGATCGAAATCCTTGCGCATAAGTTTTTAAAAGAATGTTTGTAGCATTTTCGTTATACATATTTTCATTCTCATTAATCTTTTGGTTCTTTGTGGGGAATCGTGGTATGAAATAATGTGGGTTACTTACAACTTATTCTCCCTGATATTAATATAGCCATATTTTCTTTCCTATAACCTTCAATAGGGCTGTGGAAAGATTCAAGTGGCACCCTTAAAGCTATCAAAGGCAAGAGGGTATCAAATTCAACGTTTTACACGTGAAAAAAGAGAGATGGCAACAACTCAAGGCTCATGAGACTTAAGCTATCAGGATAAAGCCAAAAACCTATGCATTTAATTTGTTTGTCCCACTGGTTGTTGCAGTTTGTTTTGTATTTTGGCCTATCACACTGACTAGAGTTCCAGGATAGGTCTGTGCAGTTTCAGGGACACATTAAAACATTTTTTTAAAAATAATTACCCTTTATCTCTCCCAGAATCTTATGTGGTATGAACAAATGGACAGCTGTCAGTTACAATGATCTGAAATGCAGCCCTCACACAGGCTTACAAAAAGAATATGAAAAAAAAAACAAGTTTATTAAAAACATGAATAATAATAATATAAATTTAAAAAAATAAAAAAAATAAAAACTGGCAGAAACGTTCTAAAAAGGTATTGTTTTGAGGACACATAAACGTTAAATAATGATACTGAACAACTGATTGTCGTATTGTGACTATTTAGAACGGCTATTGCTACTGTTCTGTGATGCAGAGTTTTTTTTTTTTTTTATCTTAGTGTGTTTTACATGTAGTATCCTGTTACTATGCCAGTATATTACAATTACTGTGAAACATATTTTTAGGAGCTAACTTTTTCACGATGTCTTGTTAATTTTGTTTTCTTCTTGCCTTCCTTTATTAGTGAAGCAGACATTATTTTCAAAGAAGATGAAACTTTGCTATTGGGCCACAACTTAAAACGGAAGATCTCATAATCTACGTTCCAAAACTCAAATTGACAGAGATATAAATTATGCTTATACAGTCAAACTCTGATATAAACTTATAATAAGGCACAAACAGAACTTTCTTTAAAGTGCCGTTACACCAGGGTGTCGTTACAACTGATCATATCAAGAGCATTATATGACATATACATGTACATGTATACATGCATCAAATTACTGTGGGGAAAATTACAGAAAATGGAACACAACTCAAAATGTTTAAATATTATCATAGGTTGCTTCCCATGATAAAAGGCCTAATGTCCTTTTATAAAAAAATCTGGTCATTGCCCTTGTGTGAAGGTTATGCTAGCAGTTCAATAGCTTGCTACTGGTAGATTAGTCTAGATCTTTGTTTCACAACTGGCAACTGTTATTGCAAAAATTGGGAGGGGCTGAGGAGGAGGGGTGCGGTGGATTTAGTTCTAGTGATGGCCCCATGCTTTTGATTGTAACATGTAAGGAGATGAGCACTCAAGTAGAGCGTGTGGAATAATAAATTGGTGGGAGTGGAAATGGAAGGAGGAAGATGTTGTGAGTGAGAAAGAAAGCCTCTGTGTTCTGCATGTACACAAGATTGGTTAGGAAACTTGGGGGATGCACACAAAGAAAGAGGGATGAACACACAGCACACTGATAGCTGGCTAAGAGACATTATTCCTTTTATTCTCTCTCATTCTCTCCCTCCCTAGGCTTTCCATTGTTCAATTCCTGCTCACCTACCCCCGGCTCTGTCTCTCTCTATCTCGGTTTTTCAGTTTTCTTTTCTATCTCTTGGCTGTTATATATCTTTCATACATCTACTGACCAGCGACTAGCTGTGTAAGACTCATAGACTGGGTCAAGTTGGACAACAAACTGGAAATGGGGCTGAGAATGGTAACAATTGTATTGTGTTATCATAGGTTTACACTGTACATATACAGGTGCTCAGGTAGGATGGGCGGTGCCAATTAAATTGGACCAATAGGATAAGGAGAGAGGAGTTGGGAGACCTGAGAGGCTTTTTAATTAGATGGTTTTGAAGCATTCTATGTCCCGCTGGCTGTCTGTGTTGTTTAGCTCCGCCTACTGAAGGCGCAGTTACAGCAGAAAGAGAGCTTTTGGATGTCATTAAACGAGTGGATATTTACTAAGGTTTTAATAGGAGGAAAAGGGGACGGGAGAATGCCGTTGAACACAGAGGTGCCGTTACAGCACTAGCCCTTATGTATGGACTGGACTGTACATCTTTTTAACCTGTTGTAGTCCCAACATTCTTGCATGTTATAGTTTAGAAGTTCGGTACATTGTTTTTTTCCTTGGTTTTTTTTTATAGTGCTATTTCATTTTGAAATAGAAAAACATTTTCCGATGTTGCTATAACGAGATAATTCCATTATGCTGGACCAAGTGTATTTTTTATTATGCATTTTATATTTTAATGGCATTTTTTAATCAAGATTTGTTAGCTACAAATATAATACTTTATTTTTCAAGTTCGTTGTGCCTTTTCCCTAGGTCCAAAGTGTTCATATTTTTCTTTGTTATAGCAACTATTATTGAAAAAAAAAAGGCAATCTGAAAGCACTAATGTTGCTGAAGTAATTTTTGCAAAGTATACTATAATCATGAGACATACATACACATTGTGAAATGAATGATAAAGGATTATAAAATTGTAATCACTTTTCTCTGAGGGCTTTCAAAGACTAAACCAAAAGGTGCTTGAGTTACATTTTCATACCATTACTATTTGTGATATTAACATTTGACATTTGATGCTATTTTTATACCTTTTCATTTTATTATGAAACAAATCTTTTGTTATTTTTATGAATTATATGACATCTCACGATGCAAAAAAAAATTTTTCCTCTTCATATGTTCAGTTTAGCAAGCATGATGAAAATCATATCGGTGAACAAGTAAATGCATTATTTTTCCTTTTAGAGAACTCAACTCGGCATAACATTAAAAAAAAAGTAAGGCTCACTATTATGCAATCAAAACTATTATACAAAAATAGAGTACTACTCTCTTTTTAAATTCTTTTAGGTTCCCAAGAAGGATCCTATACATTGCAATCAGTACAACAAAGGTTGTAAATTGTATTTGTATGTATATATTATGAATATGTTGGTTACAGAAAGGCCTCTAGTTATGTTGGTAATAGTGAATAAGAAAAAAATTATTCCATGCAAATTGTAGGCAAAAAAAAAAACAAAAACAAAATGTGGGAAAAAATCAGATAAGGGAAAAATTGCCTTAAAAAGAAATTGTATTCTTATGATGCTTACCTATGCTGTTTGATCAATTTACTATATGACGTTTTTTTTAAAGTTTAGTTTGAGAATGATAATGGGTAAATCAAATATATAAAAAAACGAAAATATAGGCCAAAGTAAAAGACAGTTGAAAAGATAAATTAATTTGTTTGGACAATACTTAGCCATTCACAATGTTTTAGTTTGTTGAGAGATTCAAATAAATATTGAATTGCGAAAAAAATAACACTTGTCTCCTTTTTTTTGTTTTGTTTTATGTTGAATTTATTCTACAAAAATTTGGTTGTGGTTATGATCCCTGTTAATAATTTTTACTATTACTGAGAATAATGACATTCTTTACAAGAATATTAAATCAACAAAAAAGAAGTGGTTCTAAGCAGTATTTACCATTAAATATATTGGTTTTTGGTTTAAGAAAAGGAACAGATCCAATTAAAAAATGTTATTTTAAATTATTGCTAAGTCTGTAAAAGAAATAATGTGAATGAGTTTCACAATGTGGGATGCATTACTCTTATTAATAAATCAAAACGAGCAGCACAAATTTTTGTTGAAGTAAAAACAGACATGTTAAATAAACCAGTAAGCACTCTCTAAAGATAAGAAAGGAAACAAACAGATGATATAATTATACACCAGTTGAGCTTTAGTTGACAGTTTAAGGCATACTGTAATTTTTTTTTCATACTTTTTGTGGTGCTAATGGTAATTTATAAAGAGCATTTATGAATACAATAATTTAAGATAGTTTCAGTTGTAAAGCCTTATAATTTAATTATTTTTTGTATTAAAGTGAGAAATAGTTGCAGTAAAAAAAATGAGCAGGTGTTAGCAAAAGACTTTTGGAAGATCACTTCAAATCATTGTTCTGGAGAAAAATTGACTGAAAAAATAATAGCAGAAACTAACTTAAAGCAGACCACTACACATTTACCTTTTTCCCCCTAGCATAAAAACAACACCTAGATGCTAATACCTGGAAAAGGTTAGAAGCAAACAAGGCCATAACTTTACATTATTTTAGATAATTTTTTTAATGCAATAACTTTAGGCTACGTTGTGTCACATGTATGCCTTTGATCCGATGCTGTCTTGAAGAAAATATTTTCACGTATCGCACTTGGCAACTGCTTTGGTTAATTGGTTGATTGGTTGGTTGGTTGGTTGGTGTCTTAACCTCTATTGTCAGCCATTGCTAGCCCTGACATTTTACGTGCTGCATCACAGGGGCAGAGCGGGAATACCAAGATTGTAATCTTAGTCGATTACTTTATGCTGACACCGACTCAACCACCGGGGGATTAAAGCCGACATATAAAATGATCCGGTCATGGGATCGAAACAAAAGCCTTCCTGGTAGAAGCCTAGCACTCTAACAGTAACACTCCAGCTACCCATCCTTTCCCTTATTTTCTTTGCATTATACTGTCCACAATGTGTAACTACACTGCATAATAAAGAATTTACGATACGTGGGTTATATTCAAACTATTTATGGATTATTAATTACCACTTCAACTATATCATAGCTATTTATTATTGTATTTTCATCATGGAACAGGCATAGATGGCGAAAGAAATTGAACTGATTAAATCGGATCACCCAGCCACATAAAGTAATTAATAATGACCCCTACTCTTTGTAAAGACCTTACTAATCAGCAATTACATGGCATGGGCCTTATTAAGCAGTGAAAATGCAGTTTGGTTCTGAGTCAAAGCTGTTCTCTTGTAAAGGCCAAGTTTGCACGTTTTTCAAAAAAATGTATTGATAGATTGAAAAGTCTTTATAAATGTTTAAACAATGCCTGTTATAAAATTGCGGCCATAAAACACATTAGGAAAAAGAAAATAGAATAAAGATACAGAAATCTAATATTTTAGATAATTAGTTTTCTTTAAAACTATTATCATAAGCTACACATCCAGTTGATTTGTTTAAAAATTGTTTTTCTAGCCTACCTCGATTTGTCATTGCATGTAGTATATCCTTTGCTCCTTTAGTCGCGATTTAAATATAGTTACCGGTATCGGCCTAACTTCTCGTGGTCGAAAAAAGACCAATAATTAAACATTTTTTTCAAAAGACGCACATTGCATCCATGGAGTGAAAGTGCTTATAATTGCTACAGGTCTAAAACCATACGTGTTATAAAATCGAGCGATGTAAAAGAAAGTTACGGAAGTCTTAGATTTAAACTATTTTTAAATATTATTCTCAACAAGTGAATTTCTTAAAATATTTCCTTTTTTAGCCTTATAATAGATATTTGTCATAAAGGGGTAAAGAGTCCTGTAATGTCCAACTTAATTGAAACATTATTTATTTTTTTGTACTCCCTTAGTCGACATTAGATAGACTTCCTAAATAACCCGTATATAGACGAGAGTACCAGGCGAGATTCGAACTGCTGGCCTTCTGCCGTCAATCCACAGTACTGCTGACTGAGCTATTGGGCGACCACATGATTTGATGATACATTAGAGGATCTTTACACAATTCTAAAAAACGTTCAAATGATAACTCTGATACATGTTACGCCCCTCTCCCCCTCAGTGTCCAGACGACTCATAATTTTACGGATACATGTATATCTCAAGCTGAGATTCAAACCACAAACCTTTTGTATGTCACTTACATATATATATATATATATATATATCTATATCTAGGGTTCCTTATTCCTATATCGATGCACCTGTTAAACAATGCATAAAACTCTCTCTGTCTCCATATCCCTCTGTCTCTCTTGCTCCCTCCCTTTCCCCCAAGAGGTTTAAGATCTTCTAATCAAATTTTCACTACCAACAGTGATAAAATCCGTTACGAACTAATTAGAGACTGGAGCAATTATCGATCACCCAACAGTAATCAGGGTGACAAGTTTGTTTCATCTCAATAGCAATCAGGCATTATAGATGGGTCGGGGCGAACTAGAGGAATCTCCTTTGCCATTGATTACTAAGTTCTACAAGATCTAGAGCTAATATTCATTATCTTTATTACTGCGGCTAAGGTTTCAGAACAAAGGAACACAAAACGCCTAAAAAGAACTAGATACAATAACAACTAACAAAGAATTAAAAAAAGCGGCTAGAGGCGAAAAAAACCCAATAACATATTAACCCCTGCTCCCCCCCACCCCCTAAAAAAATCCCTCCCC